>VZTF01005266.1:369731-775403 GCA_013397755.1 Cnemophilus loriae
CGGCCCAGCTCTGGCTCCCTCCCCGCTGAAGGAGCATGCCTGAGAGAGCTGAGCATGCTCCTTTGCAGAAATAGAGTCTTCCTACACCTGCTGCCAACCCATCCCCTCCGCCCCCCCGGCCCTGAGCGGAATTTGGCTCAAATCATCATCATCATCATCATCTCATCATCATCATAATAGTAATATAAATCTCTCTATCAATCTATACACGATAAAGAGGGTGGCTGGCTCAGAAAGGCAGCGGAGAGGGAGCGGGCGCATGGGGCGAGCTCAGCGGGGCGGCCGAGCCGGAGTGAAACAACGGCCAAGCCGGAGGGGCGGGACATACATACACCTCGCCGCGGTGGCGGCGGAGGTAGCGCTAAAGAAGCGTGAGAGGGGCAGGGGAAGATAGCCTTCCTTCCCCGCCCCGTGCACAGCCATCCGCGGGACACCCCCTGAAGGGGCGCCGGCTTCCCCGCGGCCGCGGAGAAGGGCTCGCCTCTGGGACGGTGAACTGGCGAGCGCTGAAGTGCTGCTGGGGGCTCCTTTCCTTTTCCTATAAACTAGATCTGAAAGTACTGAATAAATATATTCACACTCCAGTCTTGCTCCGAACTCTTACTAATCTCCCCAGGGAAAGGCACCCCAGGACTGTAGCGCTGTTTGAGTATTTGAGGTGACGGAAGCGCAGGAGAGGAAGGGCGGTAAAACGATTTGCTTGAGAACCGCTGATCCTCATAGCGCTTCCAGGGCTTCCCCGCCGCAAACGCTGCTTGCCTGAGCTGCCGGGGAGTCCTCTCCCTCCTGCCTCAGCCTTCACAGGATTCACAAGAGACAGCTGGTGCGGGAAAGGCAAAAGATGAGTCTTCCGATTAAAGGGGGGTGGGGGGAAGTTTTATTGTACCGGATTATTTTTAAAGTGTCTTTAAAGAAAATATGTTTATGCTACAAGAGGGCAGCATTTCATGAATTGTCCGTAAAGCCTGAGGCACGTCCCACTGCGAGCAGGGCATCCAGCCTAGGCTGAAGAGCAGGGGGTTTCCAGTAATCCCGTAGTTATCTGCGCTGCAATTAGGACTCGTGTTGCAGGGTGTAGAGGCTGAGCGACCTTGGGCAAAGAAGCAGCTGATAAGTAAGTATCGGCACTGTCATCCTCCCGACCTCTTCCGCTCATAAGGATGAGCTTCCAAAGGAGGCATTTCTGCCGATGCTGTTAAGTCTGGGCAGCCCTCTGGGACCAGCCGCTTTACCACGATGNGGCCGGCAGGGGGTGGTGCGGGCCCGGCCGCCAGCCCCGCGCCAGCCGGGAGCGGCTTCCCCGCCAGCCGCGCTGCGTGTGCCGAGCCGCGGGGCCGAGCGGCTCTACACCTCGCTCCAGCAGGGTGGGGTTTCCTCGCAGCGCGAACCGTCCAGCCACTCTCCCACCAGCAGGAATACAAGGTGGGGGGCAAAGCTCCGGGGGTCTAGGAAGTTGCCGCTTGATAACCTTGCTGTAATTGGGCGCAGTAAAGAGCATCTGCCATATTGCTCCAAGGCGTGAAAGCTTTCATCAGTTTCTGGGTAGTTTCAGGAGCTCCACTCCTTTTGCCCTGGGCCGACACAGCTCCTTGCCAGACCAGAGAGACAGTCAGGGCACACAGATAGCAGGCAGCCAGAGGTCCTGAGGTGTCGAGTGGACTCTCTCCCACACCACACTGCATGGAGGGCTCATGTCAAGAATGTCAAATAGTAGCTTGTCACAGCAGAGCTTGCCAAGAATTTTGGAAACGGGCTGGACATTCTTTCTTGACACTGGGTTTCCTCTGTTATGACAAATATATGCCAGAAAACATCAAAAAGAATAGTGACAACTTCCCTAGTAATAAAAGTCAAATGCGTTGTCTATAAGGATAGTAGTAATAATGACACTGAAAATGTACAGTATGTCATGTATAAAGCTTCTATACGCCTCAAATCAGGCATCAAATACAAATTCAAAATCTCTGTGTTATTTATGGCACTGATTGTAATGAATTCTGAATTATTTATGTTGATGGTAGACATTTTGAAAGGTGATTTTGTGAAAAGCTCAACAAATATCATGTGTGCAACACCTGCTAATAAAGGTAGGTGTGCTTCGCCTTACTAGTCCATGCATGAAACCCTGAAGAAAGTAATCAGTATGGAAAACAGAGACTGCTCTTCCAGAGGTTTTGAGCTGTTCTGGTTTTCCTTTGATCTGTCTCATCTCTCTCAGATGCATACAAGAACTTTCCTCTGACTTTTTAACTCACAAGCCTGTGGGGTTTTTGTTTTAAAGGAGTAATACACAAATGAAATAATTCTGTCATAGTTGCACTATAGTCTTGGGTTTAGTTGTGAAGGGCTTTCTGTTACCTAAAGTATATGCAAGTCTGTACCTACATTTTGAACATACATGAAACTCTGTGGTTGTACGAGTATTATGCATTTTATAGGGCTCTGTAGTTTGTATATGTGTATAAAAGATGATGAATTAAATTATTTTGCATTTAATGTATTTAAAAACTATGTTGAGGCGTGTAATTGCTTGAAATTGTCTGAGCGTCATTTGCAAAGAAGAATTGAGAGGCATTTGTGTTTGCTGGACCCTGTTGACTTGTGATTCGCATTGACATTGGATAGATTATTACAGATTTTGTCCTTCACATTTGCTCATTCATTTGACATATAATTCCTCTAATGTGTATTATGACCATTTCTCTTATGTTTGTTTAGCAACCACAATGTGTGTACAGTCTTAGAGGGAGATAGTATTCCTTGTAGCGCGTAAACCACTGAGACTTCTCTGGAGGAAAGTTGGTTTGTAACTGAATGTGTGATAACAGTGAGATTATTAATATGATGGGTTAAAAAACATCGTGGAAGACATTTATTACTTGAAGGCATTGGTTCAGTGAGAATTCTTCATTACAATCCCAAGATGTTTGATTAATAGTGTACNTTCCCGGGTGTTTTATTGATGTATGGCTGCTGGGAGAGATCCCAGGCGCCGGCAGGACGCCGCCGGAGCGGGAGCCGGCCCCTGCGGCCGGCAGGGGGTGGTGCGGGCCCGGCCGCCAGCCCCGCGCCAGCCGGGAGCGGCTTCCCCGCCAGCCGCGCTGCGTGTGCCGAGCCGCGGGGCCGAGCGGCTCTACACCTCGCTCCAGCAGGGTGGGGTTTCCTCGCAGCGCGAACCGTCCAGCCACTCTCCCACCAGCAGGAATACAAGGTGGGGGGCAAAGCTCCGGGGGTCTAGGAAGTTGCCGCTTGATAACCTTGCTGTAATTGGGCGCAGTAAAGAGCATCTGCCATATTGCTCCAAGGCGTGAAAGCTTTCATCAGTTTCTGGGTAGTTTCAGGAGCTCCACTCCTTTTGCCCTGGGCCGACACAGCTCCTTGCCAGACCAGAGAGACAGTCAGGGCACACAGATAGCAGGCAGCCAGAGGTCCTGAGGTGTCGAGTGGACTCTCTCCCACACCACACTGCATGGAGGGCTCATGTCAAGAATGTCAAATAGTAGCTTGTCACAGCAGAGCTTGCCAAGAATTTTGGAAACGGGCTGGACATTCTTTCTTGACACTGGGTTTCCTCTGTTATGACAAATATATGCCAGAAAACATCAAAAAGAATAGTGACAACTTCCCTAGTAATAAAAGTCAAATGCGTTGTCTATAAGGATAGTAGTAATAATGACACTGAAAATGTACAGTATGTCATGTATAAAGCTTCTATACGCCTCAAATCAGGCATCAAATACAAATTCAAAATCTCTGTGTTATTTATGGCACTGATTGTAATGAATTCTGAATTATTTATGTTGATGGTAGACATTTTGAAAGGTGATTTTGTGAAAAGCTCAACAAATATCATGTGTGCAACACCTGCTAATAAAGGTAGGTGTGCTTCGCCTTACTAGTCCATGCATGAAACCCTGAAGAAAGTAATCAGTATGGAAAACAGAGACTGCTCTTCCAGAGGTTTTGAGCTGTTCTGGTTTTCCTTTGATCTGTCTCATCTCTCTCAGATGCATACAAGAACTTTCCTCTGACTTTTTAACTCACAAGCCTGTGGGGTTTTTGTTTTAAAGGAGTAATACACAAATGAAATAATTCTGTCATAGTTGCACTATAGTCTTGGGTTTAGTTGTGAAGGGCTTTCTGTTACCTAAAGTATATGCAAGTCTGTACCTACATTTTGAACATACATGAAACTCTGTGGTTGTACGAGTATTATGCATTTTATAGGGCTCTGTAGTTTGTATATGTGTATAAAAGATGATGAATTAAATTATTTTGCATTTAATGTATTTAAAAACTATGTTGAGGCGTGTAATTGCTTGAAATTGTCTGAGCGTCATTTGCAAAGAAGAATTGAGAGGCATTTGTGTTTGCTGGACCCTGTTGACTTGTGATTCGCATTGACATTGGATAGATTATTACAGATTTTGTCCTTCACATTTGCTCATTCATTTGACATATAATTCCTCTAATGTGTATTATGACCATTTCTCTTATGTTTGTTTAGCAACCACAATGTGTGTACAGTCTTAGAGGGAGATAGTATTCCTTGTAGCGCGTAAACCACTGAGACTTCTCTGGAGGAAAGTTGGTTTGTAACTGAATGTGTGATAACAGTGAGATTATTAATATGATGGGTTAAAAAACATCGTGGAAGACATTTATTACTTGAAGGCATTGGTTCAGTGAGAATTCTTCATTACAATCCCAAGATGTTTGATTAATAGTGTACTTAAGTGTCTTGAAATCACCACTTTTAATATGCAAAAGAATTAAACACTTTATTTCTGAATCACCTTGTAAATATTAGCTGAATTTTTTTATTCAGCTCATGAGAGAATATTTATAGTCTGTTTACAGTTTTACATTTCCTGGTGATATGAAACTACTGACATAAAATAGCATGAAACTGGTCACAGGAGATGTTTTTGTGACAGTAGTCTTCCAATGCAATTTATGTAATTTGTAAAGTATCTGATAAAGAAATTCAAACAAGGAGACCACAAAAATTTAAACAGGGGATAGTTTTGTGGTCTTAAACATGTAAATCACTTAAGTATTTAAATTGACAGGAGAACTAATACCCTGAGGAATTCTGTAATTTTTTTTATTTATGTTTTAAAAGAAGAAGCCAGAAATTCATGTGGTTGGTGTGGTGTGGGAGGACTTTTTATGAGATTAGGTAGGTAGTTTTATTTCTATTTAAAGTCAGTTACTCCATAATGGAAAGTGTAGTACTCTATAACACTCAACATACTCTTAGGAAAGTCTGTTTCATTTATTCAAGTCTTCTGCTTGGGACATGGACATCTTAGTGTGGATATTAAGGGATTTGTCTTTTTAATGCAAAATCTTCGCTCTCCTATCCTTCTTTAGTATGTCTCTCCAAGAAACCTTCATGGTTTACTAGGGTCCTTTCAGCAATACTCAATAAAGACAATTAACCTTTGCATTCACAGTCAAAGCATTCATCCTTTAAACTCTTCTTCATGGAAGGTCAAGCTGAAATGGTTTTAAAGTAATATGCATGCAAATTTCTTTTCTCCGTGTTCCTATTGTGGGATTTCCTCTCCATCTCTCAATATGTGTAAAGACTAGACATAGTCCAGGAAGCTGAAGAGAATTCTATGCATAAGATATAGCTGTTCAGCAGACATAGAAAAAAGATCAAGACCATGGCAGTGCTCTCACTATACACTTTAGAAATCATTCGTGCACTATCACTGCAGAGAATCCGTATAACCTGTGGCTGAGCTTTCTGACATTGTACATTACAGCTTTGCTAAGCTCAACGCTCTTTAAATGGAAAATACATCAAAATCTGAAGGCTTGGTTAAAGGGGAAAAAAACACTTTGTCTTCCTGTTTTTCATGGTTTTGGGAAAAATACTGTGTTTTCCTCTGCCAATGTATTTTGCACTTAAAATAGATTAAAGAGATTTGCATAAAAGTTAGCAACGTATTTCTTTCTTCTTGAAATGGAAGAGGTTAGTGTGTGATGCTACTGTAAGTTGAGTTGTTTCTATAGGTCTGAATGTAAGATTTGAAGACAATGTATAACTCATGCTAGAGCCTTTCAAAGATAAATCTCTAATGTGAAGACACATTTGTGAGTCCCAGTCATGCTTTCCTTCTACTTTACTTAACCGTTTGGAGGTTGATACTGTTTTCACATCTTCCTGATAAGGCCAGGAGTAAGATTGCTTGTAAATCAATCTTTACTTAAAGTAAAGTATTATGGCAAAAATGGCACGAGACATTTCCTGTGAAATCATTTCACTTTGTGGTGTTTTATGTAAATTTTGTAAATCCGTATCTAACATAGTTGTTTCTATGTCCTCTAAAGATACAGCATTCCAAAGGACAAAGATAAGGATTCAAATAATAATAATAATGAAAAAGGCACTCTGAATTACGAGTAGACACTTTTCTTGCTTTGACATGGAAGTCCCCCATAGGGAAAGTACTGTCGTTTTCTTCTCTTCTTCAAAAGAAACCTGGAGAACATGGCTTAGAAGTTGTACGATTTCCTTTATTTTGAAACACGTTGTACATTTAAAGAGCTTACAGAAATATTCTTAACACCCTGTTGCACTTTTTACTGCACCATGTATAATGCATTGTAAAGCCAGAATTACTTAACAGTCCAAGAAGGAAGACATATTTATCTACTAAGCTATCTGATCCTTAGCTAGTTCTAAGATATTACATGTTAACTCTTTGATCCACAACAAAACCCTTCTTTGTGAAGAAAGATGTTGTGAGGTTGCTATCCACGAGCACTGGGTTTTGTTCCTTGTCACAGGAAGGAATGACTGTTGGCTAAGCCACAACTGAGAGACACAAAATGTGAGGCTTTATTCTCAGCAGTATTACTGCAGCTAATCACACAAGGCCAGATTTACAGAGGTACTGAGTAAGCCAAAGCAAGCTTCTGGTGTTCAGCAACTTTAATAAAAAAAGAAGTGTTCTTTCTGAACCTATCTTCTTATACCCCTAGCTAACACATTAAGGAGGATTGTGTGATATATACTCTGTATTTGCACTTGAAAAGTAATAAATGAGGACAGAGTATCTTTTTCTGCAATTTAAAATTAGCAGTACTTTGTTGAATCACTGCAGTTACATCAGCAGAAGCACATCAATGATATGCCTAAAAATCGGTGCCATAAGCAGTAGAAAGCCTCAGCCATAAAAATCTGGCCTTCAGCCATATATCTCTGTTTTAGCAGTTCTCCTCAGTTCATGTGGGCAGCATGGTCTGGAATTTATAGGTTGTACCTTCCTGTTCCTACAACTCTTGAACAAATTATGTTAGTAAACAGAGGCTGCCTCTACTGAAAAATCACATCCTTTCCAGTTTGTCTCAAGGTAATACTGCACATTTAATGGTAGCACATAAAGTGAAAACAGAATTAATTTTAATTTGTTCTTTCTAAATGTGTTGTTCTTTGTACCATGATCATGGTGGAGAGTACAGATTGTTGGATCAGATGCATAAAGGCATTTTTGTTATTTTTGCTCTTCAAGATCAGGGTTGACAATACTTCTGCTTCTCAGTTATGTAGGTCTTCTACACAAAATTGTTCATAAGTTATTTTGAATGGGATTCAAGAAAAGGGAAAATCTTCTTAACTTCCTATTGAACACAAGCAGTGCAATTGCCCAGGTATGCTGGGACCTGTAGTTGAGAAAGTAATGCTGTAAGTCACTGAATACAGAAAGTATTCTTTCCAAATGAAGTTAATTAGTAATACTAAATTTTATTATTTCTAGTTAAAGCTAGTCCACATGCATAAAGCCCTCTGTAAAGAGCTCTGCTCTTTAGCTGATTGAAGACAAGTAAATGAACTGTGTTAGAGGAAGATTTCATGGTTGCTCAACTTAGACTTGCATTTAACAAATTTCCAACGTATGTGAAACAAAATTAAAAGTAAAAAATCAATAGAACCTTTGCTGCTTTATAAGCTAGTAAGTTTCTGAACATAGATCAACAGAGATGACAAAGGTTGAAAGGCAATCTAAAACTTCATGAGCTACCTATAATAAAAGGGAAGAGAGCTAGTTGAATTAAGCCTCAGAATCTGGGTTTTACGTCGCCTTCAGTTTAAAGCCTTATATTGGAAAGGGTGTTAAATCTGAACTTAGAAAGTTGCTTAGCTGCTGCACATCCAGCCTGCCTGCTCTGTGCTGAGGGGTCAGGGTTTGGCAGCCCCCTCTCCACTCTCTCTTTCCTGATTGCACTTGAGGCTCGGGCAAAAACATGGTTTGGTTGTAGGTAGCTTTGGAAGTAGTCAAGCCATTACCAGGTTCACTATGAGAGCTCCAAGTCGTGTTTTCCAGGAAAATGCATTATTTCCCTTAGGAACTACAGGGAAGGTGACTACAGTGCAAAAGAGACTCTGTCCTGTAAAGGGATCCACAAAGACCCCACTTCACCCACAAGGCACGAAGCACTTCAGTTTTTCAGTCATGCTGCTTAGGCACATCACATTAATAACACATTTGCTTGCATTTTTCCCATCTGGACTAAGAGGAGTATTTTATGATTTATCCCGCTTTAAGGCCATTAATATCTATCTCCCAGATATACTGAATTCTCCTGGGGACCCCAATGAGGGTGCTCAGAGGTGATTCCTTTGCAAACATGAGTTTAGCACACAATAGTGACCCCAGTGGCTTTCGCTGGGTAAGTGGCCAAATGAGGTAAAACATGCCTGGGTCTTCCTTTTAATGTGATTTTTTTTTTTACTATTAGCTTAAACTACATATATTTTAAACAATAGAGGGAGACTGTAACTCAGCTTGGAGAGGTTGTGTCTATTTTGAAGAAAAGATTGAGTCAGTTTTCTGTATTCAAAGTGATTGCTTGATCATCACAGTCCTGTAGAACTTTTAAGGATATGAATTGCAGTCAGTACAGAAAATTCTACCAAGGTTGTAAGGCTTCAGGAGGTATGTAAGAATTCAGTCTGTGGTGTTTTGTTTTGTTGTTGTTTGTTTGTTTTTGGTTTTTTTGGGGGGGGTTGTTTTAATTTTTTGTTTGTTTGTTTTTTGGGTTTGTTTTTTTTTTTTCATGTAGTTTGTCTTGGCTGATTCAGGAGTCTTCCTGCTGAGCAGTCTGGCTGTTGTAAATCCCATTCACCGTGTAATATGTGTGTGAGGAAGGAAGTTGAATGATCTATGCCTTGATAAATTGCAGAGAGAATTTCAGAATGCATTACTAAAAGACTGGAGGTTTTTCCAAGAAGATTACTTAGCCTTAAAGCTGAAACTCATGGCATCATTTATTACTTTAAATAGTTTGAAAATTAGCTCTGAATAAGTACAAACTAGGAGACACTCACTATAGAAATCCATTCCTCCTAAATGGCACAAAAATCTTAATCCTTTCAGAAGTTTAGAACAGTTCAGGCAAAAAAGAAGAAGACAGAAATTGGGATCAAGATCCATCTGTGGATTTTTTTAGCTTGAGTTATCACCAGCAGATGGTAAATACTCTGTAGAAATCACTCAGCTCGGTTACTCCAGTTTATGGGGTTCCTAAGGCATCTACCTTTACTCCTTACCTCTAATACTCTTTGTCAGAACCTCAGTTTCCTCTGAAGGTTCTGACAGGTACCAGAACACAGGCTTGTGTGTAATTATGCATTTTTATACAGCTTGATAATAATTGTCTTCCTTTTTCTTTCTTCTGAAACAGTAGGATTTAGTCCGAGTACAAGACTGCCTAGCTGTGTCAAGCTTTATAGGTTGTTGCAGAAATAGCTAGCAACAAGTTGGTATTGACTGTCACTTCTTGTAGGACTCGAGTTGACATCTACTGTTTCAGACACACATCAGTTTAGAAATATTCGTTGTGCCATTTCCCAATGATTCTTGCAGTTGAGCAGACATGAGATGAATGCAAAAACTGTCCATTGTATAGACTCATGTTCCCACTTAATCTTCATGCAGAGAAAATTATTGTTCTATTTCATCAATGTTTTATTAGGTTTTCCTGAAAAAGCTGGCAGAAGAATATAACTCTCCTTAGACTAACGAGTTACTTAGCGTGTGCTATTTCCCCAATACTGGCATTGACATTGTCATTTCTGTAAGTATATCTTGTTTTCAGGGGAGTGAGTTACTATTTGTAGAATTTATCTCATACCTTTCTTTGTTTCACCCCCAGCTCACTAGGTGCAAGTGAGGATGTGATTGGAAAATTATCTGTTTGTTCAGAAGAGACCTCTCCCTAGTTAAGCTCCCTGTTTTGTTCAGTATTATTTTAGATGAGGTAGATAACATTCACTGTTCATGCAAATATGTCATCTACTCAGTCTAGCGAGACCACTTGAGCTATTGCTTAATAAAATTATGAGATTGTGAGTAGTCTCTGTGTCTCATGATAAAATTTCCATCATACTGCTGACAGGCATAAAAGAGAAGGCACCCTTTGCTGAGGCCCTGTCTATCCTATTGAACTCAGACTTTTGCAAGCCTTGATCAATGAATGAATGTACCTGGTAGGCAGAAAATTGCAGCATGATGAGCAGAGCAAAGAGGGAGCACTAGGAGAGCTGTGCTGAAGCCTAGCACCTGATATGTCAAGAATTATAGATTATATTGAGTGAAATTTATTTTGGTTTTGGGCATACACTGCTGCATCAGACTACAATGCTATTATTTTGTAATAGACATGCAGGGCTTGCCAATGCAGTTTTAGAATAGCCAGGTGGAATGTAAAGATTTGAAGCTGAAAGGGAAGGCTGAGAGATGCAATAACAAATGACAGCACAGTGACACGGTGTGCTGAGGTGGTGACAAACTGAATCAAAAGGGCTGTATGGCTCTCTGCACTGTTGCTGATGCCTCATGGACATATCTTAATTATTCACAGATTATTACTATATTTTGCAGTTTTTAAGACATAGCATAACCCTGTGTTTTGTGCTAATACTACTATTTAGTAAGTAATGTGTCTGTGGCATATGCAACATTTAAAGCACATGGAAAAAAATGAGTGAAATTTATTTGTTGAGATGCTAGAAAACTCAACTTACTCAGAAAATTTGTAGGAAGCCTATGTCTGGGGACATGGGCCTGCACAGGAGGTGATTGGGCCAGAAAATCTCAGAACCTATGAAACCAGATGAAATTACTGTCCCAGTGGAATGTTACTACTTAATTGGTATGCAGTGTGTTTTATGGTTTACTTGCGGTTGACAAGGCATCTTCGTGCATGGACTCATTTACATTTTAAATTATTAAATTTCTTTAATAATTGATAACAATGCCAAAATATCCTATACCATTGATGTGCACTTCATGCATCTCGTGACTCCTTCCAGATAAAGCCAGTAGCATGGAGAAGGGAACAGGAGAGATAAGAAGGTGCAAATCTACTGGAAGAAGCCAGTAGCACCATGTGAGCCTCATGAAGGTGCCTTCCACTGTCTTACCCAAGTCAGTTCAACACAGTTCTGTGCTCTTCTCTCACCCTCATTTGACCTGCCAGCCAGTTGCACAGATTGACAGTGCAATTTTTCTAGCAGCAATAAAGTGCCATAAATTTTAATTTTAGGAGACCCAAACGCTTTCAAACAACATCCAGAATAAAATACAGCTGACTCAGCAGTGGTGCAGAGGTGGTAAGCTCTGCTGGGGGGTTGGCAGTGGCAGCTGGTAGCTGGAGCATCTTAAGCTGGATCATCCCTCACAAAACAGAATGGTTGTAACAGTGTTAAGTGCCCATTCTGCGTATGATATTTCCCAGATTTGTGTATGCTGAGTTGCCACTATCAATATTATTCCAGAATTTGGCCCAAGAATCATGGCATGAGGGCAGATGTTTAGATCACAATACACAAATTGCCTGCTTGCTGCAGATGGTTATGATGCGGGTTTTATTTCTTGCTTTTTTTATTATTTGCCTTAATTTTTTTTCCTCTGATCTTATTAGCTGAAAAAAAATTGTGAAAGTTTCACTATGAAAATACTGTTTTCTACATGAGGAAGTTAAATACTTATTTCCAGTTCAAATAAACCCCACTTTCCCTTACCTTGCAATGATTTGGTGCTCACTCATATGTAGTTTTACCCCAGTAACATACAAAGGATTGTTTTTTACAAAATGATTATCTGAAACAGATTTAAATGTAACCTTAGAGCATAAAACATGAAACGAGAAAATAGAGTTAAACTTTTAAACCAATCAATTTTATTCTGAACACAGCAATTGCTTCTGCTGTCAGCAGGAATAAAGTTTACTGCTGTTAGAAACTTGCAAAAAGTCAGATGTGTTCCTGTAAAATGCTTTGTCAACTGCAAGTAAACCAGACCACACATTTCAAGAACCAAACATCTCCTTATTTTAGTGTCTATAAGGTTTGTGTTCTAAACACCTGCTCAGAAGTAGTTGCAAGAATGTGAATTGAACAAAGAGAAGGAAATGCTATATTCCTAAATGGCAAGGAAATCCTGCTTGTTGGCCTTCTGAACTGCCTCAGCCAGAATATACAGGATTCAGTTGTTTATCTCAAGGAGAGGCAAGGCATGCCTATATCCAATGTTGACCTAAGATTAATATGGATATCTTTGTAATTATTACATCTGAATAAAACTAATCCTTATATCAGTACAAGTTGTATCACAATTAAGTCTTAATGACAGTTACAATCCCAGCTTTTTATTGAAAAAATACATTCTGTAAACCTTTCAAGGGAAGAGAAGACAGGAAGAGGAATAATTATTTGTCTGCTCAATTTATTCTATTTTAATCTAGAGCCAATTAAAATAACTAATTTTTAAAAAATCTACCTTTAAAAAACATACCTTTTAAAAGAAAGGTAAAATTGTTATGCATCCCTCACGCCACAGTCGGTATCAGTATCAGTTTGATGGGTAGTTTGCTTCTATTGGCACCTTCTGAAAAAACAAAACAAATGAAAACCTCAAAGCTGTAAACTTTCACAGTCCAGGGCTAAGAATGAGATGGTAGTGCTGTTTATTGGGATGAATCAGGTGCTACTAACAAAATTTCAATACCAGAGGTTAATAATATCATCATCAGTAGCTCTTGAAAGAGACCTGGCTGCCTAAAGGCAACTTAATTTTAAACACTGAAACAAGTCAATCAGTATATACCTAAAAATAAGCATTGAGGGATGCAGTTTGCATACATTAGAGGCTAGATTTTTCTTTCTAACCTGTGAGATCTTGAATTCTTTTGTTTGCTTATTCAGGAATATAGGCACCAGGTGCATTAGTTTGTAGGGTATGGGTCTGCTTGTTGGTGGTTACTGGGTAGAGAAAGAGGGTTTCTAGGAGAAGTACAGGACAGAGAAAAATAGCCTTCTACTCAAAATTCTGTGCTTTCTGTCCTAGTGTTAAAACATCTTTCTCGCAAGACTGTTTGTCTGGAGATAGGGGCGTGTTGATGATCTGGAAATGTAAATGTCAGCTCAGCCAATGTCCATTGACCGCAGCCTGAGAGGTTAGAAGGTGGGAGCTCTTCCCATTTTTACATTTTGCAGTATCAGAACTGATAGCCTGTAGCATTTTAAGTGGCTAAGGGCACAGTGGAAAGCAAAATACTGAGATGTCAGTAAAGCTGTCTCAGTGCTTTTGGGAACGCTATCCTGGATCATGACTAAATGGATGTTTCTGATTCTGACCAAATGCCAACAATTTTGGCAAGGCTGTATGAAGGAAAAAAAAATCTATGGAATTTATTTTTTTTTTTTTTTTAATTAAAATGTCTTTTATGAGCTCCAAGTGTATTTTTGTGTTTCATGGTGCAGGGAGGAACCCATTTTCACTTGACAGTCTTTGTTACACCTTGTGCTTTGAATATGCCCTGATTAGATTTATTATGTAAATATCTGCATAGACTACTACCATAGAGAAAGTATATCTGTTCATGATCACAGGATAAATTACGAAAAGTATTATTTCCTAGACATCTATTTTGACTGTCAATCTCAGAAAGAAAATAACTCTTGTCCTTTTAAGTCACGTGGAAGGAAATGAGTTATGGATGATAGTGTAGTTACCGATTGACTCAGGAAAGAAATACAGCAAACCTGATTGTAGATGTGATTTAGAATGTAATGGATACAGGGAAGTTACACTTTTATGAAGGGCATTAGTCTCTAAACTTTTCTGAACAGTTGTTTTGAAAGGTTGTCACTAACTAGGCCAAATAATCCTGCAGCAAAATATCAGTGAAAAAAAATAGGTGACAAAATACCATATCAGAGAATCTTAGACTAGTTTGGATTTTAAAGGGACCTTTAAAAGTCATCTAGTCCAACTCCTCTGCAAAGAGCAGGAACATCTTCAACTGGACTAGGCTGTTCTGGGCTCTACTGAAACTGACCTTGACTGTTTCCAGGGATGGGGCAACTACCATGTCTCTGGACAATCTGTCCCAGTGTTTCACCATCCTCTTTGTAAAAGACTTTTTCCTCATCTGTAATCTGAATCTTTATCACTCGTCCATCCTTCTTATAAGCCTCCTTTAAGTAGTGAAAGATCACAATAAGTCTTCTCCAGAGCGTTCTCTTCTCCGGGCTGAACAAACCCAGCCTGTCCTCATTGGAGAGGAGCTCCGGCCCTTCGATCATTTCCATGACCCACTCCAACATGTCTGTGTCCTTCCTGTGCCAAAGACCACAGATCTGGATGCACCACTCCAGGTGGGGTCTCATGAAAGGGGAGTAAAGGACCTGCTGGCCACGCTGCTTCTGATGCAGCCCAGGATACTGTTGGTACTCTGGGCTGGGAGCACACATGGCCAGCTCATATCCATGAGGTGCCTGTTCTGGGTCTTCCCCCTGAGTCAGGGACTGCCTTGCCTGCTTTCTGCCTAAGTCCCTCCGCCACTGAGGTTTCTTTGGTACAGAAATTGACGTTAAAGCTAATATATTGCGTCACGTTTTTAAGAAATTTAAAATTTGCTTCTGGGAAAGACTTTTGTTTCCTGTCTTCTCTAAAAAGGCAAGATCTGCTTGAGACATTTGCTTTATCTGCACAATCAAAGGGAATAGCACGTTCTGTTTTCCAAATACATAAGCAGGAAAATACCTTCGGTAGCTTGCAGTTGATATGGATAAAGAGGACAAAACACAATTAGTACATTACAGGGTTTTGATTCTGTTTATTTTTATTTTCCATTGCTTTTTTTTAACCTTACCTCTTCTGATGTAGCTTTGTGAACTTAGCTTCAGTAGTTTTCTGAAAAACTTCCCAAAATAAAAGAAATTTGCTGGGCAGTCTGCTGATTTAAGATACTGTATTAGCTGAACCAAAGCTATCGTTCTCTTTGAATTTTGCTTTCCTCTAAGTATAAGCGTTCAATCCTCTTCTAAGTAGTGTATGTATTAAAAAGTGTCTATATGTACATATAGGTCCGTATGTGAGTACAGCTTTTATAGGACTGTATTTTTCATTTTCTCTCATTTCAAGTTTTTGAACTTTTTTACAACAGTGCTGTAAGAGGTGTGCTATTGTAGTTATAGACTCTCTTGGTTTGCATCTGATTTCATAAGTGCTCATCAGAACACTCTCATTAATTTCACTAAAAAGAGGAAACATTTGCTGAGATTTTCAAGATTTAAGAAGATATGCCCTGTATTTTGATATATTTTTAATAGACGAAATAGTCACAGAAACAGGTGGGAAGAATTTTCCGATGTCATGATCGGCGAGATTGGTAACCAGATTTATGCTCATGGACCTTGTTGCTGTCTAGAGGCTTTCTTATATACTCCGTCATTGATGGCAGCAGCAGTTCAATCAACTCATGGAACCAGGGCAGTGTGTGGGTCTAATTACTGCAGCACTGTGTGTGTATGTGACAATGGGCATTTTGTAGCCGAGAGGAAAACAACAGAGACAGTAGGCATCAAAATTCAAAGGTCTCAAAAATAATGGGCAAGGACACCTCAGTTTTTAGTAACTGCCACAGCCAATAATCACAGTGAGCATATTTTGATTTAATTTTTTCTCAGCCAGTATCTTCCTGAAGAGGCAGGGAGCTTGGCTACCTACCCACCTCTTGCTCTTGCAGCGGTGCCAGGGACAGACTGACCCATGCTCCAGGGGAGGTGTTGAAGGTCAGTCCTGGCTCTGCTGCAGCCATCTCTCCCAGTGCTGCAGTGCCGGTGTTTCTTCAGCTGGCTCTGCTGGGAGACACTTCCCTTCTACACTGTAAAAGTAGCTCTGCTGAAAAGACAGTGAGATCTCAGGCCATATTAGTTTCCCTTATGATATCTGTAAAGAAAGGCAGTCCCTGTTGCTGTGTTTCATTTGGCTCGAGTCCCACAAAGCATTTTCCTTCTCAGCAGACTAAGCTTCAGCTCAGCTTCGACTCAGAAAATCAAGTCCAGGCAGATATTTTACATATGTTTTATAGTGGATGGAAGAAAATGTAGGCTAGTCTTCAAAATAAGGGGCAGTGTTACAGCTTTTGCAGCCATGTAATCAAAAATTTTCCTTCCTTTTTTGCACTGAGCCACTTGCAGAAGAGAGATTTTATGTTTCCTTTTTCCCCCTTAGTTTCCAGCAAGGAAAACAAGTGCTCTGCTTCAGCAAGTGAATCCACTCATGCTTGTGATATACACACAGGCGGTGTGTGAGAATTATACCAATAATTACTGTTTAGAAGTGCTCTGCATGCAGATGCCACAATAGGGCATTGAGAATGTATCACATAGTTATGGGAAACACAATAGGAATCTTTCTGAGAGTGAAATAATTATATTTTAGCCACGTTGGAACCAAATAATCTAGCTAGCTCTAAGTCTTTATTCTCTTGTAAAATGATCATTTGTGCATAGTAATGCACCCTTGTTCAAGTAATTGTGCTGGAATATTCTATGAAAGTTTTTGAACAGCCCTGTAATAGCCATACTGTTTGGTGACAGCAGTATCATTAGCAACCAGCGTAAGTATTTCTAACCATGTGCAAATTCATCTTTTATTCCGTTGTAATTTATCACAGTGTTTTCACCTTCTATATTTTTCAAGAGAAATTATCTTTACTTGAAATGCTTCCCTAGCCCAAGCAGCTCCCTGCATAGGTTAGATGATCCCGTGTTGGTGTAGGAGAGAAGTGACACCGTGCGCTGTTCAAGGCCCACATCTGCAGGAGAGTGCTGGAAGATAGGGTGGTTCAGGGGAGAGCCACAACATGGGGAGGATTGCTGTTCAAGGTCTGGTTTTCTGGAGAGGCACAGTGCTGCGTGGGGCAACCGGAGGCAGCCCTCAAAGATCTCTTGTGCCCGTTTGAAATACCTTTAATGAAGTCCTTTAGCAAATGTTCCTAAAACCTTTAAGCATAAAAATCCTCTCAGAAACAGTAACCGAGTAAAAGAGAGGACATATATTCTTCTCCAGGAATGGAAGTTGATGGAAATATCCCTAAATACTTGTCCTGTCTTTATATGGTGTCTCCAGGTATCCTCCCGCAATGACCTGTTATTTGTCTGATCTGCTGCAGCTGTTTTTGTGGTCATAAATAAACAAACAACATTGCTTCTAGTGCCTGCATGAGTATCTTGAAACAGGAACATCATCAAAAATACCCCTCAGTGAAAATCTGAATAAGCTTGGCCTGTTTAATTTAACAAACAAACAGACAAAAAAATGAGACTTTGATAGAATGCAGGGTGACTTCAGCATATTAAAGGACTTCATTGTAGTGGAGAAGGGCATAACAGTAGGTGCACAAAGCATGTGCGTATCCCCGTCAGGCAAATAAATTTATAAAAGGGAGCATGATTAGCTGCTGGAGTAAACTTACCACGTAAGAGATGAATTGTCACTCCCTTGATGTTTACAGGGTGAGACTGAATGCCTTTCAAGATGATATGCCTAAGGCAGTCATAAATTATGCTTTAGTCTAATTTATGTTACCGGCTTAATGTGAGTAAATAAGGTAAATGGGTGAAATAAACCTGTGACATTGAGAATAATCCAATTGTTCCTTAAGACATTAAATATCTGGAAAAATGGAGTAATCTCAAAGTCTCTGACTAATTCATTAACGAAATGAAGCAATGTTTGCAAGTGCCATAAGCACATTTTCAGATGGGCTGCAGAGTTTTTAGCATGTACATGCAGAGATTAATTTTCTCACCTTTTATTTTGACCCAGGTTTTGTGGAAAAGAGATACTGCATTTCCGCAGGTAGTGTAGCCGTGCCAAAATGAGTTGCATGCTTGTGCTATAGCACCTTTGAGTGGTGCACATGGATAGTATCCAAATGGCAGTCATGGCTTGAATTTGATTGTATTTGTTGTGAGGATCAACTTTTTCCTGACTTTGTCAGAAGAATTTAGTTGTACAAAGATTTAAAAAATAGATTTGTAGGATATTACTCAGTCAAAAAGGCTTAACATCTTTTGTTTGGAAAATCAACCCTCCTGTCCTTCTAGAAGCTAATAGAAAGTATTTTCAAATGGTAATAGTATTCTAGGCAGAAATCCAGAGCATTATATTTGCTGCCTGAGACTATAATGTAGGAGTTGTAATATATTCCCTAATTAAAAATATCATGCACAGTAGTGATTTTATTATTCATTTATTATCTGGACCATTGAACTAATCTGAAGAAAAGCAGCATTCTCAGGGGCACAAATGAAGAGGTTTCCTTTTTGTTTTTCCAGCAAAAGGGACAATATTTTTTGTTTGAAAAATAAGGACTTCTCATAACTTGCTACACGATTATTGTTAGACTTTAGCTAAATAAAGGTTATATTTCTTGTCTGAAGGAACATTCAGGATTACTTTTGTGACCTTTATGTTTTGTGGTATATGGGCAATACTTCATAAATGTAAATAAATAGGAGATTGAGAAGCAAAAAAAAAAAAAAAAAGGAGATTGGAAAATAATGTATAAAATCTTACAATCCTTAACTGTGAGGCTAAAGCTAATTTTCAATCATTTAAAAGAAATTGGAAGACATAAAGCTTAAAAATCAGAACCAGTTGCTCTCTAGTTATTTTCTTGTTGCACCAAGCTTGCAAGTATAGGCTTTTAGCTCCCATATATTTTAAGTTTTTGTCCATGACAGTGACAAGTGGAGTCAAGCTGTTACAGATTCAGGCTGCAGAGATTTGGCTGTGAAGCAGTAGACCCGGGTGGGGTCTGCAGGTCCCCAGTTCAGTCCCAAAGTCATAAATTGACACAATCTTCTAAATGACAGAATACACTGGTGGATCCTATACACTATAGAATACATAGTGTTTAAAATCTACTATATACTTAATAACAATTTGTCCTCCTTTTCATTTGTGTTATGGGGTTTGATGCATGATGTTGGTCAGATCTTTCCTTAAGCATCTACACCTACCAATGCTACTGCTTCTGCTCTTCTGAACTTTCAGATGATATCTATATTTCAATAACACTAAACTATAAAGAACTATAAAGCTATAAAAGCTTTATTTCTTCTACATTTTATTAGACCTACTTTACTTTTTTCAGCCTTCAACCAGATCATGGGTTTGGAATTTTTGTGGCTTTTTGACTACACATCTTTTAAATCTTCCCTACTTCTGCTCTCCAAAACCTTGAAATCGAGAAGTCAAAAATCACTTTACATAGTAAAACATGCAGTCCATTTTTAGCTTCTTAGTAATTTGTATAGAGTAGTACTGGAGATTCAGGACAAATAGTTTGGAAAACTAAAGCCTGAACCCTAGAACTGAGCCATGCTGCAGTGACAACTGAGTGATCACCTTTCCTTTTTTAGATTTCCAGATGCTGAACCACCTTTACTGGAATTAAAATCACTCATCAAGCATGTATATGTTCTCAGACCTCTTTTGGAAAATCACATTATTTGTATCGCAAAAAATTTCTGCGCAGTTCATTTCACTGTATGTTTTTGTTGTACCATGGGTAATGATTTTTACTTTATACTACTACTTCATTGGTCTACACTACAAAAATAAATATCATTATTTTTATAATATAACCAAATTAATAATGATGTGTATGTAGAAGAGTTCTAATTTTAATTTTGTCTATCTGAAACCAATTCATGTTCCAAACGAATTCTTCCAGACTGTTTAACTCATGGTATTTTATTCAACAAATGCAGCATAAAATGTAAGGATTATGTAGACAAAGCTCAAAGGTAAACTCAGTGTTCCACTCTACTAACAAAACTTGCTTATTTATCTTAAAATTCTGAGCTGTTACACTTAAATAATTCTGTTTTACACCACAGAATATATCTAGAGTATTACACAGCATTTCTAAATTTTCTGTGGAACACAACACAGAAATTACACTGCCTTTTTATTTGCTGAGTGCTGTCTCACAAAGACGTAATATGATACAGAGAGAAGGTAGCCTGGAGCCCAGCGTATGGTTATGGCCTATAAGCGCTTTGTGTTTTCTCAGCATGCCTTTGCTAATTCACGTATTGATTGGCGTTCACATATCATCACTTTGCCATTAGGAATCCAGTAACTCCATTCAAGCATGATTTTTGGAAGATTATCTCACCATACTTTTGGTTGGCACAGGGTACTTTTCCTTTCCTTGAAAAAAAAAGTATGCCCATGCAATACTTGAATAGAAATGCTAGTTGTAAAAGGTTACACAGATACATGTGTACCAAAACGTTTTACAGTTTGTGTGCTAATAAAATTAAGTAAGAAACTTATGTACGTAACTCTTAAATCCATTACTACATACAGTGTTACCTTCAGAGAAAACCAGATTAAGCCATTTGTTGTTGTCTAACACTAGGTCATAAACAGCAGTTTTTGCCCTTCACAATAAAGCAGCTTAATCCATTAATCCTTATGAAAAATGTAAATGTTTATATTAGTCAGTTAGAACAAGGCTTTGTTGTGCTCTTGTTCTCTTGCTCTTTCAATATATACCTGATTTATTATTCAATAAATTTTGTCTTTTACATTTTTTCTTTCTGCACTGTAACTTCACTGCTTGAAAATCCAGATGTATGTTCTAATTGATGCTAGGAAAAACCAAGTTTTATTTTGATTGTAAATTCTAAGCAAGTGTTATTACTTTCAAATCTGAATTTCTGTTTATTTTGGATTTTTCTAATGGAACAGCTAATAGTTATTGATCGAAGGTTTGATGTTGTTCCTCACCCTAGCAGCCAAATTACACAAAATAATTGAAATGGCCCCTGCATTAAGCTCCCCAAAATGCAAAACTGTGGTGGAAACTAATACCTTGGTGTGGTGAAGTGAAAAATTCTTGCATAATTTTTATTAAACCAAGGGAAGTCAGGGAGAATCATCTCAAAATGGTTTAAGATGATGTATTCTTTTATATCAAGTGAAAATGGAGGGAGGCATATCTGCAAGTACTTTGGAGGAGATGTTTAAGATCTAAAACAATCTTGTTAATTGGTGATTTCATCTGAAAAGCAGGATGCAGTTCAAGCAGGACAAATGGAAATTACTGCACTTCAGTAAGAATAATCAGCTGGGCAATGAAAGATAGAAACTGCCGAGCCAGCCAAAAGTTGCAGAAAAAAATTTGAGATGTTTTATTGAAAGCAGCACCAGTCCTCAAATTCATATTGTTGTAAGGGGAAAAAAACCCAACCAAACCCAGCACCTGGTATCCTGGTTTGGTTATTGCACTTAAAATAAAACATTGGCCAGCTGAAGAGATTGCATGGTGAATGATCAGGTCCAGAAAACATGACCTGAGGAGGAAGGAAATAATCTGCTTCCTTCATCCAGTGACGTGAAGGAATGAGCTAATGTTGGGACAAGGGATTTACAGACATTAAGACATATTTTCAAAGATCTGGGGCAGAGTGAAGAGAGCTGTTGTGGAGTATTCAGCAATAGATGTTTTTATTGAGTGACCTACGCAAAAGCCTGTGAGGGTGATTTTGGCACAGTTGATTCTGACTTAGGAGGAAGAAACAGACAAAGATCTTATGAGATACTTCCAGTTCAAGTTTGTGTGTGTAGTAAACGTGGGTATTCCAGCATGGAATGACATTAAAGAAAGAGTAATCTTAAAAAAAAAAAAAANAAAGGCAAAGAAGGCAAAGAAAACATGCTACTTTGAATTATTTACATGTTTTTTAGTTTAGGACGTTTTATTTTTTTTTTTTTTAATTATGACTCTCCTTGAATAGCTTCACTTCACCTTTTATACACTCTAAATTCAGCTTATGCTTTGCAAGTTAAACTGACATAAAAAGTTACTGCACGTTTTTCCTACACATCCCCTTCTGCATGATAGGAACTAACCAAAGAAATCTATAAAAGTATTACTTTATCTTTCTCTGCATCTCTGCTTAAAACTTATCCAGGCTCTGAAACTTACCCAGTCTTCAGTAAGTTACATCCTCGAATTTTGTTAGAAAAATTGTTTTTTTGTTGTTTCTGTGGAGAGAACTCTTTCCCCCCGCCCTTTCTGCATTTATTACTTGCAGCACAACAATATGTCTTTAGATGCATCAAGAATCTGAAAAATCTCTCAAAATACTCTCTCAGGCCAAATGCCAATGTTCCGGCAGGAATGCCCACTAGCTTTTATCAATATTGCTATAAAATCCAAGTCTCAGCTCACTTGAGTTTGTTTCTGTCAGCTGATTTATGTTTCTAGTCAAAATGTATTGAAAGCATAAAATGGAGCTGAATGGCCTTCAAAAAAAGTGGCGTAAAATTGAAATGCTGAACATAGGAAAAGGTTTCTAATCTTACAGTCTCTTTCAGACTGCATTATTTCTACATTTTATTCTTCACTGGCCATGTTTCTAACCTTCTTAGGTTTTTTTGCCACTTTAGAAAGAATACTGTTTCCTTTGCAAGATGACCTTGGGAAATTAAATTTTCATATACTTAACTACAGTTGACTCAAATAGTGCTTAGATTTTAGATTGCCTATAATTTTCTGTTGGGAAAATTCTAGAGAAATGAAACAAATGAAAGGAATTTCCATTTGTCAACCTCTCTGATTCAGTACTGGCATCTAAATAACCCTCTCTTGGTTCTTTTTACCTTGCTCTGTTCTCCAAAGGTCACTGTAGTTCTTCTTTCCTTACACCGCACCCCAGCATCTTTGAAACTGGAATTGCAGCCCAGTTCTGTGCCTGCCATTCAAAGCCACACCCACCTCATATTTTCCCTATTTTGTACACCATTTGTGTCCCCATGTGCTCCGGAAGGAAAGGAGGTCCTAGAACTAAGACCAAAAACTGTCTTTCATGCATCTTAGCATCTTCCATGCTTGCTCTTCACATATTTTGTCCCAGGTACAACTTCTACTCAGCTATGATAAATCTCTAGGCAGAAGAAATATACTTGTCCAGTAAGCCTATATAGAACATGAGTTTTAGAAGCACATTTCTGGAAGAAAAGGTGGAGAGGAGTAATGAAAAATATGGGTCACAGGGTTGCTGATGCAGAGTAGGACTTCTGTGTTATATCACATGTGCTTAATGCCTTTAGCTGGAAGCCAAAAATGTTTTGCTTCCCAAGGCAGTGGGAGTATGGTATCAAGGAAAGAAAGGGAGAGGAACCTTTTTATAACACAGTTCCTTTTTTATGGACGTCACGAATAAAAATATTCCACAAGACTGAATTTCTCATTCATGGCCTCTGTTTTCCACAGATGGATGAAAAGTGGATAATTATAAGTGAGGAAGACAGAAGGCCTGGTGCTGTAAGAACCATTGCTGTGAGTCATGAGCCTGGAGCACATTTCTTTATGACAACTTTGTATCTCTTACTCTGTCCATGAGGTTATTCATTCCGCAGTAGTTATCAGCAGCACACTGGGTCAGTGGTGTTCCAAATACATTTTTTCCTAGTACAGAAGAAGATGATGTCATCATGGACATATCTTTCTTTGACTTTGGAGACTGCTTTAACTGGTGATAAATACTGGACTTCCATTTCAGACATACAGAAAGAGTGAGAGATGGGAGAATGTTTCTGATAGAGCATAAACCTTTACTTACTCACTAAGTTCTTTCTGTAAAAGGGAACTAATCAGCAGGCCTATTATCACAAGCAATCTTTCGTCTTTTGCTGCCTAAGTGTAATTTGCTAGCTGGTTGAAAACTTGATCATCTGCTAGAAATTTATTTGGTTTTGTGTTGTAGGACTTTTTAAAACTTCTTTTTAAACAGACTGACATATTTCTTTCCACAGTCACAGATATTGAACTAGATTTTTGGGTCATGTAACCAAATTCAAAAAATACCCAATTCCAAGCCCATAAAAAGTATTTTTCTCCTCTACTGGAAAAGGACCTACTGCTCTTGGTTTATAATCTCTTTATAGTTTTATCTCCAGGCTTGTCTGAGTCAAGAGCATCACCCTGGCTTCATGTACTGGCTTTGTGTGGCAAGGTTTTGGTAGCAGGGGATCTACAGGGGTGGCTCCTGTGAGAAGCTGGTAGAAACTTCCTCTATCTGGTGGAGCCAGTTGCAGCTGGCTCCAAGATGGACCCACACCGCTGGCCAAAGCCAAGCCCAGCGGTCACAGCCGGTAGCACCTCTGGGATAACATATTTAGGAAGAGGGGGGAAAGCTGTGCAACAGCAACAGCAGGCAGAGAGAGGAGTAAGAATATGTGACAGCGACAGCTCTGCAGACAGCAAGGTCAGTGCAGAAGGAGAGGGAGGAGGTGTTGCAGGAGCAGAGGTTCCCCTGCAGCCTGTGGTGCAGACCACGGGGACACAGCTGTGCCCCTGCAGCTCGTGGAGGGCCACAGTGGAGCAGATGTGCAGCCCATGGAGGACCCCATNACCGCTGGCCAAAGCCAAGCCCAGCGGTCACAGCCGGTAGCACCTCTGGGATAACATATTTAGGAAGGCGGGGGAAAGCTGTGCAACAGCAACAGCAGGCAGAGAGAGGAGTAAGAATATGTGACAGCGACAGCTCTGCAGACAGCAAGGTCAGTGCAGAAGGAGAGGGAGGAGGTGTTGCAGGAGCAGAGGTTCCCCTGCAGCCTGTGGTGCAGACCACGGGGACACAGCTGTGCCCCTGCAGCTCGTGGAGGGCCACAGTGGAGCAGATGTGCAGCCCATGGAGGACCCCATGTTGGAGCATGTGATTGCCTGAAGGAGGCTGTGAGCCCTTGGAAAATCTGTGCTGGGGCAGGTTTGCTGTCAGGACTTGTGACCTCATGGAGGACCCACGTGACAGTAGTCAGTGCCTGAAGGATTGAAGCCTGTGGAGAAGTTTGTGGAGGACTGTCTCCTGTGGGAGACAGGAGAAGGGGGAGTGTTATTAGCTCTCCATCTGAGGAAGAAGGAGCAACAGGCGTGTGTGGTGAACTGACTGTAGCTCCCATTCCCCATCCCCCTGCGCTGCTGGGGGGAAAGAGGTAGAAAATTTGGGAGTGAAGTTAAACCCAGGAAGAAGGAAGGGGTGGGGGGAAGGTGTTTTAAAATTTAGTTTTTATTTTTCGTTACCCTACTCTTATTTTGGTTCATGATAAATTAAACTAATTTCCCTAAGTCAATTCTGTTGTTTCGCCCATGATGGTAGTTGATGAGTGATCTCTCCCTGCACTTATCTTGACCCATGAGCCTTTCATTATATCTTCTCCCCTGCCCAGCTGAGGAGGGGAGTCATAGAGCAGCTTTGTTCGGCACCTGGCATGCAGGTGACCCACCACACCCCAAAGCCATGAATTTGATGAGTTTGATTGAGGCATCAGTACTGACTCTGTAGTACTAATCAATAGAATGACTCTCTTAAAGAGATAACGAGCCTTTGTTTCCCTCTGTTCAATCTATATTACTCAGCTGTAGATTCAAAGATAACTTGCAAGATATAATTTTGCAAGATATAATTTTGGTAAAATCTTTATTGAAACAATGTAAAAATCAGAATGTTTGATAATGTTGCTGTTTCTGGTGAGATTTTGGAACAAGATGAATCAAAACAAAGTGAACTCTAGAGTGCACTGAATTCTTCCACCAAGGATTTTTAAAACCCAAGTGTAATTCCTCACATGCAACTCACACATTTCTCACGATGAACCTATGTCAAAGTTTCTCAAACTATTCTCAGTTTGCCATATTTTTATGTTTCTTCTTGAGTATTTTCATGTAATTCATTAGCACTAGACAAATGTCAGTGACAAAGATTATTTCACAAATGGTACACCTTGCTTCTCTTGCTATTTTCTGTTTTGCTATTTTCTCCATATTTAGACCCTAGACTGGTCATTGAGAAAGACATCGAAAGAGCTCCACTTTTGAAGTTCTTTTTCTGTGTATAAGAGTATATACATCTTTTTGCTCAAGCAGATCTTGACTGACATTCACTCTTGGCTCATTGGTATATCTGGAGCAGCAGAAGCTCCACACGACCAGGCAGCTGCAGGGCAGGCACACTTGAGCAGCAGTGAACAGTTTGACTTTAGTGTCAAACAGTTCATTGACTGTATAACTCGAGGAAGCGAGCGGAATATATGCCTGAATAACCACGGAGTCAAAACTTTGTAAAAGTGTAAAATTCACATTTATTGGGATAAATGTGAAAAGACAGTAAATTTTAGAGTTAAAATAGCTTCCAGAAATAAATTAGCTTCTGGAGATTACACATTGCACTTGAAGAAATTTATTTTGCCTAACTTAGAAAAAAAAGATTTTAGATTTTGTTTAGTTGTGTAGTCAAATATTAATTAATCTAATGTATAATTTATAGGAAAAGTACAGAAGAAAAGAGATAAAATTAAATAGGTTGAAATATATACATAATATATTTCTTGTGGAAAGAGATGAAAAAGGCTGTTTTCCTCACTATTGGTGGTAGAATTAGGTTATCTTATCCAGAAAGAAAAATTTAGTCAATGATATTTGCATTACAATTAGCGAAAAAAAGAATTTGCAACAAAGAAAATGATTCAACCAATTGCTCTGCATTAGATTCTTCAATGATGAAATAAAATTAGGAAGCTGCAGAATAATGTGAATTCTTTAGTATCCATCTTTTCATGCTTAGCATATATTAAATGGCCAGTTAATCAAAATTGTCTACTCTCCTATTCTTTAAAGAAGGTGCTTTTAGTTCATCAGCTTATTTTAAGCCTGTAAGTGTACTTGGAAAAATGACTAGAAACCTTTTAGCTGGACTACTTGCATGTTTTACATTACTGTTGATTTGGCAATTGACTTCAATTATTATTCTTGTTACAATTTTCAGTGTAGAATATAATCTGNTGGAGCATGTGATTGCCTGAAGGAGGCTGTGAGCCCTTGGAAAATCTGTGCTGGGGCAGGTTTGCTGTCAGGACTTGTGACCTCATGGAGGACCCACGTGACAGTAGTCAGTGCCTGAAGGATTGAAGCCTGTGGAGAAGTTTGTGGAGGACTGTCTCCTGTGGGAGACAGGAGAAGGGGGAGTGTTATTAGCTCTCCATCTGAGGAAGAAGGAGCAACAGGCGTGTGTGGTGAACTGACTGTAGCTCCCATTCCCCATCCCCCTGCGCTGCTGGGGGGAAAGAGGTAGAAAATTTGGGAGTGAAGTTAAACCCAGGAAGAAGGAAGGGGTGGGGGGAAGGTGTTTTAAAATTTAGTTTTTATTTTTCGTTACCCTACTCTTATTTTGGTTCATGATAAATTAAACTAATTTCCCTAAGTCAATTCTGTTGTTTCGCCCATGATGTAGTTGATGAGTGATCTCTGCCTGCACTTATCTTGACCTATGAGACTTTCATTATATCTTCTCCCCTGCCCAGCTGAGGAGGGGAGTCATAGAGCAGCTTTGTTCGGCACCTGGCATGCAGGTGACCCACCACACCCCAAAGCCATGAATTTGATGAGTTTGATTGAGGCATCAGTACTGACTCTGTAGTACTAATCAATAGAACAACTCTCTTAAAGAGATAACGAGCCTTTGTTTCCCTCTGTTCAATCTATATTACTCAGCTGTAGATTCAAAGATAACTTGCAAGATATAATTTTGCAAGATATAATTTTGGTAAAATCTTTATTGAAACAATGTAAAAATCAGAATGTTTGATAATGTTGCTGTTTCTGGTGAGATTTTGGAACAAGATGAATCAAAACAAAGTGAATTCTAGAGTGCACTGAATTCTTCCACCAAGGATTTTTAAAACCCAAGTGTAATTCCTCACATGCAACTCACACATTTCTCACGATGAACCTATGTCAAAGTTTCTCAAACTATTCTCAGTTTGCCATATTTTTATGTTTCTTCTTGAGTATTTTCATGTAATTCATTAGCACTAGACAAATGTCAGTGACAAAGATTATTTCACAAATGGTACACCTTGCTTCTCTTGCTATTTTCTGTTTTGCTATTTTCTCCATATTTAGACTCTAGACTGGTCATTAAGAAAGACATCGAAAGAGCTCCACTTTTGAAGTTCTTTTTCTGTGTATAAGAGTATATACATCTTTTTGCTCAAGCAGATCTTGACTGACATTCACTCTTGGCTCATTGGTATATCTGGAGCAGCAGAAGCTCCACACGACCAGGCAGCTGCAGGGCAGGCACACTTGAGCAGCAGTGAACAGTCTGACTTTAGTGTCAAACAGTTCATTGACTGTATAACTCGAGGAAGCGAGCGGAATATATGCCTGAATAACCACGGAGTCAAAACTTTGTAAAAGTGTAAAATTCACATTTATTGGGATAAATGTGAAAAGACAGTAAATTTTAGAGTTAAAATAGCTTCCAGAAATAAATTAGCTTCTGGAGATTACACATTGCACTTGAAGAAATTTATTTTGCCTAACTTAGAAAAAAAAGATTTTAGATTTTGTTTAGTTGTGTAGTCAAATATTAATTAATCTAATGTATAATTTATAGGAAAAGTACAGAAGAAAAGAGATAAAATTAAATAGGTTGAAATATATACATAATATATTTCTTGTGGAAAGAGATGAAAAAGGCTGTTTTCCTCACTATTGGTGGTAGAATTAGGTTATCTTATCCAGAAAGAAAAATTTAGTCAATGATATTTGCATTACAATTAGTGAAAAAAAGAATTTGCAACAAAGAAAATGATTCAACCAATTGCTCTGCATTAGATTCTTCAATGATGAAATAAAATTAGGAAGCTGCAGAATAATGTGAATTCTTTAGTATCCATCTTTTCATGCTTAGCATATATTAAATGGCCAGTTAATCAAAATTGTCTACTCTCCTATTCTTTAAAGAAGGTGCTTTTAGTTCATCAGCTTATTTTAAGCCTGTAAGTGTACTTGGAAAAATGACTAGAAACCTTTTAGCTGGACTACTTGCATGTTTTACATTACTGTTGATTTGGCAATTGACTTCAATTATTATTCTTGTTACAATTTTCAGTGTAGAATATAATCTGTTAATGTTGCCTGCCTAATGTTACTGAAAGCTTGACTGTGTTTTTTTCAGTTTGTTCAGTCACTGGTGAGACATTTCATTATGGTGTCTTTTGTTAGATTCAGAACTGAAAATGACTGACAGGAAATGGCAGAATTTTTTTATAAAAGATGTTAAGAGCTTATGCTTCTATTTTGAAAGCGAGTCAAAAAATATCAAAAAACTTACTGGATGTTCACTTAGAACTAAAAATTCTATGATTGCAATACCTCAAGTCCTAAGGAGCTCAACGTTTAAGGCTTTAACTTGTTCTCAGTGAACTTCTTTCTATGGGAACAATGCTGATAAATTGGTCGACTCCTTTGAACTATAGTATGTGTGGTGAAACTTATATAAGTTTGTATTTTACCAAGTTCTAGTTCTTCTGTCACAGGGAGGAAAAAAGGGCATTTCTTCTCCCTGTCCCTTTTATCCTAGCTGGCAATTCATTTTGTATAATCAGTTGTTACATTTTAATCTGAAGAGAAGCAGCAGGAAGTGTGATCAAAACTTCACATAAAATTGTTTTTTTTCAGATTACAAAAGAGCTCTTCAAAAGGCTTCAATAGGAAAAGAATTTACAAATGTACATGTTAATTGGTTGTGGTAGAAATGAGTGCCTATTTCTAATTTTAATATGTGTCTCTTTAGCTTCTAACCTTTGCTTCTTGTTTCATTTTCTCAGCTAGATTAAAGAGCTCTTTACTACTGAGCTTTTTCTCTCTGTGAAGATACTTTCCTGGAGTAATCAAGTTATTCCTCATACTTTTTGTTAAGAGAAACAGCTTGAGCTCTTTAAATCTTTAATTGTAAAATAGATTCTTAAGTACTAAAATTTTATTTGTATTTTTCTTTCAACATATTTCCTAAACCTTCAGAATCCATTTTGAGAAAGGAGCACTAGATTGTTGAGAACTCTCTGATGACCTGAAAAGATACACTGTAAGGTCTACCTCAGAGTATATATTAATATGAAAATATATTTATATATATATGTGTGTATGTGTGTGTGTGTAGGTGTGTTTGTGTATCTAGTCAAAGGTTTTATTAGTCTTTTTTGTGTTGGCATTTCGTGGATGACTTGACTTCCTGAGCATATTTTCATTGCTGGCCAGAGCACTAGTCCATTTTTTTCTCTGTTTAGTCTGTCTTTAATTTGTATCTTTTGTTCCTAGGTATGTGTGTGGGTTCTGTGTTAGTTAAATTCACACATTCTGTAGAGGCTGTGTCCCTTGTTGCACCCAGGATGGCAGCTCTGGAGGTGGCACACGGAAGCTGTGTGGTACAACGTAGACCATTTATCACTGGGCAGCATTTATTTCCTTGGTCGTGTAGACCAGGAGGCTGACATGGCATCTTCTAGTGGGGCACCAAGTCTTGACAATAGGGAAGACGGAAAGTACCAGTGACTTGACCTCTCTAATAATTAATATAAACCTGTGGGTTTTTTTTTAGTTTTTACTTCCACGGGGAGATTCTTAATCCATCATTTCAGTAAATTGTCACTTTGTGGATTGTTATTGGCAGATGGTACAAAAGATCTTAGAGAATCCAAACGTTTGAGTGCTTCAGTGAAATGACAAAAGCATGAACCTCAGCAGCAAGAAAACTGGATTGCTACTATTTTGGAATCTGGCCCTCAGCAAAATAATGCACAAAAGCACATGGAAACGCACAGTAAATATGAGTTTCAACTACTCAGTGGTGCACATATCATTGATCTGATTTCTAAAGTGCCTCTATATTTTTCATAGTATTCCTAAAATTATGAATAAATTATGAAAACTGTCACTGTGCATAATGCATTCACATCATGACTGTAAATCCTTAAACCATAACACCACAGTTATAATCTACCTTGTCACATTTGCTGTAATTTATTCAACTTGAGTTGTGACTATATGTAGGTCCTAGCTATGGAGATCTTTTGGATTTATGAAGAGAAAATACTGAAATACTGTATAATTTTTAAAGTTTGAATATTGAGGGTTCTCTGTTTTCTTGTGTTGTACGGATTTCAGCAATAATATGACATATTTAATAATAGCATTTAATAACTGTATATGCTCCCTGCAGTACTGTTTAGCTCTTTATGAGCCAAGAAAATATGTAAGGCATTAAGTGAGCGAATCTTTGCTAACTGAATACCATTGCTGCAGGGCTAACATATTAAAACACATTAACCACATTGAAGTTAATGGAGTACTGTCTTTCTGTGTCCAGTGGGTGCTGTATTAATATTTTCTTTTAGGGACATATAGAGGTAGATTTACAGAAACTGTGAAAGAACATTCAATTTATATTACTTAGGATTAAATACCACATTGATAGCCACAGGCATAATTCCTGTGCTTTTTATCATGTCAGAAGGACCCTATATTCCTGCTAGTTTAATTTCAATATCACAGTCTGCCTCCTGATTTTCGGCATAAAGCAGATAAACAGATTTTCTCCAAAGAAATTGGTCTGATTTTGTCAGGACAACACAGGAGCTGCGGAACATGTTGCATACTCTGGTATCTGTGCTGATGATAATTGTGGCTGAGCTGTAAGCAGTGTTTCCCTTCACTCCTAAGAGGGCTGAAAAAATAAATATGCAAACTTTATATTGAAGTTTTGGTGGAAATGCAACAGATAAAGACTGTCCTCACAGTGAAAAAGTTTTTTTTATGTCCAATTAGATAGGCTTTGGGTGTTGTTTTGTTGTTTCTCAGTGTGTGTTACTCAGTCCATATACTTAAAACTATTTTTTTTTCAGGTATTGTTTTTCAGGACAAGGTAGGTATGAATACAGTTAATGTCAGAATTCAGAGTCTTGGGACTTCAGTATGTAGGACAGTCGTCTGCTAATCTTTGTGTTTAAATGTCACAAGTCTGCTGAGTAATCAGGTTTCCCCATGGCTGAAATAGCAGAGGTAAAGCCCTTAGTGTGTTGTAAATAACTCTTTTTTAAATCTTTGCCAGGATGGGGAAGTGGTTTTTGACACAAATCAGTACATTTAAAGAATTTCTTCTTGTATGTAGCATGTAGAAAAGGTTCAGACAAAAACTCCCGGATCTTCTCTAACGAGATTGTCCAGCTGCGCTGGAGGTAGCTTTGTGTGTTTGTTGTGAAAGGGCAAATGCATAGGTGAACTTTGTTGATCACTGAATTAAAGATGATTACTGAAGCTAGGAAGCACACAAAAGAAACTGGAACATGGAAATAAAATTGCTAAGGATAGACAAAGACAATTCGCTACAAAAAACGCTCAGGACATTAAAAACATTGATACACAGTAGACCATGTGCACTAACTGGCTGTAGTTTTGTAAACTAGGGCTCTCTATTTTCTATTTAATTCAGAAGGCTAGTGGCCTGGTCACTGTGCTGTGCTATCTTTGCAGTGCACTGTTAAAGTACTTGGAACATGGTAGGTGATGTTTTTAAGTCAGTATAGGAGCTAAGTGTGGTTTCCTGCAAAATGCCTGCACAGTGTGTATGAGCTGCAATTCACCTGTGGACCTCTGAAATCACGTGCAAACAACTTAGTGAGTAGGTGCAGTGACCATCTGATTTAACCATTGACTGATTTAATGGTTTTGCTTGTTTCAGCTTTCATAGGCCTAATTATGGGCATTATGCATAGCTGCATTTTCATCCTAATTATATGCTGGCTCAGTGATTTCTGGTGATTTAACTGCCAATTTCTAACTGGTGGCATAGGACTGCTCATTAAAGAAAGTATTCTCAAATGGCTTGTTCTTTTAATTTTTCTTTTGAAATTTAGAAATTCCAGAATCAAATCGTATAATCCCTGTTTTTCTCTGTATTACCTGCTATCTGGATCTTATTTAAATCATAAATAGGGCTAAAGAACAATTTCCTTAGGGTGGTATACTGTGTGAAAGAGTGCAATTTTCAGTGCTGAGTGACAGAACTTGTTTTTCTAGAAATTTTCTGGCTCAACCTAATTTCAGTTAGTATTTAATATGTGGTTTTATGTCTATGACCTAATGCAATTACTGCACATTAGAATTCATGACCTACAGAATTTGTCAGGATATCTGAGTGACTGAAGTCAAGTCTCCTATGTACACCTAACTCAAATTAGTGAATTTAAGGTTCCACCTTCACTTATGAATGGATGAATATTCAATGGACCTTTTTTAGCTTTAATTTCATATCAAAGCACAGTGTTTGGGCTTTGTCCTTTTAGGCTTCCTAGGCTTCTTCTTAAGAAGAAGCCACATAACATCACATGGCTTTTTTGACTTTAGCACTCTTTCTTTGTGTACTTTGACTTTCCAAGGGTCTGACTGCAAGAGTTTAGATGCACCGGCTCTAAAGGATTGAACTTGAATATTTCTACCAGACATCTGGACCTGAAACTTCTACTAGATTTAGTACTTAGAACTAAAAATAGTTTAGTGAGTTTGAATATGTATAGACCCCAGTAAAAGTGAACAAAACTGTTTGCAATAGAGAACATCATATCAGCTAGCAATCTGCAGGACTGGGTACTGACACAGAGTTTATCATTTTCCACTTTTAATGACTTCAGATGCAAACAGATAGGAGAAAAGAGTTTGAACAGTGATTTTGTCCTCTCTAGTTCCAGCAGTCAAAAGCCATTGGTACTGAAGTGGATTCAACCTAGTGTCTCTAAGCAAGAGAGAGATTTCTAAGAGATTGAGCATCATAGATAAGAAGTCAAAAGTTTACCATCAAATATTTAACTATTTAATAGAGCATTGTTGTTGTTGTTTTTTCGTTTGGTTGGTTTTAACAGAAGAACCAAAAGAGAATACCCTTAGCAAGAGGTGGGTGTTGGGAGAATTTCCATAGTACTGGGCAACAATCTGCCTTTCTGTGGTTAGGACTGCAGGGCTGCTCTTTGGTTTCAGCTGACTGTCCTCTCTAGTTACACCTTTTGTAGGTGGTACTTTCGTACTATCACTGTAGACATAGGTACATGTTGAAGACTGCAGGATACAGTGCAGTAAAGGACATATTTGTGACCTGAGAAACTGAGATATATTGATGACTTGGACAAAATTTGATTGTTTGTGATTTTTTACGCCAGATAAGAGACCAGAATTTTTATCTGAATAAAATTTTTCTATTTTGCGCTTCACTAGGTTGGCAGTTGTTATCCCTTTGAAAATACTTATTTCTGAGAAAGCACTGCAGTTCAATATCACAAGTATAGACACTGATTTTCTTTCTTTTAAAAGAAAAACCTCGCCAGCTTCAGTTACTTCATAGTCCTTAAAATGATGTCCTTAAAAGTCAAGAATAGCTGTGACTGACTTTTTTTTAGATGTACAGTCATGTCAGTAAACAGGGTGCACTCATTCCTGCAATCCTTCCAGGTTATTCAGTTAAAAATGCTTTGGGAGATGGGGTGTTTTCTGTTAGGTTTTTATTCCTTGTTGTAAGTAAATTCTGACATTTTATTTTGAAGTACTGTATATTATCTTAGTTAACATGCTGCCTGATAAGCATGTGTTTGCTGTATTAATAATTGCATTTTCATACTTGTAACAAAAGAATAGAATTTCTCAGGATAAAAGGTAAAGCAAGTTACAGCATAAGAAGGCCCAGCGGAGTCACAGCAATTGATCATCCAGCTTAGTGTTCTCCAGCTGAGAATAAGGAGAAGTGCTATTTGGGGAATAGCACTCTTCCTTCCCTTTTTTTAATTTTTTTTTTGTGTCCCAGAACTGATTTTTCAGGGACATTGCCAGGTAAGATCTTTCTTGTCTTTTAACTTCTCTTTACGTGCCCTGTGAGTGTTGTGGTTTTTTGGTTTTTTGGGGTTTTTTTTGGGTTTTTTGGGGTTTTTTTTGTTTTGTTTTGTTTTTTAATTTTTTTTTATTTAATATAAGTTATTTTGGAGTTGGTTTGTTTGCTTGCTTTGAGTTTTTTTGTAGTGTATTTTTTAGTTTACTGGTACAGTTTACCTCCACAATCTTGAGACACAGCAGCAAGTTATAAAAAGTGCTATTGTCTCTTCATGGTATTTTATTTTGTCTGCTTTAATGTAGTCTCTTGCTAGCTTTATTGAGTGGTTCTTAGTTCTAGTGTTGTTTATTTAGTGAGTAATAGTTTTGCAGTCATTCACTGCATTCAGAAAATTTTGAAGTGTAATCATGTTCCTTTTGTGTTGTTCTCTCCAAATTAAGGAGTCTCAGCCATCTTAATCTTTCCTTGTAGGGCAGCTGCTGCAAGCCTTTAATATTTGTAGTTGCCCTTGTCTGTACTTCATTGAGCCCCCTGTACTTTGGAGTCTAACTCAGCTGAGATGTGGAGTTGCATATGCTGCTCTGGATAAGATGTTGTTAAGGTAGTGGGGTTTTTTGGGGAGGGGTGGGGTGGTTTATGAATATATTCTCTGACTTAGTACTGTTCCTGAGCGATACCCAGTGCTGAAGTCGTTTCACTTTGAGTCCTGCTGCATGTTTAGCTGGTGACATCAGAGAAACATCAATGATGACTCTAGGAAGTGTTCCTTATGTTGTCACTTTCAGTTCTGGACTTTTGATAGAGGTTTTGGATTATTGTTTCTATGAATTTAGGAACTTGAAAATTCATGTGTTGTCTTTTAGCACGCTCAGTTTCACAGAATTCCTTAGCTTGTTTTTGACTACAAGTTTTAGGTCTTTTGATGCAGTCTTTTGTTTGAAATCTTGTATCTGCGAATACAGGTGACTGCTTTTATGAGATACTGATTTTCCTGGCCAAAACTTTATTGAGTGTGAGAGATGCTTTTAGGCTGATGATGACGCACATAATGAGGCTCCATGTCTGTGTATAAATAAAATGCACATAGGCAGCATATAGCTTGCTTTCCAGTTTTTTAATACTTCAGTGTGTGTGCTGCCAAGATGTGTTTGTCTGTTTTTAAGTTAAATATTTTGGCAGATCACTGGTGGATGATAGTGAAGTGCTAATGTTATATGGGTGAACTGATTCTGATAGAGCAGAAAGGAGAAAACAGTCTAAGTTATTACTCTTGTCATTTTTAGTGCTTACTTGGGTAGCTCCCGCAATACTCCTGGTGCTGCTTGTAAAGATGGGAATACTTGTTCCTTTCTGCAAAGAGATCACAAGAAGTGCAAATAACAGATGAAAGTTGGGGGTATACTATAAACAGCTTAGAATTAAAATCAGCTGCGTGTCAAATTGTGATCATAAGGAAAGTGAAACACGGGGAAAAAGAATTTAGTAAAAACATAAGAAAAAGGAATTTGGAAATGTAAATAGATAAAATTTACATTTCATCAATCTAATGGTAACTTCTCTACTCATGTATAAGCTTCCCTCAAGAGAAAAAGATCTGTAATAAAAATATGCATTCAAAGAGCTAATTTTCTTTTAATATTTTAAAATGATCACTAAATTCAAGCTAAATTTCTAATCTAAACTGGCCTCAAAGGACTGGAGCAAACTTCTAGAATTAGACTAGACTTTTATCCCAGATAGTTTGTACTATTTCAGTACTTTGAAGCATGTTGTCAAAGGGTAGTTTTTAATCTACTTTTAGCACCCTAAAAACAGACTTCCATGCAGCAATACCCTACACTTTATGCATGTTTCCACAGACCTTCACACTAAAAATTCCATTCCCACTATTTCTGCATTTGTCTTCAAACTTATGTTAAATTCCTCTTCTGTTTTGCTTATATGAAGTAATATACATGGAATTAAATTATTTTCACTTGTCTTTGGCCATGTAAAGCAAAGGCATCTGGTTTGATCTCGCCCTCTGTTATCTGCTTTTGATACATAAAGGTCTATCGCCATTCTAATGTCCTGGAGCTCCTGGTATGGCCCCATACAGGACGGTGCAGACTTTTCCGGTGTCTCCTGTCGTATGTGACAGCTTTTTACAAAGAGCTGAAAATGCAGCTTGCATTTGGACACCCGTCATAATTCTCTCCCCCAGATGGATAAGAATTAATTTCTCTCGAACGTAAAGTTAACCAAATAAAACTATTTTGAAAATAATTATTGTTGTGCCAGGTTTTTTTCCACCTTATTTTGGTGTTTTTTCTGTATACAGGAAACAAAATATCTTTGTGCTTTTTGTCTTGTGTAGTTACAATGCATATCATCAGTGAATTTTTTTGTATGGATGTATTTTAAATCCTACAGTTAGTAGCATTTTATGAATTACAAAATGATAATTATAATCCATAAAAAGATACACCGATACAAGTTCTTTTTGACGTGACATATGCCAGATGCCTAGATATATGAAAGACATACCTCTTTCCTAAGGTCTGCCTTTCAAAGGCATATTTGCTACAAATTTGCTTGCATATTATCTGATGAATCAGTTCTATGGTGTCAGGAACTTAATACTATTCCCTGAAAGCTCATAAATAAAATTAGACCTAGATATAATTAATTTTTACTTAAGGATGTATATGATCTTTATTTCACAAAAAATGCTTTTCCCACACACCAGAAATTTTATCCCTCTGACCAATTCCAAAATAGCAAATAATGTAAGTTTTGTATCAAAGTATTGGTTATCTATTTGATGATTATTATATAGTTAAATAAAAGCAATATATCTTTCCACAGATGTTCAATTAAGATTTCTTAAAAGATTTATAAAATATCTCTAGTTAATCACAAAATTTTTTGGAAATATTGGTAGCCTTTGTTTTAGAAATGGACCAGACAAAATCGTTCTCTTCAGAATTGTGCCACAAGGTTTTTGCTGGGTATCAGTGGATGTTAAAATTAAGTTTAAGCACCCATATATAAATGCAGTATATTTTATGTTTCTTTCTGTAGAAAGGAAGGAAATGTATTACTATTCCTATTAACTGCAACATAAAAATAGTGAAAGAAAAAAAAAGCAGAAATGAAAGGGCTTAGCATATTCCAGTATAAGTAAAGGCTGTTGCCTTTTTGTCTAAGGAAGGTTGTAGAAAGGAAGCAAATCAGAACTGATAAAAAATATTATGGGGATAGGACCAGAAGGTTGGGAGGAAAAGCACAGATTGGCTATTCGCAGCATATGCATCTCAGGATCTAAAGGATGGTGACCACACCACCTGTAATGATTTATGAAAGTCATGGAGAACTTAGAAGCTGCTGCTGAGATGGGATAAATATATTGCTGATAGAAAGCACGATCCTGAAAATTACAGCACTGTGCAGGAGTTCTAACTTTAAGTCTTGGTAGTATATGGAAGGAGATGCTGCTTTTGCAAGTTCTCAGGGCTTACCGAGTGATAGAATAAGGAAAGAATGAAGAATATCAGGCACATGTAACTTCTAAACCATCTAGTAAATAACAGGCAGAGGGAAAGTAGGAATGCAGGAAGCTTAATATATGTACATTATAATAAAGTATTTGTGATAATAAAAATTAATAACATGGTGGTTTGCAAAGTCTCATTGAAAAATTAATGGAAATTTACTTGAATAACACAGAGGCTGAAAACTGTCTAAAAGACTGAATGTAAATAAAAGATAATGTTAAGCAACAGTATATTGAGCTGGGATGTGAAGGGCAAGAAGTGTGTAGTGAGATGTCACAGAGATCAATTTTATGTCTGATCTAATTTAACATTTTCATTAGTGATTAGCAAATGGTGTAGATAGCACGTTAATGAGTTTCTGTAGATAAAGATGTACTAAAAAGCAGAAAAAACCAGTGAAGTTAGTTCAGAGACCTAGAGAGGTTAAAAAACATAAGGAAGCTATTTGATCCAAGAGGCCACAAAACTGAATATGTTGTGAAAATTCTTTAAGACGTAGATAATTGAGGGGTTTTTTTTTTTTTTTTTTTTTTTTGGTATTATAAGCACACCTATTGCTGGGATAACAAGAAAATAACTGTGTGCAAATCCTGATCAATAGGTGCCATACATCTGCAAATAGATCTGTGTGCCAGGCAAGAGCAAGATGACAAATGCCTTGGTTTCCCCTGTTTAGTGTTTGCACGTGATGTAGGTTGGCATTTCCACAGTTGCTGCCATGTCCACAATGGCTAGTTCTTCTTTGCTTTCTGGCACCATCTATACTTCATATTTTCCAGTCGCCTTCAGACAGCAACATAAACTGGTATAACCAATATGAGCAGAGGAAAAGAAAATAAAAGAATGATCTATTATTTGAGTTCATTTATGTGGACTTTCAGGGTCAGACAGGAAATACTTCTCCAAGGAGTGAATCAGAAATTCACATTTATCAGCAATTTTTCATAGGGAAAAAGAAAATTGGAATGCACACCTGGGATGTAGAGTTTGAATGCTGCTTTGAAATTTTTGCTTTAATATTTAGTTCCTTTGCTGGTTATCTGATTAATTTTGATTAATGTTCCAAGTCCAGCCTGCAACAAATGACCAGTATGTCTTTCATGTGACTTCTGTTGCAATTTCTGTTTACATTTTGCATGGCATGACTGCTAAATGCCATGTTTTGTGCTGGGGCCCAGAATTTTCTAGAACAATTTACAGTACAGGCTGAAAGTTACCGTTTGGGTGACTGGATCTTTCCTTTTCTCCTGACTTAGTTTCCCACCTGTGAACCCATAGTGACTTGGATTAGCAGTGAATCCTGAGAGCTACAGAAGCTGCTATGCAGAAAGTGAGGAAGTAAAATCTAGGTGGAGGTATTAAAAAGTAGATATACTTTTACTTAAGACTTTAAGTGCTTATCTTACTGTGCAATGGAGTTTCAACATTTGAAATCTCAAGGCAGTGAACTATGAGCTCAAGCACAGATTAGCTGGGTGGCTTCCCCCACATCACCTAGTAGTCATGATGGAAAGAACTTTTCTGTTAGTGTGTTGATTTCCAGACTCACCTCGAAGAATGACATGATGATATCAGCTGAGAAGAAAAATTGCAAAACAATTAGTGCCAATAACCACACTTGTCTAGAATTTGCTCGCAAATTCAACATTTGATTTCCACTATTTCTTTTTGACTTTGGATTTTCCATTCTTAAACTGAGAAGGTTAAAGTTTGCCTTTATTCTATACATTGGAAACATGATAGTTTTTTCTCACATGAATGGATCTCAGAAGGGTTGCTAAGGGTTCAGTAATATGTACTTATGCTGAACAAAATATAATACATAATTACTGTGTCTCATAACCTGTTTTTCCACATATCCTTTAGACACAAGTCAGATGGAGTATGAGAGGTAACTTGGACACTGCTTATGTGACCTTCCTGGTTGTTCTTGTATGTCAAAATGATAACTTTCTTAGAGATCTGCACTACAAACTTCTTGTGACTTTAATTAAAACTTTCTCAATTTTGCTTCAATTTTGTGCGTAACTTTCCAGATGCTGCTGGTTATAGAATAAACCCATGTCTACAGTGTTCCTTTCAGTTGCTTTGTAATCATTTATTGTATAAATTGTGTTGTCATGCACAACATTCATTTTAATCTTTAATGTATGTGAACGTATATGCCTGGATTGTCAAATGCAGATACCTAAACCTATAAGAAATATATTAAACCTGTGTTTAGGCACATACTGATTTACAGATGTGGTTTTGGTGCATTTCGGAACTGTGAACACTCCCAGCACAGATGGGAATTGAGAAACTTTATCTACCTCACTGAGGATTGGTAGCTATGTATAAAATATACTAATGTTTGAGTTTTGACATTCTAATGTTTTCCTTCATATATAGATTATCCTTATTGATATTATAAGACAAAAAATTGAAAAAAGGTCAGACTTGGAGGAGAAAAAAGGAGGACCATTCTTAATCTAAATAATGCTTGAAAATTATAGGATTAAAGATCTGTTTTCTGTACTCAGAGACATTGCCCATAAATAATGGGGAAATAATCTTTCCTAAATTACATAGCTAGGTATTTTCTTATTAAGCTATTTGGCTGATGCTCTTTAGTCTGTGTAGCTTGCACTAAAAAGCTTACAGTTCAAGAAATCTTTTCCTTTTCAGACAAGAGATACAGAATGCAAAACACTTCAGCAGAGTGTTTGAGAGACCTGGTCACGAATCAGTCCTCAGTGCTGTTCCATGGATAAATTGGAGTAGCATCGGATATCCAGAAGAGGGCACTTGTGGCTCTCCAGTCTGTCTGCTCAACCCAGAACACTGTCTGCACTACAAACTTCTTGTGACTGCGGGGTGAAAAGGCTGGAGAGACTCTTATTTGAAAAGAGCTGAAGTACTAATAAGCAATTATGGGTTATGCGTGGCATCAGTTGGAAGATTTACTTGCAGGTTTCTGCTATCAATGGCATATTTATCACACAAGCTGCTATCAAAAAAGAACAACACCTTTCAAGTGCTTTCAGAACTGCAGCTGGTGGCTGCAGAAAGCCACCCTTGTACCATAAGGACTAAATGCATTTTCTGCTAAAAGTTCTGTCCAACCTATTAGATTTGATAAGTATTTAGACAGTGACACTGGGCGTTTGGGGGCAAGAAAAATTCTATTTCTATATTTGTTGTAGAAGAAAGAAAAAGAATAAAAAGTTGATGGAATGTACTACTTGATGCAATATAATTCCATATTTGAGGTGTCACATGGAAAATAAGCTACAAAAAATTTTATTTGACTGTTAAGGTTTTTAAACTCCAGCTAATTATGCCTTTGAAACCAAAGTAGGTGTTTGAGTATGATAGATGGAGGTGATGTTTGTTGATCACATAGCATTGAAACCATGACACCTAAGTTCTAGTATATGAACAGAGCAGTCAAATTTGCTTTCGAAGAGTCAAGTTAATAAGACTGAGGCACTTTAGCTTCTATGCCTAATAGATAAGACATAAAACATGGTAACTTCTGGGGGGGGTTATCGATGTGTATGAAGTTAGAGGAATAAAGCCTAATCTGAGCTTTTTCCTCATATAAGCACATTTGGTAGCAGAACAAATATTTTGAAAGTGCCTACGTTGCAAAAAATCATAGGATTTAGTACACAAAATTAAATGATTTTAAAAGTAATTTCCAGTTAAATAGATTTTTTTTTAGTTAGGAAAGTCCCCATGAAAAGTTACAGCTGAACTGACTGAGACCTTGTGTTACTGTGCGAAAACCTGACTTCCAGTAAGCCCCTCTTCCAAGGGGCACTGAAGCTTTCTGACCAAGTTCTCCTCCACTGTTTTGCTGGAACTAACAGGACTGACTTCTGAGATATGTGAACTTATGTCATGTGTCACATGCAGCATTCTGAAGGTTAGAGTTTAATGGTATCTTGGGCTTGAGAAAAACATTCTTTAAAACTAATTGCAATGCCAAAAATGTGTTTGTTTTACACACTTTGTTAAACTTTGGTGGAGTAGATGTAGTGACAAATCTTGAGAGGTAGAAAATAATCATTCCAACATCTACTGATGCCATTTAGTTTCCAATAGATGAATGTCTTTTACAATTACATCAGTTAAAACTTTTCTTTTTTGCTGATGGTGGAGAGTGCCAGGTGAGAGGGAGAGAGAGTGTGCGTTGTGGGCGTGTGTGTGTGTGTGCTCTCTCTGTTGGGAGGATGTGGAGGGGTGTGTAGCAGTGGCATCTCCTTGCTTTTTTTTTATTAGCTACTTTTTGCAAATTAGTCTTGCTGAATGATTGAATTGTATACATTTTTAGCAACTCTCCCTCTAGTTGCTATAGCAATGCTGCGGCTATCGTGATGTGTGAGTAAAGCATTGGCTTTTGGGAAAAGATTGTGAGACCAGCTGATGTAGTTTGAATGAAAGGGAGAAGCTATCTGACATAATTCATTTGACCTGAAAGTTTGTTTTCTGTATTGAGCAATATTAGTTGAGACAAGTCTCTTTTTCCTATAAATCTTACCTTGTTTAGTTTTTCCTCTGAGATTTCAGCACATCAAACTAATTGAATAATACTAGATACAATTTGCAAAGCAGTATCATCAAATTCATTCCAGTTATCCCTGTATACTGTGTTTCTCACCAGTGCCCTCTTGAGTTCTTATTAAGTGAAATTTGATGAGCTGTGATGATTGCAGGGTCACCTTCCTGATTCACAAAGAAGCTGCTGAGCAACAGTATTCTACAAAGGATTACAAAACTAGTCCCCTAATTTCTGTCACTCCAAAGACTGCATTGCTTATCTGTTCAGGGTGGCATGAATGAAAAAGAAAAATGGCATTTTTTATTAACATATCTGTACAATACCTGTGGCTGAGATGATCCTAAATTTAGACTGTCATATTCTTACCGCTGACTGAAAAATAGGTAATGAAAAGAAAATAGCTGCATGCATCCTCAGGAAATGAGAGACCTGGAAGATACATGACCAATGTAAGTGTCTTCTCCATTTAAGGGGGCAGAACTGTGATGTAGTACATCAGATGAGGTTTGTCATTCCCAAATTCAAATTTGTGTGTTGAAGAGTACACACCAAAATTGCAAAAAAAAGGCTGTATGGAAAATCTTGAGTGAACCTCTTCTATGAAATAGTAAGGATGAGGAATCAAGGAGTCTGAGGGGTGGGGAGGATGTCTTTGCATATTAGTAATGTGTTACAGTTGTGAAAACCCATGAAGGCCCAGACTTGTACATGCTTTAAAAAAAAAAAAATCTCATGCATTTAAAAGTGCCAGGTAGATGCCCATTGTCATGAGCTTAGTTAATTTTCTTGTGTTAAAACCAACAGGATTGCTCATGATTAGTATCTATAGGTCCAGTAACACATTATAAAGAATGGTCAGAGGACTATTACAATATTGGTTATGCATTTGTTCTAGGTGTAGGCAGAAAGGTATCAAACGGTTCCACTACACGTCAAATACAAAGACTGTGCTTGTAACTGGTATAAATGTTTCAAATTCTTCTGTCATTACAAGGAAGAAAACAAGAAAAATAGAAAGTGTCAGCATACTTTTGGATAGGAAGTATAGTTCTAACCAAAGCATAATTTATTTTTCTCCATGTTTTCAGAGACATTAATTATTGGTGGACTTCTGACTGAATCTGGAATAAGCATGAATCTGTCCTTGGTCTGTAATGTATATGATGAACAGAGCTGGTACTAATTAATATGTCCCACAGCTATATTTTCTTCAGCTTGCTAGAACTATTTTTTCTGCTGGAAAGTTGTCTGAATTTTTTTCAGCACAGACACTTGTAATGGTTGTTGCTAAAGATAGCAAAATTAAGTATTTGCATTTTTTGAGGGCTCTGGATGAGCATTTTTAAAGATTGTAAAGACAGCAGAAAAATACTTAATGAAGGGTCTAATATGCAACACATTCATTCGAAGTCACATATAGTACTAAGGAACTCATAAAATTGCATCAGTCTATAGGAACCTGATGAGAAAACAGATAATTTCACTAATTAAACCCTATTATTGGTAGGAGTGAATAGGGAATGTTGAGGAAGCATACCTCATGATTATAAGGAGACTAGACAGAGGCTGCCATAAACACTGATACCACACATCTGACTTCTGTCATCCAAAACATGCACACAAAACGTATCACCTAGACCATTGTCAATTGCTCAAAAATATAAATTATCATTTTTTTGTATAATGACCTGCCTCATTGTCTAAAATTTTTCCAATTCTCCTATCAACTAACAGGCATTAAATTCTACTAGAGGGTGCTGGAAGGTATGGGATGGCTAGAAGAATTTTTGTAGCCAGCTGGATCATTATTTCTAAAGTATGCAGGAAATGCTTCATTTGCAAAACAAGTATCAAGGTAGTCTGAGACGCAGAGAAACAATTTTATTATACAGCTATAATAACGTACTGTAACCTATTCAGTTAAGTAAATGTTTTCTTAACTGGCGCAAACTGTATCCTGTCAACTTTAACGGGTTTTATTTATTCTTTAGTATCCCTTTGGCATATTGATTCAATGAATATGATTTACTTTAGCAGCAAAACTGATGTGCATAAGGAAGTCTTTGTTGGTTTTATCTCTTTTGCAGTCTGTCACTATATGCTGCCATCTCCAATAAATTTATTCTTCCATCATATATGCACCCAGGCACTCACTGTAGGTTTCCTTCTTCTACCAGTACCATACTGCTTCCTGTCTTAATTTGACTTCAGTCTCTTTCCACTAGCTTTGTTCTCTCTGCTTGTCTCTCTTAATACAAAACACATCATGATTTCCTATAATCTGAGAACTTTGAATCTTAGTTACTCCATATGTCTCTCCCTGTATTTATTCCCTTTCAGTGCTTCCTGCTTTGCTTCTGTGAATTTCATTATTTGCCTTTCAATCTGGCTTTAGACTTAATTCTAACAAGACCATAGTAGTAAGTGCTCACTAGAAATACTACTGAATAAACAGCCCAATTTACTGTCAGCACTTCTTATCCGGTGGTTCTGGTTCTGATAATAATTCAGCAATTACCTCTGAGCAACCAGTTCACTCCTCCTGTGCTTCTCTTCTCAATTCTTCAATTATTTCGTCTGTCTTCTCTTAATAGAGTGATTTGGAGAAAATTACTTGCGTAGAGTTAGCGAAAATAGAATCATGCAAGTGCAGAATGTTAAAGGTTGCAAGGGGCCTCTGAAGCTCTCTTGTTCCCACAGCCTGCTTAAAACCAGTCCAATCATCTTAATTTGTTCACTGAGTTTTGAATATATCCAAGAACACAAATTGTATATCCTCTCTGGGCAACCAGTCTCAGTGTTTGACTGTTTCTCTAGGTGTTTTTACCTCTAAGGATTTGGTATTGTTGCTGAGAGTTTGTGCTGTTCTATTGCCCAGGGGTCTTCTTCTTGGAATCTACTATTCTTCATTGCTAAAAAGAAACTTTATACTTGAACTGAAGTTTGCCACTCAAGAAAATTCTTTTTGTCTGAGAAATTAAATAAAAATTATTTTTAAGTTTAAAAAGAAGTTTACATATGAAAAATTTCGAAGCCTGTCATTAACAAATTAAAAGAAAAATAATATAAAACTGTCCTGATTGTTTTGTCCACTGAATAATAATTCAGTGTGTTTTTTCACAAACACACCAAGAAAGCTGAACCACATTATTGCTATTATATCAAGTATGTACGTTGTTTTGGGCATTCAGCAATTGTTTTTGTTGACACCGAAGGGAATAATATGACAGCTGCATTTTCAAATGTTGAATCACAAATTCTCTGATTTCTAAATGCATATTACAGGTAACTCTTGAAGTCAACACTGATTTAGGTGCCAAAGTACCTCTCAGAATAAGAATAAAATCAAGACCCCAAAGCAATATGGGAGAATATTTTATGCTTGAATATGACAGCATTTTACCAGAGCTGATAAAATTGCCTGTAAACTAACCAGTCATAACTAAAATAACATATGCAATCTATAACTGCAACCATTCACGATGGGATATGCTCAGTCCAAGTGCTGTTGTAACTACTACTATGCAAGTCCCAGTTCTGTAACCCTGGGGAAATAGATGGGTACTGCCACTGTATTATCATTGTTGTATGACTAAGATTCTGTTTCCTACCTATGCCTGTTTAAATACAGCCTTCAGAACTGAAAAGTGAGTTCTAATCGAGTTTCTTAGGGCCAATCTGTGTACGTATGCATCTTAGAAATATTAAGGATCAAAGATAATCTGCTTGAATAGTAAAATCATGTAGGCCAGGATATCCCCATATCTGCCTCTTTCAGTCTGAAATGATATTAGTTTGACTTGCTTTTAAACTTAAAATAAAGCTAGAAATTTCCTTTGGATTAATTATTTTTTTCCCAGTATATCTTAATCCTACTTAGTTTTTCTCCTTGATCAGTTTTTAAAGATTGAGTGATTAATCCTACCTGTCCCAAGAACAGAGCTAAGAAGTGAGACTTTATTTCTCATAGCTGCCACACTTCCAAGAGTAGGTAAACCTGTGACAGAAGCAAGACGATTTTGAAGAAATTTGTGAAGAGATAGTGGCTTTCTCCGCTTCAGTGTTTTTCTTTCTTTTTCTTTTTTCTTTTTTATTTATGTCTTGAGGCAAATCTGAGGATTAAGAGTTCCTTCCATGCCTTCATTTGTCTATTTTGTGCTTCCCTTTTTGATCTGAGTGATGATCTTGGTATATATTCAGAGCATTCAGCTGTGTGTCTGCCATCTGCTTCTTGCCAGAGAGTTGTTTGTCTGTGCCTACCACATAGGAAGGGCTTTTCCTCAAAATCTGTCACCTGATGCTGACATTTGAAGTTTAAATGAGGCTTACCCCAATACCTTGGTCTTTCATATCTGTCTCAGGTTCATGTACACACAGTTTAATGAAATCTACAAAGTTGTAAAAAAAAATCCCCTCTATTATTATTAGTTAGCTTCATCTGGAGTCGCTTTTAAAACTAGGCAAGACTAATGTTACAACTCAACAGGTTTCTAACAAAATAAAAGAAATCTTTGATTACAGAGGTGGCAGGTGGAAAATATTGCCAACAAAAGTAATCATAAAGCAGCATAACAACTCCAAATTATATTTAATAGCAGTTCATTTTCATCTTAGCACTTCTCTTCCAAGAATCTCAAGGAAGGTTTCCGCTTTGAAAGCTACAGAAAATAACATGCCCATTGCTCATAGTCTATGTTATACACTGTTATATCAAAGTAGTCTGAATGTCTAGCATGGTACCCCTTTGTTTCACAGTTCTGAGTATCTTTTATCCCTTTTTGCTCCACATAAAATGTGCTCTGCCTTTTCTTCTGAAGCTTAAGAAATGTAATTGGCTTTTTCTTATGAATGTTCTTGATTTATATACCTTTATTAAAGTTGTTTTGGCAACTCCTGTTTTCACCTGTTTTCTTCTGACTTCTGTTGCCAATAAAGGCCCTTTGCCTTTAGGAAATAGTTGTGGAATAACTGAAGACCACTGAGGTTTTATAAAGAATGAATTTGAAGATAGCACCTCAGTCAGTACTTAAATTTGGTTTTGTGTTGCCCCAGAGGAAGCAATAAATTTTATTAAATCCCTTTCAGGCCAAATAAATGTGCTTAATAAATTATTTCCAGGCCATACCCTGGGCTTTGGAGATCTTCCAAAGGAGAACTTCCAGTCTCCTTTGACTCTGCCCATTTGATGTGCCTGAGCTGTTGAGGTACCATGTTAGTACAGCTGCAGGCAACTACTGCAGCAGTCAGGTAAAACTTGTCCATAGATAAATGCTTTGGATGTGCTTACAGTAGTGTTCATACCAGTAAATACATAGCAGTATGTTTTCCATGGCTTGAGCTTTACTATATGTTTCCTACTGTGATCTTCTGTATTCTTACTCCTTTTGGAAAACAAAGGAGACCATGTTGCTGATTAAATCAATACCAAAGCTGAAAAATCTTGAACTGTCAGTAGAACGTTTTGGTTTTAATAGCCCATGCCGCTTTTCCTGTATACAGCTTATAGGCATAAATATTCAGAATTTCTAACCTGATTGTGTCAAAGATACTTATAACTAACATTAAAACAGGAAACGGATGAGATGCAGTGGAGTCAGGAGAAAACTTAACCCATGGAAAACCACCCCACCTCTTCCATTAAAATGACACCTGCCGTCTTAAAACTGTCTTTTAAAATATTAACAAAAACCCTTCCACATTCACTTCTGCAACAGATGGGATGGAAGGAAAGGCAGCTTTAGGCAGGGTTAGGACCCCAAATCTTGCAGATTCCACATTCTGAACAAGTGCTGCAATATGCAGTTGACAGTCTGGTTTATCACTGCAGAACAAAGAAGCAAAATATAATTAATTTTTCCTATGCTCATCGTTGTCCAAGAAACAGAACTGGGAAAAAAGGATCCCAAAAGAACAAATTCCTATAGATGTGAGCTGTGTATATAATAAATTTGAAGTAACATTTTTATGCCTTGCCTAATTACTTACTTCAGTTATGCTTCAGTAACTTCAGAACAGCTATTTAACTGTTTCTAGTTTAATTGCTGAGAGTAGCATTTAAATCTCACTCACTTCAGTACCATCATTCATCACAGTCAATTTATATAGAATTATTTGTGAAAGAACAAGAATCTTTTTTTTCTATCTTTTTTCCCCATGCAGTTCATTTAGGTACCTTGGATAGCAGTGATCTGGGTCCTTGGCAAACTGTTAATTATCTCAGTTTTATTATTCTATTAACTATCTTAATTTTAATGTAATAAGAGTTAAAGACTAAGTAGATAATATTAATTATTCCTTTGACTCTAAAGTACTGGAAGGTATAAGTTCTGTTGTATCTGTACGACGGGACCACAAAGAGCGATGCTGAGATAGCCACTACTATAAACCTAAAAGTTTGGCCTTTACTTTTCTTTGCCTCCTGACTCTTGAATGAGTAACCATATAATTTTAAGTTATACTTCAGTACTTCTCAGTGGATTTGCAGTGGGGTTGTTTGTTTTAAGTGTATGGGAGAAGGGTGGGAATAAAGGTGAGAGTGTGTGTATGTGTACATGTGAGTATATATATGTACGTGTAGAAAGTACAGAGTAACTGAGCAGCAGTGAAACACCCTCTTTCAAAATCTTCTGGAGGTCTGAGTGATACGTTTGATCACCGAAATTTAGAGAAAAATGTGGGTTTGTACTCTAAGCTCTCATCCAGCATTCCTTTCACTTTTCCTCAGCAATAAGTAATGGAAGGATGGGCCGAGCAATGCTTCGATAGCTGCATCTGGTTTTGGGGGGTTTTTTGTTTGGTTAGGGGTTTTTTTGAGGTGGTGGTGTTTGTTTGTTTTTTCTCATTTGAACTCATTTTACTTGGTTCTCAAAAACTTTGTTGAATTGATAAGTTGCCCAAATGTCAAAATATGGAAATGGATTTTATTTTTTAATTCTCTGGAAAATACATAAATAAATGTGCTAGCCTTTACAAAATGTGCAAATAAAGCATTTTCTGTGAAAATTAGCAGAATCATTAGCTGAAAACTATATTTCTGCAACACAGGATGAAAGGGTCTCATCTTCTTTATAGGTGTTTCAAGTTGACCTAAACATCTCTTCCAAACTTCTAGCTTCCTGGGAATCAATGGTGCATCTGTAATGCATGATTTGTTTAATTATACAGGTATTAAAAAAAAAGTAGGGAAAGGCCGCATGTGTTGGAGAAAATTAGTATAATTTTCAGATTTTCTTCTTGAAAACACAATGATTTTGGAGCAGTGTAACACAGGTATATAACCACTGCATGTCTTCAGATATGATGGACAGATCATTCAAGTGTGTGAGTCCATTCATGTGCTTCTGCAGATGTGTTGATTTTCAGGAGAAAAATGTATATTTAGTAAACAAAATACAGCATCGATCTTATTTCACTCTTATTAGGCTTAGAATCCAAACATTTTGAACAATTAATAGTGTTATTTAGAATATAAAATGCAAAGCCTTGCAGATATTTGAGCATATCAGGCTTCAAATTATACACATATCATATGATATATGAAAATTACAATCCAGACTTTCTCAAAACTTTACATGTGAACCTCTCCCGTGATGTAGGGAGGTGGGGATGTGAGATTTGTGCTTTCTTTATTATAAATTTGCTGAAACATAACAGTCAGAGATAACAGTGATAACCACCTTAATCTGTAATGTACTTATTTTGCTTCACAATCTTTTGTTGGGGAACTTGCATAGGAAAGGAAAGAACAGTGTTGCTGTGGAGATATGAAGGCTACCGGAGAGTGAGCAAGGAGATTGAAGTAGACAGGAAGGAAAAAATGATGAAACTGAAGAGTGGGAAAAGAGATGTTTTGTTGGTTGTTGTGTTTGTTTGTTTGTTGGTTGGTTTTTGTGGGTTTTATGTCTATAAGGCTTTAATGGGAAAGGTTTGACAGGGACACAAAAGGAGACATTACCAGCGACAGACATTTAAGAACGAAATTGAGCTGGAATCATAAGCTAATACTGACCTACTTTTTTATGTGTGTAAATATTCTATGAGAAAATACAATGGCATTTTCTCTGTGTGTCACTTTTAAAAACATTTACTCTTTTTTATTTAAGTCATTTGTTACCTTAGATCTGTTTCCCACATAAAAAAAGCTCATAAAGTCACAACTGGTGTGTTTCGCAGGCAGTTTTCAACTTGTGGACTAGCAAACATCTTACTGTGCTTCTAGGAAATAGTAAAATGCATTTCAAAAAGAATGCAATATGACATAATTTCGGTGTGACTTGCTAGTGGTGTGCTCTCTAGTCAAAAACACCTCATGGTAAATTATTGCTTTACATTATAGAAAACACAAGTGAAGAGAAGATTACAGATTTCACATCAGGCAGTACCTGCCTTAATTTGGAATCACATACTTGCCTCAGCAGTGAAACTAGATATGAAATGTGCAAAAAACATGGACTTTCAGGTCTGATTCACCATACGAATCTTCTATTTTCTCATGTAGACATAATTTCAGGGAACTGAGGCAGGCTAGGGCAAAGAAAAGTCTTGTGAGACAAATTTGGATGATGGCAAGAAAAAATAATATGACAGAACTAGAGACAGAGATGAGGTGAGAAATGGTAGCAGTGTTGCTTAGAAAAGCTGAAGCACATTGAGAGAACTTGAGGAGGTCTTGTGAACACTGAGAGAGCTGTGAGGTCTTGAGCCCAGCTTGGGAAAAAATGAGGATGAAATGGAGAGACTGATTCTTACTGCTTTGGAGAGCACTACCAATAGGTAGTTTGAAAGCTAGTACTTTCCTGTTCTTTGGAGGCTATCTCTGAAGTTTGTGAATGAATGTTGCTTGCTCTACCTCCTGTGCTAGTCTGTGCTGTTATCTTGCCATTTCTAGAGAATCCTCTCTATATCCATGCAACAGCTTTGAAATAGATTTTAATGCTTCAGTTCTGGTGCCAAGCTCTGCAGGCATCTCAAAAAATGCTATAGATGGAATGTTATTTTCATTTCTGAATTGCTGGGCAGATTTTGCTCTGATAATGTTATTTATGGCATCTTTCACATCTTAAGCAGCTGGTTTTGCAGGCTTACCCTTCGTGAAAGGTTTTGTGTGTTAGCCTGTGTCAGTATGAATGTGTGAAACTCTTGCTTGGTTGAAGTTAATGGAAGTTTGCTAGAATTTCATTTGGATTCTCATGCTGCTCCAAGTGTTCTGTGCCTTTTAAAAATAAATAAATTTAAAAAAAAACCCTAAGGCTTCATATCCACCCAGTAAGTAACTTCATCTTTTGGGTTTGTTCATTGCCATAGGCTCTCACCAAAGTGACAAGTTATATCAAAATTTTAATCTGGCAGCTCAGAAAACTTCCATATGAGGCCTCTGGCACTGTAAGAACATGCCTGTGCATGGATCCGGCCAGCATGTGTCTACAATGCAAATTAAAACCTCTATTTAAAGGGCAAACAGAGCCACTTAATAGGGTTCTAGATAATCTCCACCTGTTACAGGGGAATCATTCTGCAACCATTGAAACTTTTTAGCCATCAAAAAAGGAAAATGTGTAATTTTCTTCTCTCTGGGGTCTTCTCTATGACAGCAATTAAAGACTTTCTATTAACTACGTGTTAAGTGTATCTATTTTTCTATCTAACTGATGTGGATATTAGCCAGAATGTTAGACTTAAAGCTCTGCAGAAATATTCAGGTCTTGAGTTTTTAGGTTAAACTTTCTGCAGTTGTACTTTTTAACTACCTTTGTCTTGCTTTTTGATGCAAATATTAATTACATATTAATTACATATTTCCAAATTTATTTAGCTCTGGAAACAGAACAAGCAAACATTGACTCCTGCCCCCAAGACTGGAAATCTAACCTAAGATTAAGATGTCTAAAGCAAATCCAGAATAATGAAAACTTATTTTGCATAATGGTTCTTTTAGCAGTTTACCATGGCTTTAGCACGGCTTTAATTGCAGAAAAAAATACACCTGTATGTTGTATTTTCCATCTTAAATGTCAATTTTTAAATTTACATTCAAATATATTCTCTCTGCATATATGCATGTATAAATGAATTTATAGATTCCATCATTAAGGCATCTTCTATTGTATTAAATTATAAGTAAGAGATTTTTCTTTAGCTTGTAATTGCATAGAGACTGGTTTTTGAGATCGATTAGGAGAGAGTCACCTGGCAGCAGAATAAATCACATTCTCCTGGGACATTATGAGACTGTTCATTCCTATTTTCAGGTCCAGGTTTTCAAACCCAGAGACTGGAAGTTCAGTTTACTCTGTGGCTGGAAAGAAGCCCTACTCTGTCCTGTGAGTAGACAAGTGTTTCATCTTTCTGTGGGACACTTTTATTATAAGAGAGAGCTTGTATCTTTTTAAAGAGCTTTAGCAGTTATGAGGTCACTTGATTTGTAAAGGTCATGCTCTCTCCTTTATGTTGCACCTGGTAGAAGTGGAGAAGGGAAAGAAAAGGAAATTTTGCAGAGATTTAAGCTCTTATCAACTCAGTAGTTTTTTTTATGTGGGTCATCCCATCTTTCCCCTGCTTCCTTTTTAGTCTTCTCAGTGTATGTGTTAGCATCTTTTTTGTTGAGGGAAGAGAGAGATGAGACCATAAAGATAACACTTAAAAGTAACATCAATCAGGTAAAGAGACAAAGAGAAGTGAATATATTCTGTTTGAATGCAATATTTTTTTGTAATGCTTTCTAAGCTATATTGTTTATTTAGGTAGAATCTGGACACACTAAAAACCTGAAAATATTTCCTCCAATGGCTGTCCATAATATCTTCACATTTTGACATAATTGTGTGCAGGCTTCTACATGCAGGTTGAATAAATGTGACAGTTTCTGCTTCTTAAAAGAAGTAATCTATCAGCTTTGTATAATTGCATTTTTCGCAGTTCTGTCAACTGGGAAAAGTCTTTGACTCATAAGTAGTGCTCAGATTTGACTCAAGATGTATACACCACTAAAAGTGGCAGCTGTTATCTGAATAAGGAAAATAAGCAAGAAGACATTATGCTGCTTTAATTCATTAATTAGTTATAGGAAAGCTGTCCTGGTTTTGACTGGGATAGAGTTAATTTCTTCACAGTAGCTGGTACAGTGCTGCATTTTAGATTCATTATGAGAATAATGTTGACAACACACGGATGTTTTGGTTGTAGCTAAGTAGTATTTGCCCTAAGCCAAGGACTATATTTTTTTTCAGTCTTATGCTCTGCTGTTGAGGACATGCACAGAAAAGCTGGGGGGGAGCATAGCAAGGACAGGTGACCTGAACTGGCCAAAGGAATATTCCATAACATACAACATCATGCCCTGTATTTAATCAGGAGAGTTACCTGAAAGAGAGATGGGCTCTGGCATTGGTCAGTGAGTGATTGCAATTGTATTGTGCATCACTTTTTTTCTTGGGTTTTATTTATTATTATTGTTTTTACTATTACTGTTATGTACTATTATTATTATATTTTGCTTTGTTGCAATTATTAAACTTTTCTTTACCAACAGGTTTTCCTTCTGGTTTTCCTCCTCATTCCACTTGATGGGCGGGCGAGTGAGGGCTGCATGGTGCATAGGTGACATTTGAGCTTAAATCATGACATAAGCAAAGAAACACAGTCTTTGCTTTTGCAGTGACTAGTCTGACAGCATTGCAACAACTTTAAATTTTCAGCTTCTGCTTATTCCATTGTTATTGCTGAAAGACAGATATATAGTTTGCATTTTGCTGGAATAATATTCCTTTCTTTGCAGAAGAGAAAAATGAAAATACAAATTCCATCTATAGATAGACCATGAAAACTGGAAAATCTTCCCTCCAGTATGTGCCTGTGGGAGAATGAAAGATTATTCTTTTGAGAAGCCAACATTATATATACCAAAAGAAGAAATGTCTGATTATCATTTATATATGGCTGCAACAACATATTAATGTTTTTTCTCTAATTAAACTTGAACAATCGATGCTTCCTGCAGGTTAAAGATGCAAATTTGTTTTTATGGAACAAATACTGATACTTGCCTCTGACTGAAGTGATAGGCGAGTTCCTAGGAGTGTAACGTCTGAATTTTGCTTTCCTGTTTTATTTTTTTTTATCCTGAGGGCCATAACCCTAACTTCTTAAGGAGAAATTCCCTATACAATTTCAGGTCACATAGCAGTGCGCTTGAGGCTCTCTAAATGACTGTTGCTATGACTTCTGGTCAAAGAGAGGCAATATAATTGCTGGTGATGTAGATGCCAGTTATAGCCCTCCTGCAGAGAGGTCTGAGGAAAGGCACCGCTGTAATACCCAGATGAAGCAGAAATAGTGAAATCAAAGAATGCCACAGTTGCCTAAGGAAAGATTGACAAAATAGACAACTATTTCAGAGCTAACAGTGTTCTCTGTAATTGTTTTATTGAAGCGGATCAGCCCCACATATCAGGAAAATATGCGTGTCAAATCAAATCTGCATAGTCCTTTGATGTTTGAAGAAATGATAGTGCTACTGTGGTTATCTTTGTCAGAGGTACACTTATCAAAGAGGAAAGAAGATGTGGAAGTATGTGCTAACTGTCTCCTGTGTTAGAGACCAGCTTTAGCATGACCAAGGTCATGTGCTAGACAAAGAATTGTACTCACAACTATTCTGTCCTGATTACAACTGCATCTTAGTCATGGCAAAACCAATACTGAACATAAATGGCTAAGGTCACAAGATGATTCATGTACTCAAGATGATTCATGTGTTTCTTCCAGAATCAGCTACATAAAAAGTAAACTTGGGTTTTAGCTAGACTTTACTTGGAGATAAATTAAGCTAGAAAAGTTTTCATTGTGAGAAGAGAAAAATGGGACAGGAAGTTGAAATTTTCTTAAACTATGTTGAGAGGAACAACAACTATTTATGATAATGTAAAAGTAGGTTTTTTACTTTAGTGAATGCTCTGAACTGGTTGTTGTATATGTGCTCATATGAGCTGATTTTAGAACTCAAAAGCTCTTTTATGAAATCAGATCTCATGAGTTTACATACTTTAATTGGCTACTCCATAGATCACCAAAGCAAAAAATGTCTGGGGACTTCCTTGTGTGTTAAGATTTTAAGCAGACCTATGATACAATTTTTTCCAGAATTTTTTTGTTTTCTAGCATTTTTGACAACTAATTTTCAATATCTTTAATATGTTGGGATTCAGAGGTCTCATTTAACTTAACCAGGTACTGTATGCCTTCATTCTCAAGGAGTGAAGTAAGCCAGCAAGGGGAAGAGAGATGCTTGGACTTGTTTATTGAGAGAAATATAACATGGATGTGTCTGAATACACTGGGCTCAGTTACCTAGTACACGGAAATATACCATATAGTTCACAATTAAAATTATTCCATTAAATTACCACTGAAATGTGCTTGATTATGATTATTCTCAGAAGGCTAAAAATGGACCATGCATTTAAACATATGCTATTATAAGCAATTTTCGCTTTTATTTCATTTATGAAATATGTTGGAGTTTGTTTATTAAAATCATAGAATGGTTTGGGTTGGAAGGGACCTTTAAAGATTGTCTAGTCCAATCCCCCTGCAATAAGTAGGGACATCTTGGACTAGATCAGGTTTCTAAGAGCCCTGTCGAACCTGAGCTTGAATGTTTCCATAGATTGGGCATCTACCACCTCTCTGGGCAACCTGCTCCAGTGTCTTGCCACCCTCACGGTAAACAATTTCTTCCTTACAGTCCGATTCTATCTTCTTTTACTTTAAAGCCATTACCCCTAGTCCTATTGCAACAAGGCCTACTAAAAAGCCTGTTTCCATGTTTTGTATAAGCCCCCTTTAAGCAGTGAAAGGCCTCAGTAAGATCTCCCAAGAGCCTTCTCTTCTCCAGCTTGAACAAACCCAAATCAGTCAGGCTTTCCTCATAGCAGAGGTGCTGCATCGCTCTGATTGTCTTTGTGGCCCCCTCTGGACTTGCTTCAGCAGGTCCATGTGCTTCCTTGGGCTGGGGCCTCAGAGCTGGATGCAGCACCCCAGGTGGCATCTCAGGAGAGCAGAGGGGCAGAATCCCCTCCCTCGCCCTGCTGGCCATGCTGCTTTGGATGCAGCCCAGGACACGTTTGGCTTTCTGGGCTGTGAGTGCACATGGCTGGGTCGTGTCCAGCCTCTCACCCACCAGCACCCCCAAGTCCCTCTCGGCAGGGCTGCTCTGGATCTGTTCATCCCCAGCCTGTGTTGATAGTGGCAGTTGCTCTGACACAGGTGCAGCACCTTGCCCTTGGTCTTGTTAAACCTCATGACGTTCCCATGGGCCCATTTCTTGAGCTTGTCTGTGGCCCCCTGGATGGTATCCCTTCTCTCAGGTGTGTCAACCCCACCACTCAGCTCGGAAATAAATGGAAGTTGATTATTTTATAAATGTCTTAAGGTTCAAATAGCTTCTTCTGTGAAATAGAATAGAAAATATTTCCTGCATTTATTTCCTTTGGAATGATTTTTCATTTATTTCTGAATTTCACAGAGAAACTTTATATGTAAAATGGTTATTCCACAGCTCACATACACCTTATTGAATACTGAAATACCAGCATTAAGAACTCTTTAAAATGATAATTACCTTGCCACGTTAAAGTGCATGAAATTCATATCCTTTTCCAGGGTACAGAAAAATAGTCCTGTTTAAAATAATGCATGATTTTACATTTCTCCAAGTATGTGCTGATACTGAATTGTATGAGCAATAAGTGTTTATACACTTGAGAACTTAACTGTCAATGTTGCTTGAAGATTGTTGCAAGATGCTAAATTAGGATACGCTAAAGATACTGTACTTCTCCTGACTTTATTTCCTGTCCAGAGACTTTTTTGTCTAAGTGTTCTATCCTCCGTTGAGGGAAGAAACTCTTTTCTGTCTGATAATGCAGTACATATGCAAAAGGGATTCCAACATTTTTCCAAACTGCTGGGTATTAAAGACAGTACAATTATTAAAAATAAACTTTTGAAAATATTTGCTGCTTGATTTTCTCAGAATTACTTTTTCTTACGAAGCTGAAGGGTTATGTTCAAAGCACAGTTTTGGAGTAGATAAAGGGGATGTTCATTTGGTTTTTAATGTTATCCAAACTGGAGTGACATATTTCTGCGCTTGTAACATTCTGAACATCTCTTTTGAGGTTAAGTTGGTCTAAGAAAACTTTTTCTATACCAAAATATTTTTATTTTAAAACTGTGTAGTACATAAAAATGAGGGCATGTAATAAATTAATGATAACATATATCTCTTGACACTTCATTGAACTTTTTTATAGCTGGTATTTCTACAATAATGTTTTGTCATTGGTTTAGTCCAACATATAACTAATAGGTGTAAGTGGTGGTCAAGAAGAATTTACTAACTTTTTGCATTCATGTATATGTCCTTTGGAATTTTCAACTCCGAGAAGCAGTAAGAATATTCACCCAACAAAGAATAAAGCAAATCTTTAGCAAGCCAGAGATAGTCTCTGTCTGCCAGTTAAAAACCACAGATTGCCATAAATTACAATTTCAATATCACTTTCACAAGTGTGGACACCATAATTGTGCTGCCTGACTGAATTATTTCCAAAGCACATTACTTCTTAAATGGCAGATAGGTGCAACTTCTCCCTGTTAAACTAGTGAATTTCAGCAAACCATTTCTTCGAGTATTGTCACTTGAAAAAGCCACAGATTCATTAGGGAAGACTGAGAAAAAACATTGTTCTTTTCTGTGCAGCTCTTTCCCTGTGTGAGATAGTTTTGCTCTCTTGCTGAGCCCAAATGATGGTTGAAAAAGTCACAGGAGCAAAGTAACTAAAAATAGTAGGAAAGAACAGTGCAGCAAGAAATAAGAGAAAAGACTGAGGGAAGAAAGAGATAACTAAAGAAAGACAAAAAGACAGAAGAGTTATACTGAAAACATAAATGTCAAGAGGAAAAGAGAAAACAAACAACTAATACAAGAAAGAGTAGAATCAAATGATACTTTATTAGATTTCTTTAACTGCTGTTACATTTTGTTTGAAATATTTTCTCATAACATTAATTTTCTTATAGGTCTTAATTTTGTGTAATATACAATACAAATAAATGTAAAACATTAAACAGTTGGAAAAATATGATTAAATACTCACAGCATTTATAGAAAATATTCCACTTCTCAGGTAAAGTAATTTATTTAAACATGATGTCATTGTATCACTGGGAATGATTTAGATATGTACGATGGTTATGTGTCCATAGCAAACCAAAAATTAAAATAATATTGTTTTATCAGTTAAATTATATTTCAAGTTAAATGAAAAAAACCCACCTTTTTAAAACGAAGAGGATATGTCTAATCTGGCTACATGCGAGGACACATGTATTTGCATTATGCATCAGGTGACTGGGACTGTCTTGTTTCCCAGACGCTGATAAATTTATGTCTGCAAAATTATACTGATGAGCTACTTCTGTTTTTCACAAAATGGTATGGGCTCAGGACCTTGTTCTTCTTGTTGGACTGAAAGTCACTTTCTGATCTCTGTGTCTGCTCTGTTTATCTTGTACGTGTGCTGTGAAATACTCACTCTGCAAATATTTGCTCTGCAAATCCTTTCCTTCATTGTGAATTTGTTTATGATGTCCTGGTTTAACCCAAGCCTGCAGCTGAGCCCCACAGATCCACTTGCTCAATCCTGCTGATGGAATGGGTGGAAGACTTAGAAGGCAAAAATGAGAAAACTCATAGGTTGAGATAAAGACAGTCTAATAGGGAAAGCAAAAGTGTGTACACAAGCAAAGGAAAACAAGGAATTCAATCACCCCTTCCAATGGGCAGTCAGGTGTTCAACCATCCCCAGGGAAGCAGGGCTCCATCACACGTGACGGTGATTTGGAAAGACAATTGCCATGGCTCCAAATGCCCTCCTCACCTTCGTTCTTCTTCCCCCCATGTTATATACTCAGCCTGGTATCATATGGTCTGGAATAGCCCTTGGGTCAGCTGGGGTCAGCTGTCCTGGCTTTGTCCTCTCCCAACCCCTTGTGCACCCCTAGGCCCCTCACAGGTGGGGTGGGGTGAGGAACAGAAAAGGCGTTGATTCTGTGTAAGCACTGCTCAGAAATAACAGAAATATCTCTGAGTTATCAAGACTGTTTTCAGCACAAAACCAAAACATCACTGCATACCAGCTACTGTCAAAAAAACCCCAACTCTACCCTAGCAAAAACTAGCAGAGATGTAGAACTTAAAATCAAGAACATCAATTCAGCAGCTTTCGCTGATTGTACTCCCTGCAACAGGCTGGCTATGTACTGAGGATAAACAAAATGGAAGGTCATCAGCTGATATGAAAATACACAAATGTATTTTTGAATTCTTAATTTAGGAAGATGCAATCTATGCTATAAATTCTGAAATATCTAGTAAAGCTGACAGGCTTATCGGTTGGCAGGGAAATCAGTCTGGTTGTCATTGGCTTCAGCACGCTTTCTTGTGAGCTGAGAGAGTGATGAGATTTTCTCCAAGGACATGAAAGGCAAGTTTAAAAGTGGGAAAGTAGAGTGCTATAGATAAAATATGAGGAGTTATAGATAAGTATTTAAAGAGTGAAAAGAAAGCCACCAGTATCACATATTTTTACAACTTGGCCTATTCACCTTTCCTTTCCTTTCCTTTCCTTTCCTTTCCTTTCCTTTCCTTTCCTTTCCTTTCCTTTCCTTTCCTTTCCTTTCCTTTCCTTTCCTTTCCTTTCCTTTCCTTTCCTTTCCTTTCCTTTCCTTTCCTTTCCTTTCCTTTCCTTCTTTCCTTTCCTTCTTCATTTTCAGAAAAAGAGACTTATTGGTTAAGAGCAGTAGTTTCTAAAAAGCTAATTACGCAACTTGCTTAGGATTGTGTAAACTAACAAATGGTTTAACTGATTTTTCTCACATAAGTTTTCCATTTGCTGAGTAAGTACAGTGGGAGAGTAGGATAGTCTACATACTGATGTATTGCATTGATTCAACTTACATCAGATCGTGTTTTAACATGCAATCTGGCTGCACCTGCCCTTTTGGAATACTGTTTTGGTGTGCCTAGTTATAGGAATATGATTCTAATTCACCAGCTGTGCAGTGAAGATACCAGCTGTTCCATCCGTTCATGATGCACCAAATGGGTAGAAGGTAAAAATCCTTTCTGCATGGGAAGTTGTGAGATGATTCCTGGGGCACAGCTGAAGTGGCTGCTGATTCTTTTACAAGTTGGCTCCAGGAAGCTCCAGCAACTGCCTCTGAAGGAACTGCTTTGGTCACAGCTCCTCCTGATCCACACCTGCCTTGCTTCCCTCTTTGATCAAACGGAAGAGGAAACACAACCCAAAAGCATTATGCAATTTATCCTGCAGTTATTACTGAAATACAAAGTTGTCTTTGTGAGGACATGAGAAATGGAGGCTACAGAAGGAAGGGGAATTTTCAAAAAGATTAGAAGTCCTTTTACACAGAGATCACATCTTTTTTGGGCAGTGAGGCTCAGGAGAATTGTGGGAATTGTAGGAATTGTGGGAAGGTGAGAGAGGCAAATTGGAGTAGCCTTTTACTCCAGCAGCTATAAGAGCTGTACTGAACAGAGAGCAGAACTGTGGGCTTGCTATAGACAGCTGTCTTGCTTAAAAACTAAAATGCTTCCCCTCTGCTTACATTTTTGGGTATTTTTTTTTTTCTTCTCTGTTTTGTACCAACCTATTTACTACTAAGAGAGCTTCTTGCTCCTCTTCTAACCATACTAAGAGGGTGTGGGTCAAATAAGAAGCTGATGGAGAGGATCTAGCACAAGTATACCCAGTATTGTTGCCTTTGCATGTATTAGAACTGCTTAACACTTCGATGTGTAATTGGAAAATGCTTATGCAACCATTTTGGCAGAGATGCTTAAGAGAAACAAAGATTGCTAGAACTGCACAATTTGCAGAAAATAACTTTATGCCCTTGTTATTGCCTGGAAACATGGATTTTCAAAGCGAAAGCTACAAGGATGAAAGAGAATAGAAAATGAAAGGAGCATGCATTCCTCTAGCAAAAAACATCCCTTAAATTTCTGTAGTGATTATTTATACACTTTGGCATTTGAAAACTTGAATATTTTTTACTCATGTTGTCCAAAAATGGATTTTGCATTTAAATTAGGATAGAAGGCAAGGATAATATTATAAGATGAAAGCAATAAAACAAAGAAAACCATAAAAGATCGGCTATGCTTGGCATAAAATAATTGTCTCTAGTGGCAAGAGAAATAACATGTACAGCTAGGAGAAACCATAAAATCTCTAGAGTATTATTGAGAAGACAGGAATTACATATAAATCAAGCTATACCTTCTAAAAATAAAAAAAATACCATGCTAATGCTTAAGTGCTAAGTACATTACTTAGTAGCAGCTGTACAATTTTATTTAACATAAATAATAAGTATTAGGCCTTCATGATTCCATGTTTTTGATGGAAAATAAAAGTAATCAATTCTTAAAAAAGCAGAAGAGTCAGTTTTATAAGGGCATAACCTTAACTTAAATCTTGTGAGATTTTATTACTTTTCAGAAAGTATGAATGTTATAATTGCCTTTCAAGACTTTAAAGTATGTACAACATGCCCTGTCATAGCATACTATGAAATAGTTTATAGGAAAGAGTCCTCACTGCTGTATCTGAATATAAAATAAGAATTACTTCTGGTAATTTTTTGCTTGATCTCACAATATGGAACCATAAGTAAACTAGGTGAAAAAATTGTGTTCTTGCAAAAATGTAGTGATCAAGAAAGATTTTAGAAGCAGCTTTTCTTCCTTTTCTCCATTTATTTCAAGTCTTGAAATAAAGCTTATGAAATAAGGAAAGGACCAAACAATTACGACCTGAAATAATTAAACTAGAATTCTATCAATTTCATTTTCTTATATTGCCAAAAGAGCGAGATCGTGGGTTTTTTTAAAAAAAAGTTAAGAAAATTTTTTATAAAAGGTGTTTTATTACGAAAGTCACACAATACAGAATCAAATTCTTCCTTAGCATTTTTTTTTTTTTTAATCAATCTGGTTCTATGTGCTTAAATTAATCTGGATTACAGCAATGTAAATTAGAAAGAAAGATAAACCACTTTTACTTCCAATTGTCTACAAATATTATGAAAAATGTGAGTATATGTTGATTTTGGAGCTTACTTTATATTGAATTATATTGCAATTACGAATATGAAAGATATGAAAGAATACGAAATGATAGTTTATTTTTAACTTTCATTTGATGCACATTACAATCAATTCTTTTCAGAATGCAATATTGTTATTGCCCTGAGTAAGTTTACAGTTATGATTTTCCTACATTTCATTCAGTAGCATGAGGTGTGCTTTCTGCTTTATTGCTTATTTGAAAATATTGCACAGAGAGTACTTGGTGTGTAATTAATGTGGGCCTTAAAACTTAAAACTCATCCTTTAAAATAGGCAAGTTTCTGACCAGATCAGTCTGAAAGGAGTTAATTCAATTCTGATGAACTGTCTGAAACTGCAAGCCCTAGGAAAAACACTGACTTGCTCTCAAACTGGGTCCTTACGCCTTTTAGGCTTTTGCATCTCAGTGTTGTTTCATTGAATAAATAAGGAAAGAAACAGTACTTGCTGCATTTTGTCATCTGACAAGTTACAGTGAGCAAATTTTCTGTGTGGGGTTGAGGACAGCCGGTAACCAGAGAATATTTTCTTTCAATTTTGGGAACATGTAATTTTGATAACACTGAATGTTTATGCCTCCGGGCATATATGATGTACCCTCTGCCTGTACGTTCTGCTCCAACCCACTGCCTGTACTGACACCCATTCAGAGTTTAGGAGTTTGTGTCTGAGTAGTTATAACAAACCTTCCACTCTCCCTGGCTTTGTGCTGAAACAAAGAGTGGAGTAAACAGATGAGTAGCAACATCCTTCCATCCCTTAAGAGGCTGTCACTGCAGTAAGCCTTTAGGTGTTTGCAGAGTGGTGCCGCAGTCTCTTCGGGCTGGGCACATCTCCACTCTCTGCAGAGAAACAAAGAAAAGGTATCTGACTGATGTGGAGATTATATTTTTTCTCATTCACCATTTCAAACTAATAAAGAGTCACAGTTCTGTCTCCTAAAACCTAGGCTGGATGAGACAAACTTCTTTTCTACCGTGCTGTATTTTCAAGACAATCATAGGAACAATGCTGGAAGTTTATGAAGGTTCAAGTTAACAGTATAAGCCTTTTCATAAAGAAATGGATTCTGTCAAAGCAAAAATAGGGTTTCAAAATATGGCAGAAAATTTCCAAAAATTAGGTACTGAATTTCATTGATTTTGTGCATAAATGCACTCAAATAATTTATTTCAATTGTAACAGAATTGTTGGACTAGGTAAAGGTATCACCAATTTGTAATAAAATCTTGGAGGTTATGGAGCAAGTACATTCTTCAGCCACAAGAAACGAGTAACAATATCTGCTATGTTTATATAGAAAATGTTCACCAAAGGAAACCAAGTTTTGACTCCATTGCTCTTGCTCCACTGTCTGGAGCTACTCCTACAGCTTGCATGCCTCTCACGCAGAAGAATAGGAATTCCTACCTTGAAGGACCCTGCAAACCTCTCTGCCCCTCACACTGCTCGTGCTTATTTCCTCCGCCTTTAAGAAGAATAGTGTGATTGTTAACAGCAAACAGCAGGTCTTAGCTACATATAGCCCATTATTTAGAAGAAAATCTCTAGAAATATGCTCTGGGCTGCAAAATGTCTGAAGACCACTTCCATACTTGACTTTTGTCATACTGATATGAAACAGGAGTTAACTGAAAAAAGAAATTATTTTTGCTATGATATTTCTTCAAAGATGCCGTGTCCATCTTTTAGGACATTCTATAAAGGGCAGTGATACTGATATTACTGACTGGTATATCTACTTCTGTTACAAGTATTGTTGCTGTTTTCACAACAACAATAATAACAAAATGATATGACCACTTGTCACATCAGGTAATTGATTTCTACAGAGAATTAAATAAAGCAATGACATATATTATGACATATTAGCATTTCCACCAATCCATGTGGCTTTGGAGAAATTATGTGCAATTTTATTAATAATTTTTGAGCATGTAAATTTATTCAATTAATTTCAAAGACTGTCCTCAAAGCAAAGAACTAGGCTGAGGGAAGAAGAATAATGAAATATAGTTTTCAGTAATGGTTCAGTTTCTTGTAAATTGTTTTTGCAACACTTCTAAGAGAAAACATTAGGATAAATGTAATGCTATTCTCACTTTGCCAGTTTTTGAAACTAGTCTATGTGTTAGTTGTTGCTCACAGAGAAAAAGTAATCAAAAATAATTCAGGATGAGTTGCCAAATTAATAAAGGCATTAGAACTAGATTCACTTAAATTTTTGGATAGAATGCAATATGCTTTTCCTTATGGCTTCAAATAAAACTGCAGAGCAGATAACTAGTGATACAGATTCTTATGTTCAGTGGAACTAACAAGCAGAACTATATTTGCACAACACTGCCAATATTTTTTTTTTGCAAAAGGAATATTTATTAACACAATATATTTATCAAATTCATGTTTGTTTCAGTAAGTTGCTTGGTTTCATACAGACTCCTCCAGAACTTTGGAAACAAAATATTTTGGCTTCTAGATGTCTTGAAAATTTCCTTTGTTTGGAAAGTCTGTTTCTCATACAAGCGGTTTGAAGGGGCAAGATGAAACTAAGTAGTTCAGCTTTTAAAAATATTTTTGGCCCAACTTAATGAGTCCTTTTTTTCAAACTTTGTTTTCAATATACAGTGACCATATTCTTGGTTCTTTCAGTCACCAGTTGTTTAAAATCTTTTCTAAAGGTCCCCCAAGCCATTAAGGGAGTATAATGCACTCCTGCACATCTCTGTGAAATTAATTAAATTTCTAATACTTTATCAGATAGTAAATAAAGGGATATTTGGCATTTTAATTTAACAGATATTCTTTTACATTTCAGTATGCTGATAAATTGTTCAGGATGAAGCTAAATTTCCTAAGTTACAAGGAATCTAATAACAATAACAAAAAAAGAGTTTTGAAAGCTTGAATAAAATCTTTTGCCTTTTAATCTTCTGAGAGTTGCCTGCATGAGCTGCATTCTGTCATAAGCAAAACAAAGGTTGCTAAAAGGAGGAATGAAATAGAGGGGGGGAAAGGAAAGAAATTAAGACTCAGAAAATCATACCATGATGTATTTTCATAGCAATCTAAAGATTTAAAACAGATATATGAACTTCTTTGTGGAGAAGATTGTCTTAAAATTTAGCTTGAATTTCCTAACTTCAGGACTTAAAAAAATGCAAAATAAGATAGCTGGGAAAAAAAAAAGCTTCTTCACAGTTCAGTTTTTGCACTAACAGATATAGTTACTATATCTATTTAATACTAATTCATGCTAATCGTATAAACATGCCAGTTAGAATTCTGGTCTAGTGCTGTGTTCTACCGGGTATAAACTATGCTTATGAACATGCCAAATATCAACTGCAGTAAACATAATTCAACGATTTTCCATTAAATTGTCCCTTATTCTTGTTCAGTACATCTACCCAAAGCAAGTAACCAATTATTCATTAAGTAAGTTTCACAGAACCTTAAAATATATTAAAAACTGGAATTGTAACAGGCCTCAAATTATTTATTTTTTTTATATGGAACAAGCAAGTTTGGAAGTAACTGACCTTTAAGTGGTAAGACAATTTCTGCTTTAGATGATATTGTTAATGAAATTCCATTATAATGAGGATAACATAACAACTATAGTAATTACGTTGCAATAAGGAAATTTTAGCTTTGAAAGATTTAAAAGCTAATTACTGAATGCCATAGTGAAACAAATGAAACTCTTTATTTCTGTTGTGGTAATATTTGAATTGCTACTAAGCATTTCCTCAGCAAAGATACTTTCTAAGTGATAATAGGCCTAAATATTTCTGCTTAAACTCCAAAATAATTTTTGCACAGCAGCCACATTTAGTCTTACTGGCACAGTTGCCTGGTGCACATCTGTAGAGAAACTTCCCTGAAGAAAAGGTGAAGTGTTTCTTGGTTGGAATGGGTGATGAAGAAATAATCTTTCTTTACACCAGTGATAGGAATCAGCTGGAGACCTGCCCTGACAGAAAGTGCTCTTGAGTCGTATGTGCCTTGTGCAGGTGCAAACTTGTGATTGACCCTGCAACATCATCGTGGATCTCTTGCAGGGTTCTCTCGACTGTTGTCATCCCATTTCCCCCCCCACCAAATACCTTTTAGAAAGCTTTCAAGAGTAAAGCCTTTGTAGAATAACACTTCCAAGAAGTGCATGAGCAAATTTTGATGCTGATGTGCTATACAACACAGGAAAGAACCTGATGTACGTGTGTAATTTTAAAATTTTTGGATTGACCCTCCATATTTGAACTCTACATAAAAGGGAAAAAAAAAAAAAAGGAAACAAATAGCAGAATCTGAATTTTGTTTATCTCTTAGTAATTTAAATTTTAAAATGACCTCAAATTATCTTCAGGGAGATTAACTCACTACTTGAAATTCTATGTTATTTTCTCAAATCAAACAAGCAAACAGAAGTGCTGCCAGTTAATGCATTTTGAGCTTATGCTCTCCTTTAAACAGTGGGTATAAGTATTTACCAGGGTACGTTCAGAAGCTGGTACGTGCAGGCTTTCATTGGCATTTCAGCATAAATGATTGATGTGGAAAGCAGTATAAAACTCTAGAGCACGCGTGTCTGCTTCTGTTGTAAATGCCTTATAGCGGTTTATGATGCTGGCATTGTATCAGGCTCCTAGGTTTTGTGAAGCTGTTGGACTAACAGCGCTAGAAGGAAGCATTTTATCTTCCTGGATAGAAGCAAACGTCAGAAATGTTAGTGGAACACAGGCATCACAGCTTTGCAAAAGAACAAACTGCACTGCCTCAGCCTCAGTAACTATAAAACCAGGATTGCAATTAGTTGAGCCACTGCCTGCTTTCTCACCACGCACAGCAATGTTTTTGGGAGGGTGGCTATAGGAAGGTAATGTACAACATCATGGCAACAGGGTTATTGTGCAGCGTGAATTTAATTAGAGGCCATATGCAAGTGCTATTTATTTGGATATGGCAAATTTCTTCTGGAAAGGGAAAGAAGAAAGACATCAGACAGCTCCTCAAAGTATTTGAATCTTGGACTGTGTGCCTGTGAGGTATCGTTCTGGCAGTCAGGCTTTGAAGAAGAGTGGCTTCCACGGAAAAGGGACAGTGAACAACATAGGGTGTCAGAGAGAAATGAACAACAAAATGTCTCGCTGTGTGTTCTTGATGCAACTCCTTTGGTCTTTTTGCACAGTGATCCACATTGCTTTATTGTTATGAATAACTCTCATCCTCAGAGACCCATAGTCACAGTCACTCCCTTCATTGAAGGTAATGGGAAATTTGCCAGTAACCTCAATAGAGACAGGAATAAGTCATTTATTCTCTGCTGCTGAAACACATGAAAGCTTGACAAGTCTATGAATAGGTAGTTTCATGCTCTTCTTATTTTAGAGTCTATTTTCAAATGTTCAGACTGTATCTTCAATGAGAAAACTTAACTAGACTGTGTTACTTAGAGTCTTGGGCACTATGAATTGCTCTCTCCTGAAGTAAACTATTTTTTCAGACAACAATATTCAACAGCAATAGTAGTACAGGGTGCGTTATTTATATATTTCTGAAAAGACAAAAATTCCCAAGATGATTCTACTTTTAATGGACATCACAAAGTGAAAACCGGAATAACTTCAATCACATCTCATAATCTTACAATCTAGCTGTAACATTGAACATGTTTGTCTCTTAAAGTCTTTCCTTTTTCTCTAGTTAAATGTGCAACTGGCTAATATTTTACCCTCTGTAATTAATACAATTGGGTTATACAAGATATAGGATACAGGAGAGAGTGGAACCCAACCACAGAAACAACTTGAGAGAACCCTTCAGAGGAATACTTAGGAATATTTGCATTGCAAGTTTAAATGCATTTTCGCATTGAATAATCCTTGCAGAGTTGAATTTTATGAAAGAGTGAACTTGATTTGTAACACTCAAAGAAAATTATTAGTTAAACAGCTTTGTTTCATTGTATGACTGCTAATTTAATATTCCCTTACAAGCTTGAAAATAGACATTTTTCTGTCATTTCCTTTAAAATCACGCTTGTTTGACTTCTCTACCTTAAAAGGTACAAAAATACTTCAAAGAGCAGTTCTCTGTATGCAGAAACATTTTTTTTCTAGCAGCTATAAAGATTTGTTATATCTGGAATATTTCACATTTATTAAGTTCTTGCAGAAGCAGTTTTTTCAAAGTTACCATACCACATTACAGAGTTATCACAAAACAGGGGAGGTTGGCCAGGACCTCACAAAATCGTCTAATTTAACTTCCCCTCCTCAAAGCAGGGTCAGTTAGAGTAGGTTAGGACCCATGCCTAGTTAGAGTTCGAATGTCTCTGAGGCTGGGGACTCCACAAGTTCTCTGGGTAACCTGTGCTGGTATTTGACCACCCTCACAAGAAAAATATTTTATTACATTTAAAATGAATTTTCTGCATTTTAATTTATGCTTATTGCCACTTGTCCTGTCACTGCGGAATGCTGAAAAGGGTCCAGCTTCATCTTTTTTTACCTTTCCCCATCAGATTTTTATATACATGATGAGATCCTCTCCAAGCTTTCTCTTCTCCAGGCTGAACACTCCAAGCTCTCTCAGCTGAGTCTCATATGAGAGATGCTTCAGTCCCTTAATCATCTTTGTGGCCCTTTCTTGGATTTTTCTCCAGTATGTCCAATTACTTCTAGTATCAGGGAGTCCAGCACTAGACCCAGCATTCCAGATGTGTCTTACCAGGGCTGAGTAGAGGGAAAGGATCCCCACTCTGACCTATTAGCAATGCTCAGCAGCCCAGGAGGCTGTTGGCCACATTTGCCAGAGGGGCATATTGCTGGCTCATGGCCAACTTGTTGTCCAGCAGGACCATTTTTTAATAAGTTTTTTGTTTTCAAGCTTTTCATTCTTTAGTTATATATGGGAAGAGGCAACATTAGAGGAGATACTGATCAGACCAAATTTTCTTTACAAATATGACTTCACTCTTACATTCTTGTGATGACAGAAACAAGCCCAAAGAGGAAATTTCAGCATCTGATTCTAATTAACCTCCTTGAGTCTAATTAGTTTCACCAGTTTCAAATGAAGGTGAAATGGTGAGTTGGTGTGTTATTTAAAAGCTGTTTAGGAGGGAGAGGGTCCTGGCGAGTGTGGGAGAGCAAAGCAAGAAGCTAATTTAGTAGGTGAAGTCAAGTTAATGCATTAAAAAGACCTAAGATTTTTGTGAGTGTTTGGGGTTTGTTTGTTTTTTATGAGAGGTAGTTCAAGGACTAAGAGTTTGTCAGCAGTTTCACAGACTGCAAAATACAAGCTTCTGGTAAGCAAGTTAAAGTACTCTTTATTTGTGGGTGAGGTCTAAATATGTTAAGTGATATAAGGACAGGTGAGTAACCTGTCCTCTTTCTTAACCTAAATCTATGTTATAGCTATGTCCCTGAAATTAGAGTGTTCATTTACCAACATAAGACTGGACTTTCTTGTGTTTGAAATGTTTTTCTTCTCAGTATTACACGTGTATGTTCCCCTTCCCCCAGCCAGCTCTGTGGCACTCAGCTGCTGTGAAGCCAAGCAGCACTTGCGAAGCCTGCTGTCTGTACAGCTCGTGTATAATTGAGCTATGCAGATGCAGCAGCTGACTCTTTCTTAGAATTGCTGCCCTTGTGATTGAGCTGAAATACTGGAGTTGTAGTGATTATGCAGATGAATTATGCTCGTTGAAGCAGGACTCTCCAGTACAAGTGAGGTTGCAAATACCCGAAATTCTCTTTACATCCCTGTTGCAAGAAACATGTCGGCTTTAGACTCCTGCCCAAAGCAGCTGCAGTGATAGTTACATCTTTCTCTCTAGTGATCTTCAGAGTATCTGACTGTACCTTACAGCTGCTTTCAGCCTTTTGAGGATTAAACAGCTGGGTAAGATTTGGGCATTAAACTTCTACTGAGAGCTGTGAAAGACTAAGTGTTTGAAACTTCTGGTATTTTAGCAGTGTTTGAATCTGCTTGAAGGTAAAGCTTTAGTGTAGGGGGGGAATATTAGATTGTTTGCTGTCAATATTAAAATGCACGAGCTTCTGTTTGAGCATCTACTGTGTACAGGCTATGTTTGGTAAGCTGGCAGCTACTGGTCTTCAAGCAAGCCAAAATTCCCTATTAAGCGTCCGTTGTTGCTTTTGATTTTTCCATAATTGTGTCAGCACTTGATAGTGAAGAAAATGCCAGTTTTTACTAATAGTGGAGGACGTTTGTGTTTTCTCACTTGTTTTAGTTACTTTCTTTCTCTGAGGATGACTTTTCTGTGTCACTCTGAATAATTTTGTAGTTAACATTTAGTTACTTCTGGATTTAGGTCTTAATTTTTAGGGGAAAAGTCAGTATATCAAAGAGCCTTAAACAACACAAAGAAAATGCACAGCTATCTCTGTTGGCTTCCTTATGTAAATGCCTGTATTTAAAGAAAGGCACGACCTGGTTTAATCAGCAAAACTCACAAAGAGATGAGTAACATCCCTAACTTGAAGTTCTTGTCTGCTGGAATGACTTCTTTGAATCCCAGGTGGTCTAGAGCAGCTGCTCAATGCTATTGATGGAGGCATTTGTTCTCTGTTGTAAGATTATTCAGGTAGCTGTTATACAAACTGCGCTCTTGTTTTTGTTTTACCTCCTCTCTGTGACCTTACGGTATATTAGGAAGTTGGGGGGAAAAGAAAAAAAAAAATCATTAATGCGATAAACTGCTTTTTTCTTTAAGCTTAGGTGCTGACAAGACAGTATCAGTTTTCTCTGATCCGGCTTCGGCTTTTATTCAATGTCTTTAGGAAAAAAAAGCAGTAGCTAGACAAGGTTATATGGGAATTGCACCAGTCAGTGGAATCTAAGCTCTACCTGTTTGGGTGGGTTTTCTTCTTGTTGTTTTTGGGTCAGAAGAGTGTGTGTGTGTGACGTGAGTTTTTTTGTTTAAGATTTTACTTCAGTAGCTTTAGACGCAAGCAGTTGTTCAGGACAAGACTTTTATCGTCAGGGTGTTATAGCAGTTCTGTGAAAAGCAGACATAACTGTCAAATCAGATTTTATTTTTATTATACTACTCAAGAGTGTCTTCACCCATGAACATCCCCTCTAATTCACTGTGACCACGGGTGTTTCACTGTTATCTTGATTTGATAAGGGCTATCTGCACTCTTGTGTAGCACTTATTACAGCAGTTGCTGAAAAGCTGATGTTTATTTTTAAGTCTTAGATCAGAGAATGTCAGCATATTTAAGGCAAGGAACCACTTTGCTCCCACGGATGATGGGGCTTCACTCTCACTTTCTTTGCCCATAGGACTGCCATGGCTCTATCTGACCAGGCATTTCTGGGGGAGTAACAACAGGAGGGGAAAGGAGTGAGGAGGAGATGTGTGAGAAAGAGGAGCAGGAGAAAGCACAAATGACCCCTTAGTGGTCAAAATAAAATAACCCTAAGCCTAAAGTGCTGCAGGCACTTGCCATTCATTCAGCAATATGTGACAGAAAAACAGTGGGTTCTAACTGAATGTTCATGTAAGCCTGTACCCTTTACAGGGAGTTTAGTAAATTGTAGCTAAATGTGTGATCTTGAAAGAAAAAACATGGGATTTTTGTGTGAAATAATAACAAGGGCTATTTAAAAAAAAAAGGAAGTTACTATTTGGCAAACATTCTTCCCTAGAATAGTAATTTCCAGCATAAAGGGCTGGTGACATGACAGGAGGCACTAAATGAATTCTAAGTGCTATATTTAGAGACTGTTTTCAGGATCTAGCTAGCAGCAGTACTTGACTCCTGGCCTTCTGACTTTATGCTTTTTAGACACCCTTATGTGAAATATTAGTAGTGAGACGTTGGAAACTCAGCTTGAAATACTGATTCGAATAGTGTCTTTGTAAGGAAGGTTCTTTTTCATACTTAGTGTAAGATGGCAACTTTCTGAACTGCGGAGTACTTGTTTTTGAAATAACAAAATACTTAACTGCTCATTGCCAAATGGTAGGGATAAGGAAGTCATCAAGAGATGTATTAGAATGGAAGATGGTTGGGATGATATTTCACTTAAAAATTGTAATGTTTTGATATAACCATTATGAGCTGTGTGGTGTTATTAATTTCAACCACCTAAGAGGAGAAAAGTGTTTTGACTAGTCACTTTTCAAAGAGCTATTCATGAGCTGTTATATTTTAAAAAGATCGATGTATTTTATAAGAATGAGATTTCATAACATGCTGGTAATTGTAGCATGGAGTATTAGAGCTATTTAACTGTTCTTTTCACAGTGAAAGCTTGATGCAAAGCTGCTGAAATCCATGGTTTCATTGGTAAACCTAGAATCAAATAAATGTGACAAAATCTGGGGCACCAGGGCAAACTTGCCTGTAATGGCAAGGTAACAAGTGAGTCTTAAGGAAAAGCTCTTCTCGATATTTGCCTGATATATTGCCCCCAGTAAGGCACATGAAGAAAATTTCTGGCAAGCATTTGAGTCATAGAAATAGCTACTTGCTTAATTTGTCACAGTGATATTAGACCTTCATATAAGGGCAAACAGCTTAGCTGCTCTTTACTAAAATCTGAAAGAAAGCAAAGGTTTGCAAAAAGGATTAACTTATGGAAATCCTCTGTGCCATAGGACACTAAGATAGCAGCAGATGCTGATGGTCTGTGCAGCAGGCCATGCTGGTGCCCAGGCAGCTTGGTTGCCCAGGCTCATCAGCTTCTTGGAAGAAAATAAAAATGACACCTGATACCATATTTGAATAGTAACAAACTATAATAACAGTGCTTTATGCCAAACACAATGACAAGTTAGAGCATTCCACCAAGTTTTGCATGATCAATGTGCAGCAATGTGACAATTAAAGATCATTTGGATCAAGTGGTAACTGTCATACCCAGCCAGGAGGGACTGTTTGACTACCAATTTGGCATATGAGTATATGGCTGGAGTCCATAATGGCTGATGCAGTGGTAGATCCCTCTGAATTTGCAGCTGTACCTCATCTGATGATAAAGCAATTCGAGAACCATGAGCTAAAAATGTCGAAATATTTCAGGCTGATACAACAAACTGTGTAAGCATGCAAAAGTGCTGTATTTGTTTCAATTTATGTTGACAATTCATTCAGCAAAATTAGGTAGACTATGCTTTTTATTTCTGTAAGATTTGTACTAATCTAAAATGAATCCCAGCTCATCTGAAGGCTGCTTTTTTATTATCTACAAGGAATTATTTCTACACATACATCACACTTACTGGCAGTGGTATTAATACATCTGTATAGGCACTAATTCAGTAATTTATGTAATCACTTCTGGATTTGACTTTTTTTTTTTTAGCAGAAGCTCAGCCTCCTTTTATTGTAGGAATACTTTCTTGAAGAAAGTGGACTAACAGCGTAAAGGCTTCTCTGCACAAATATTCCAAACAATTTAATTTGAAAACTACCCTGGAATAAAATTTTGTTGGTGAAGAGTCCAGAGAAGAAACTCTGTGTCCCCAAACTTAGTGAAATTATTTGAGGGATAAAGAGAATGTGTTCCAGGAACACAAAACAATACTGATCCAGAATTTAAAGACAGACTAAATCACATGGGTTCTACTATTTTAACTTAGACACTGTTTCCAGAGTAGGAGGGAAGGGACAGGTAAATGTTTTAGTCCAGATGCAAAATGTCTGTATAAAACATGTTTACCAAAATGTGTAAATGGTACCTTAAGAGAGAAGAAGAAACAGTGAGATACTTTCACTGAAGTCTTCTCTGCTCAGTTAAATCAGTAATTACCACCAATGCTAAACACAATTGAGTGAAGATAACATGAGCAGCTCATTCTGCTGAGAATTTTACTTAAGCACCTACTATCTGAGATATTTAATTAACTCAATTTCTGAGACAACAGACATGATTCTAAATGTTCTTGAGTTTTCCCTTCTTATGAAAGGCTTAAGAAGGAACTTTGTTTGATTTCATAAATGTTATATTGGTTTTTTTAGAACAAATTTTGTCCACTACTGAATTTCAAAAGATGCCGCTTTGCTGAATTGCCTGCATTGGTTTGATATCACCTTGTGTCTTTTGGAGGCTAAGCTATCAGGTGCCTTTCTGGTTTAACTTGTATTTGGGCTCGTGTGTTGTCATTAATTCTCTTTTGCTAAGCTTTGCCACCACTTTTAAGAGTTCAGGTATCTCTATTTCAGTTCTGACAGGTCTGCTTACAGCCTGTTCACAAGCCAAAGGTTTGTTTAATGAAACATATGGGAGCAACCAATACTATAATTATCCAAATAATTGCACTACATATTGCCAGCATCTAAGATCAGATGGCCAGTGTGTGCTTGGATAATCAAGGCTCCCTTCCCACGGGCTGTAGTTGCGAAAGTTAATTTTGTCTTTCTTGGAGGCCAGTGGGTGGTTTCTGTAGTTGAATTGTAGCTACTCAATTGCTGTTCTATTAATATTGTTGTAAAATTTATTCTTAATCTTAAAATCTTATTTAAAACCCAGCTATCTCATTTCAAACTTCAAGTGTAATTACTATGCAGTGTTAGTTTACACTTTAATGGAAAAAGGTGCACCTATTCTACTTCCTTATTTTATGGATGAAGGCATCTTATAGCAGTAGTATTTTTTTTTCCTCCAAATCATTACAGCAGGATCTTTTTGCTAATGGGACTAAAGTCCTTTATCCCACAGCTCCTAGTTTCATTGCCTGCTTGAGCAAATAAACAGTTCACTTCAGGGAAGACATTTATCAGAAGAATTTTAAAAAGGTACTTGAAAAATACTACCAAACTGCTGTTTTTTAGAATCATAGGCAAATCAACATTTTGAACAAAAGATGCGGATTATCTAATCATGAAATACGTTCATATCAGGATCATCAAAGAAAGAGTGGGCACAAAATTATTTTATAAATATTTTGTATCAAAGTATAAGCTTCGGTGTGCATTTATATATATGCATAGTACACAAAACATATGATCTGCATAAATGAGATTTTTAAAATTAATATGGCTGTCTTAGACTCTGTTTATCTACAGTGAGGGAAATAGTTCTAGCTGTCAGTATAACCTTAAATCTGCCTCCTGTTGTGCATGGTGCTACACATTGCTCATAGGAGCGACTACTGCTGTTACAGTGATGTCTATGCTAGACCTGATTTGTGCAATGATGTAAACTTGAAGGTTATAATGAAGCCAGCTCTCTTTTGTTCCAGTGGGTTTGTTTGCTTAGGTATATTCTAGGCTATAAACCACTGTGATGTAGTCTGGCCAGTGATTTTGCTGGTATTTCTTCTCAGATAAAGCATCTTATGCCAGTAATGAAATGTGACTTTGTGTGTGGAACACAGCTGGTATTGAGCCCATTGAGCTCTTGCCTGTGCAATGAACCAACAAGCATCATGCATGTGAAGCATAAAATGTGTGGTGCAGGGTAGTTTTTGTTATAACCAAACGTAAGGCCTCCATGTATGACAGTGCATACAGGTCAAAACATCCACCTGGCATCCAGCGGTAGACCTACAATGAAAACTGCTCTTGGAACCTGAAAGGCAGGATTTCATCCCAGCAACCACCTGGATTTGTTTGTACTTATACCTGTTGCACGATATAATTCTATAGTAATATTTTGAAATCTGGAATTTACTAATGATTGCTTTGATGCCCTGGGGCCTCATCAGAAAGAGTCCTATAACTGCATGTGGTAGAGTATTGTGGGGTATAATTAAAATGGATGGTTCACTGTCTCAGGCTCCTGGGACTCAAGCTAACAAAACAGCCTACCCAACTGGCAGGCAGCACTTCCCATTTGGAAATAACTTATTTTGTGATACAACCGTGTACAAGAGCTGTGGACTGACATTTCATACAAGCACTTGAGTGACTGTGTTACTAAGAAGAAAACTGTATGAGTAGCTTCTGAAAAGTACTTGGAAAGGCTTTCAAAACTGCAGTTTTGTTAAAAATTGTGATAATGGATCTATTAATATGATATTGGAAACATTACTAAATTTTTCTTCTAGGAACAGATGGAGAAATAGAGAACTCATATGTACTTTGGCTTAGAATGGGTTCTTTATCAATCATCTAATTTCTCATTTGAAAATAAACATTGAATGCAACAAAGCCAGCACTTTCTACAGGAGCTACCATTATTGGAAAAAACCCCACAAACCAGCAACAACTAATGTTCCCACTCTCAAAAAAAATAAAAAAACAAACCAGAAAATCCCAGCCAACCAAATAAAAATTAAAACCAAAATGTGTTAAGGGAGTTTAGTTTACATCTGCAGAACAACATTTGCCCAATTTCATTGTGAGTTTTGGAGATAAGGAGCCAGCTAGCTGGAGCATGCTAGTGATCTTGCATTGACTCTGAGTGAGTGCACAAAATGTTTTTGCTGTTGGTTCCTAAGATGGGCCATTCTTGCATGTCACCGTGCAAATACTGCAATATGACTAGAACTCCTAAACTAGAGAATGAAAAAACTTATAGCCCTCTACAAATGAAAGGACAAGTTATCCTTGCTCAGGATACATAAATATGCATGTCTGTGTGCATAAATATGTATACACATAGATATTTATGTATGTGTGTATGTATTTGTCTCTACATATGTGCATCTGGAATGCACGTATGGAAATATATCACTAGCGATTAAAAGAGGAGGGTGATTTTTATGATGAAGATCTAACCTCTTCTGTTTTCCTGGGCATGTAATTTATAGTGGGTTAGTGGAACAGATGCTAGTTTCTGTCAGACTGGAGGCTACAGTCAAGTGTGTCCTCATGTTAATTGCCATAATTAACTTATGTCATAATTAAATGAGTTCTAAGACTTCTGCTTTTTTAGGTGTAGGAAGAGGAGTACAGGAGACTACCCTAAAGCTGACAGTCATCTTAGCAATGATAGGTGGAGCTGATAGCCCTGTGCTTCTTTCAGATGCATGATTTACATATTTTTAACAGTGCTTTGATATTAAACATTCATGTTCAGAAAACACAAAATGCCACCCCTGAACAAAGAAATACTGAAAATCCATGTATGGTATCTAGTACTAATGCTGAATCCATGTTCATTATTGATCTTCTCCAATAAATCTGCATGTGTTCAAGTGCAAAATGGGAAATGCAGTTAATTATTGGGCTGGTTGTCTGCTCCTCTTTCCTTACACTACTTCTACTGTCTCCCTCATTCAGAGAGAGAATTTACTGACTTTTGAAATGTACAGTTTATAATTTCATTCAAAGCCATTTAATTTTCATTCATTCAAAACTGGTTTACATTTTAACTTTATTTTTCTTTACTCTTTATTTCTTTGTTCTTATTTTAGTTTCTTTTCCTTATAATAATTTCTGTCATTATGCAGTTGTCTTATAAGGAAGATGAGGAGAAATATTTCTGTGAGTGTGGTACACAATAATATCTTCCCTTTAATTAGTTACTAAAAAATTAGCTGTTGTCTGATACTGAACAATAATTGAATTCACATCAAGCTGAAGCTCTGGGGTTGTTTCCACGGAAGTATTCTCTCCCCCAGTCCTTTTCCTCCCACCCCCTGTGATCTCCCATATATCCGAAGAGATTAGTTGGTCAGGGGCTTTGCATCCTTTTAGAAATGAAGAAAACATAGATGTTTGTCATAACAATCTCACTCATTAAATAGTTTGTAATTTAAAAAAGTGATTAAACCAAAGACTTATTCAACATGATTTGAAAAAAATGTTTCCAAACTTGTTTCCTCTGTGTTTTTTCCCACTATGGGAAACTTTTGCTCTGCATAACTAGGTCAAAGAATAGGGAAAGGTGTCCTTTCAGAGAGGTATCTTTTTCAAAAGATGTTCATTGAAAGCAAATGCAAACACTTCTTTTAATTTGGAGTACTATTGCAACAGCTACTCTGGCTTCTTTTTTTTTTTTTTCACTGAAGTACTTTTTATGCCACACCATCTACTTACAGGACCGTGTGCATTCAGAGGTCACGCTTGTTGTTAAATGTTCCTTTACTACTGACTTTGCTCTGACTGATACAGTCTATAGCATCACAAAATAATTAGCAAGGGAAATAAGAAAATGTTTTTTCTTCCCTGAGTTGTAAAACAAAAATGAAACCTTGTAACTCTTAAAAAGCAAGCAGTAAGGAAGTGTAAAGAAGAGCACTTTAAAAATCCTTAAGTCCTTATAATACAAGTAGCGTTTTCTGAACATCTGGCTCATGAATTCTTTTTTCAGGAATGTAACTCATTAACAACCTCTGTCATGCACTGTAGATGCTATTCCATCTCTAACCAGTAATTGGCTGTTAAGTAATCTTGAGTCAGCTCATCTATCTAGAATCAATAAAAGAACATTTCTATTTTCTAAGCACAATCAAACTTTCAATAAAGAACAAGTAATTTTTCTTTGAGTTCTATTTCTTTATGGAATAGCTTTTGCACATTCAAGTGATGCGGAGGTGATAGAGGATGAAGACCACCTCAGCTTGACTTCTGCACCTTTAATTACATACTGCCATTTGGGTGAATCTTTCTAGCTGAAAAACCTTTCTCCAGCAGTGATTGAATTATGGGTCCTGCTAAGATACACATTTCTTTCAACATTTTTTTTTTGTTTGATACAGTAGCTTTGGATCAAATGTGAGGGTACCAAATAATGACATATAAACACAAATTGTTTACCTGACATTCTTACCCTCCTCTGAGCATCTGGAGAGCCTTACTGTTGAGTGTACTGTTGCAGGATACTAGCCTCACTGCCCTTCATACTGAAAATCTACAACTGACCTTTCACATGCTGCCTGTGCTGTCCAGAGCAGGGCTGCTGTGACTGTAACTCCATGTGAATACCAAAACCAGCTTACAAGCCTTCTAATGAAACATAAATGATTTGAGTGTCTCAGCATGTGCAAACTGGTGGGAGCCTCAGTGGATTCCTCTGCCGAATTACATTTACTTAATAGCTGTGTTTTTATGCCACAGGGAAGTGTGCAGCAGCTGCTCACCTGTAAAGAGGGGTGTTTTCTACTGAGTGCTGAACTGAGACTCTGCGGTTGGAGAGGCTTTTCGTTTCCTTACAGTTATGAGTTTCATACCTTGCAGTTTTCGTCTATTTCAACCTATTTCTCAGTGTGATGTCAGGGACATGGCTGGACTGTTTAGTATCAATAACACTTAATATGACAACCTTGCTGAAATATTTTCCTGCCCACACAGCTGGATGATGTTTGGGGGCTTCCAATGCACTGCTTGAGGAGGCTTACCCACTTTCTTAAACTCTTTTCACAGTCTTGTGGGTACTAGCTTGTAGAGTAGATCAAATTCAGTAATCAAGCACCTTTGCCCCTTTGAGTTGTGTCCCTTTTCTACTATAGTTTCTGCTGCTGAATATTTTCCTGCAAGCTAAAAGTATCTGTTCTAGATCAGGCTGTTTTAATCCTTTTACCACTGCTCTGTATCTGTGTCATACACTGGGCAGACTGGCAACTGAGAAACAACTATGGTCCAGCCCAGGATCTCAAGGTATTGATGTACTTCAGCAAACAGGTCACTTATAGTTCTCAATGTAGGCTTTGACTTGGGTAATAAAACACATCCAAGTTTTAATATAGCTTCATGTCAAAGAAGAAGCAAATTTAAACTAATCTGCCATTATCATTAAAATTCATCTTATACTTTAGTCATAAGGTATTAGCCAGAAAAACAAAAGCTGAAAATAACAAAGGAAATTAGACAAAGTAATTGAGACTTTCGTGTGCCTTTCTTTTATTTTACTGAACATAATGTGTCCGCTCTACAATTTTCTTTTTGTTTTCCCGAAGCGGCAGTAGATATTCAAGGACAATTTCCTTAAAATTAGCTGTGGAAAGTGGAAGCTATCTAGTTGCTAAGAGGTAGATGCTTGTCTCTCTAATGAAAGACCACTTTGGCTGCTCCATCTAAAGGGCCCCATTTATGGATCTCTGCAGTCACATTTTTACCTACAGATGGTAGGTTAGCAAAAGCTTTTATGCAGCAGTACATATCAGTAGGCTTAAACTAAAAGCAATTCTACCAAAACAAAAACTCTGAACAATGTTGTCATTCAGACTTGTGCATTGTTTTAGGAAAACAATGACTTGGGAATTTTGAAAGAAACAAAGGAGAAAGAAGGCTTCCAGTTAGAAATTTCCGTATGAACAGACTCGTGTATCTGAAATTTGTGTATGTTGTATGCTATGGTCCAGTTTTATTGTCAAGAAGCAGTAAAATGCATGTGGCAAGTTCAGGAAAGGGGAGAAAAACAGCTGATAGAACATCTTGTTACATTTGCTCAAATGAGATCCGCTGCTGCTCATACTTGAGGACTGCTGTGAAAGATAATTTTTGTTAAAAGTGTTTTTGTAGTTGGCTTTAGTTTTTATTGAAAGGACGAAGGTAGCAAAAAAAAGCCTACTCTGTGGAAAACAGGATGTTAACTCCTCCATCATTATTTCACTCAGGAGCTAGAAAACTGTTTTCAAGCAGCATAAGTTAGTTGTATGTCACTATATGTATATGTTAGACATTGTCCTGATGCTGTATATTATACAACTGTGGTAGTTCACCTGTTTGGCAATGGCCTGTATCCTGAAACTACAGTTTTACTTTGATCTAGCAAAAAAAAAAAAAAAAAAAAAAGAAAAAAGTAAATTTAAAAACCTCCTTTAATGTATATTAGTGTGACCATTTTTGTACTGAGATACTCAGTAGCTGAGAAAATAATACAGACCTGATGTTGTTGACTAGTTCTCTGTTAATGATTCAAGTAATTTTAACTGGAAACCTTTCAACTGGCTTCTGTAATCTCTGTATAGATGTCTGCATTGTAGAACACCTCTTGCATCTTAATGTGCCCTTTACTTTGTCAGCAGTAGCACATTGGCTAAGATGCATGCTCACTTTCTATAATATTCTGATAACATAATTCAAGCAATGTTAACAGACTTTTTAACAGTAAAATAGCTGGAGGTCAGCTCTGTAATATTTTGAGGCTAAAGGCTCGTGCAGACCAGTGCAATGTTCAAAATATCTGAAGTAGAACGAGCTTTGTTCTTTTCTTAATCTGACATTGAATCTAAATTTTCTGAAAACAAGACTGAATAATCTAGAACTCTGTATAATTTCATTACATAGCACCCTCATCTAAATGACCCATCCTATTCTGTCTCTTATTTAGCAGTCTCTTGTTGTAAAACACTAATTTTAGCAGCACAATTCAGCTGTTTAGGAGTTATGCTGCAGATTTAGGAAATATTGATCACATTGGTCGCAACCAGCACGGCTTCATGACAGGAAAGTCCTGCTTGTCAAACCTGATTTCCTTTTATGACAAGGTAACTCAAGAGTTGATCAAGGGAAACCTGTTGGTGTAATCTTTCTGGATTTCAGTAAAGCTGAACACTGTCCTTCTGAAGAAAATGTCCGGCACACAGCTGGGTAAACACATCATGGGATGGGTGAGCAAAACTGGCTCATGGGTTAGGCACGAGGGGTTGTAGTGGATGAGAGGGACATCAGACTGGGGACCTGTCACTGGTGGGGTTCCACAGGGTTCCATCTTAGAACCTGTGCTCTTCAATATCTTCGTAAATGACTTGGACACAACTGAAATGGATATAGAGCAAATTTGCTGACAATACAAAACTGGGAGTTGTTGTTGATTCCTTTGAAAGCAGAGAGCCCCTGCAGGGAGACCAAAACATATTAGTGGGCTGGACAGTCACCAACCATATGAAATTCAACAAGGGAGAGTGCCAGATTCTGTACCTGGGATGGGTAATCCTGGATGTACAGACAGATTGAGGAATGAGATGCTGCAGAAAGGGACCTGGGGTCCTGGTCAATGGCAAGTTGAACATGGGTCAGCAGTGCCCTGGCAGCCAGGAGGGCCAAGCGTGTCCTAGGGGAGCATCAGGCACAGCATCGCCAGCCAGGCAAGGGAGGGGATTTTCCTGATCTGCTCTGCAGTGGGGTGGCCTCACCTTGAGTGCTGGGGGCGGTTTTGGGTGCCACAATACCAGAAAGCAGTCCAAAGGAGGGCCATGGGGATGGTGGCAGGCCTTGAGGGGAAGCCTTATAAGCAGTGGCTGAGGTAATTTGTTTTGTTTGGCCTGGAGAAGAGGAGACTGAGGGGAGACCTCATGGCATCCTCACAAGGCCAGATACTGATCACTTCACCCTGACCAGTGACAGGACTCATGGAAATGCCATGAATCTGAGTCAGGGGAGGTTTAGGGTAGATATCAGGAAAAGGTTTCCACCCAGAGGGTGGCTGAGCCCTGGAACAGGCTCCCCAGAGAAGTGGTTGCAGCATCAAGCCTGTCTGACTTCAAGAAGCATTTGGACAATGGTCTCAGGCACATGGTCTGATTGTTGGGGTGTCCTGTGCAGGGCCAGGATTTGGCCCCAATGATCCATATGGGTCCCTTTCAACTCGGCATATTCGATGAAATTAATTTTCAAAAACCCATATCAAGGCATTTGCATTCCTGAAATTCTTAACTAATGTATAACTATGTAATGACAAAGCCAATGCAATTGAGAAATTACTACAATTATATCCATTATCAACTGTAAAATGTTCTTGAAATGTAGCTGATTTTTAACAAGCCACTTATAAAGACAAACAAGGCAAAATACTGTAGCACTATTCAAATTTTATCAGTGTTAATTCACGCTCTATATTTAATTTATTTTACCTGATAACTTGATACTTTATTAGTACATTTAATTTAATTAAATTGAGATTCTGTGCAAGTAAAATAATTCTAATTCTCAATACAAAAAATTAATTAGAATAAAAATTAATATTGACTTTCATAATTATTTATGAACATAGGGTATTTGACAAAATAATCCATGGCTATTCTGGATTCATTGATCTCTTAATTCATTGCAACACCTTCCCTTCATTATGTTTCATTTGGAAATTTCAGTGGACAAGCATAAGAATCTGAGGCACCAGGAGATACATTTAGGTATGCTCAAAAAGAGCACTGTGATCTCATCTTTGAGCAGCCATTGGAATTATAAATATTGTATGAGCAGTTAGACTGGCCTGCCTACAGCTGTGTAATCACTAGTGGATGATTTTGTGATACACACCAGGAATTTTGTGTGTAACTGAGCAGAGGAAATCTCTCAAGATCAAAGTCAAGGTACAGACTATAAAACAGTGTAGCGTGGTTGTTTATGTACCCCTGCACACTTTTTTTGTAATTTCTGTGTTGGATTTCTGTCCTGGTATTGGCTGGGATAGAGTTAACTCTCTTCCTAAGAGACAGTAGAGTGCCATGTTTTAGATTTAGGATAAGAATGATATTGATAACACAGTGATGTTTTAGAATCATAAAATCATTAAGGTTGGAAAAGACCTCCAAGGTCATTGAGTCCAATGTTTGACCTTTTGGCTGTTTGCTGGCTATTGCAAAGTTATGGACTTTGCTGGTGCTCACCCCACCTGTGAGGAGGGTGGGTGTGCACAAGAAGTTGGGAGGGGACACAGCCCAATTTGACATATTTAGATAAAGAAAAATACTAAACAGATAGTATTGTTCAGTAATATATTTGATATAAATTTCTATTATATATTTCTCAAGTTTGAAGAAAGGCCCTAAGGATTGAAAATATGTGATACTTTCAAGATTTTTTCAGATAATGTTTCTGATTTTGCGTTATTCTGTACTGATCACTGCAGCAAATATTTAGGCTCTTTTTTCCTGGACTTGTTAGCAGACTTCAGATTAAATGATCAGCTGAGGTTAATGAAACTGCTGATTTTGTCAGTAAAGTGGTTTCTTAACTGGTATGTTTTTATGGAGACATGACTGGGTTTGATTTACTAAATGAACTAAAAGGATTCATTATGCTCTTTTCCCCATATAATGAGTTTCTGTAAAATAGATTATTTATGCTGGTTGGTACTCTTGCTGAAAAATTTGTCCTGTGGCTTTGCATAAAAGTGCGACAAAGGGGACCTCAAGTTCTGCTAATGCTCTAAAATGTTATAAAAATCTTACTGTAGTTCTCCAAAATTGAGGAAAAAAAAATCACTATAAAAAATATAAGTATATTAAGTATAAGTAAATAATTAAATATAAGTATATAAGTCACTATAAATCATTATAAGTACCGATAATATCAAGAACTTTTCTTTTATGCATAAACTGGTATTATGTTATTAATATCAGTATTCTTGTTATATATTTATTTGACTTTTTGCCTAATTTATTTCTCAAAATTGTCTTACAGTAATCTCAAAACCTGAATATTTTGAGGGCTTGAAAAAAATCAAACTAGCAGAAGTACTTACAGCAAATTATGGAAGGACTAATCGTTTTCATTAGTAGCTGTCACAATACTTCATCTGTGATTCTTTTAGACTGCGAATTGTACACATCAAGTAGAGTGCTCTAATTTAATCAATGGGCACATTGAACTCTATCTCAGTGTTCATAAGTCTTGTGCAAATTGAGGAGTAAAAATGTTTTCGGTGCTTATAATTGAAAGAGAACTAATGTACACAAAGGAAAGATAGCAGGTGGCACTTTTTAAAATGGAAGTGCTAGAGAATCAATTTACAGCAGACATTTGTATATACACTCTGAGCTTGTTGCTTTAATTTCATAACTATTATAAATAACAAATGCAGTTTCTACATCTCCTGATGGAATGTAAATAGCAACTGTTGTTTACATGCTTACTGCCTGGAGACTCAACATGGAGCTACAGAAAGAAAAATCACTGCTGAATAATATCCATCCAAGGCGAGAGTTCTCCTTTCTAATGTAAGCTTCGTGCACAGACTATTTATGTCTCCCAGGTTCAGAATGAATGAAGAATCTTACTATTACAGAAAGGTTGAACCGCTTGCTTTCTGGAATAAGCATTCAACAAAACAAATCTGGAAGTGTAGGTCTGCTTATCAATGGACATGGCAACATCTTTGCTGGCTTTTGAACTGCATGAATGTTTGAATCCCGTTGCACAAAAAAAAATGACTGATTTCCACCACTGCTGATACACACACACTCTCTCTCTCTCTTTCTCTCCCCGCCTCTGATTTTATATGATGTTGTACTATGAATACTGTGTGTACAAAGCTGAATTGGATATGTTTAAAAAGCATATTACCCATGAGGCTGCTATATCATCTGTGTTTTCCAAGCTTGCACAGCTATATAGGGCTGGTAGATGTCTGTAGAAGAAGAGAGACTGGAGGTAGAGAACCTGGGAATTTGTGCCCTAAATATCGCCATATTATTTGACTAAATGACATAAAGAAGTTGGGGTGGGAGACGGCGAATTAGAATTCTGTTCTGGGACAAGCTTTGAGTATGATCCTCTAGTTTTTCATCAAAAAGGCTTTACAGTTTGGTTTTAACTGAAGGAATTCCACCTGTAACATAAAAATCCTGACCGACAAAACTATAACAAAAAATCTCACAGCAAAATGAACCAACCAAAAAACCCAACCTTTTAAAATAAGTAAACAAAATCCTTTTAGTCTGTTCATGAGATTAAGTATAAGCTTGAAATATATTGTGTATAACTTTTTAGTGTAAGACTTTTCTTTTGAGTTGATTCATTTTTTTTTTTTTAAAAAGTAACAACCCCCAAGTAGTTTTTCCAATTAATTTTCAAGGATTGTTTGTAAATATCAAGATGATGGATTTATGTGAATGAACTCATGAATATTCCAAGTATGAAACATTCTATCCTCTACAGCATTTGAACTTGTTTGACTTGTGGATATCAATGTAGTCCATTGGGAAGCTACTCTTCTGTGACATGTTTTCGTAACTAGCTTTCACTGGAGCTGCTTTTCGTACTTTTACTTGTCTGACTATTTAAATATAGTAATACAGAGACAGCCAATAAAGCTTTCAAACAATTATGCATAAATCTTTGTTCGCATTCATTAACATTTTAGAGAATGCAAAGTACTTAACCTCAAAGGAAGTCAGATCTTTATCTAAATCCTCCTGGCAATCAGTAGTAAAGAACCCGCAGCATTTCCAGTAGGCCTACTAATCTTGGATAGATGAACTACTTCAATATTTGGTCTTCCTAAGTGCATTGTATCCAATGCTTTAGCACAGGGTGGGTTTTCTTTAGGCTTTCAGTTCTAAGCAGGTGTCTCTGTGTGTACTTCTGTGATGCTCCAATAACATCCTCTCAATAATGCACCCTATAAATTGTATCTCCTGTGGATAGGAGGTGCTATATGTATCTCCTATTTCTTGCTTGTAATTAAAAGTAAATGTCTCGGTTCTGGGTGTGGCTGGTATAATTGAAACAGACTTTGCCTTTGTATGCTCTTAACTCAGTAGCGGGAAGAAAATAACTATAGATAGATATGGTTAGTACACTTGCCATATGCAAGTGTAAACTTCTTCTGTAAGAATGGATGCTTTAAGATTGATTGGAAACTGACCATCCTCATCAATAAGCACCTCCTGCTGTGAGAGGAGATGAGTAGAAAAGAGATCAGCAGTAGTGGGAAAGCCAGCAAGCCAAAGCTTAGTATAAAGAAACTGTCAAGGTGAAGGAGTTGCTCTCTGCAACATTGTCTGAATAAGAGGCGTGAACTGAAAACTGATGAAAAGCAGAGCATACCATCTAAACCAGGTTTAGGAGAAACTTAGAAAATGAAGATCAATCATCTTTATTTAAGATGTGATCTTTAGGAGCTAGTGGGCAGAGGAAGCAACTGTTACTTGAAAGCTATTAATGGACAGATTGATGTACAAAATAAGTATTTCTTTCATGTTGTCATCTAGTGGTTATTGGAATGGAAAGAGACAAATGCTGTGATCAAGCAATTGAAAGAGTAGAGATTTTTCTTTTAAGTTTGATTTTGACTCCTATTAGGATTGAGCTGACTGTTTTCTACTGCAATACTAGACTACATTGTTCTTGTTGTATTAAAGTGAAAAATAATGCTGGAAGGGGATGGGAAGGGAAACTGAAAAAATGGTGAATTTATGTATTATCAACTGTGCGTTACTCATAATTATTTAAAATAAATAAAGCAGAGCAGTAGGAAGAGTGAAGGGTAGGGGGAACGTAAATATAAAGCATAACAGGAACAGATATCTATACAATTATATTGCAGGTGTCAGTGAGAACGCTAGTTAGATAAAAGATCTTTCTCAGTTTTGTTGTGCTAAACATGAAATAGAATTTTTCATTCCTGATACTGTGTACTCATCAATTCTGCATTCCATCTGCAGTGTACTTCCACTAAAAAGGAGCTTGTTTATTGCTTGTGTATTTACTTTCAAATCTATTTGGTGGTAAGTGGAAATAAAAGCTTTGACGTTGTTTCATATATAACACTCAATAGAAAGCTTCAAAATGCAAATCCAATCATGGGTCATTAAGAAAAAAAAAATCACCCACACAAAAAACCGTCCAAAGAAGCAGAAAACCAACCAGAAACTAAAGAAATTGAAGGATGTTTGAGAGGCTTGGGTGAAATGTGACTGGTGAAAGCTTGTCAGAAGATCAAAGTGCATTCTGGGCACTTGAACTATAGAAACTGAAAACAGGAGCTAGATACAAAGGTTTTTTCTAAACATCAATGGCCTTGCTTGCACTGGCCTCCCCTGGTAAAAACAGTAACATCTGCTCAGAGTAGATGTGCAGAGGGAGCTTTACCTCCTATAGTCCATCTAGACAGGTAGCAGTTTCCTCATCTCAGTTTTTTTTTCCAGCTTTGTAAAACTTCAGTTTCTTTCTGATGTGAAGCCCTTTGAATTTACTGCATATAAGACACCTTAGATTACATTTTGTTAAATGTCTTGGTGACAGTCAACACGCATTCAAGACTGAGGAGAAAAAAAAAGTACTTTCTACTTTATTGAGATCAAGGACTTGGACTCAGTCTCCCCTATACTGTGAAATTTTTGTCATGAACAGTCTTTACTGAATGTCTGCTCATGATTTTGTGAAATTTGGTCATTATAGAAGAGCAAAGCCCAGTGTGTTCCACACTACTTGAACATTAACAAGGGATGGAGGTGGTGTGGGATAGTTTAGGCACAAATGATTCTTCTATGATTCCCACTGTCTAGATAAAATGGCTGCAGAGAGATATGAATATGATCAGAAATCTACTGTGCAAAGAAGCAAACTTGTCCAGTAGGGTCTTCACTGGACGTGGTGCCTTTTCTTGGAAAATCTATAGAATGATGGATGGCTATTCTTTAATTTTTTTCTACAAATTTGGTAATAAATGTAACAGAATGTGACACTCATGTCCATGACTTTCTGTAAGTCCACTAGAGGATGGGCATAATGAACCTAAGACATTATCTTTCCTTGTTTCTGATAATTACTTTTTATTTCATTAAATGTCTGTTACTGGAGAGGTCAGCTAGATAGTAAAGATATATGAATAGATTCTAAAGAACAGCCAATTAATCAAATGAATATTCGGTAAAAGGGGTAAAATATGTCAAATGATCAAACTACTACTGAAAGATAAATAGCTCTATTAAGAGTACACCTGAAATTTCCTGCATTCTGAATGAAGCTGAGGAAATGTTACTTTAGGTGAAGCTATCAAGGTGACTCAAGAGGGATGTTCAACAAAATTTTTTCTTTGTTGAAGATTTATTTGAACCTTGTGATCACATGTTAATAATTGTCTCATTTTCCTCTTAGGTCCCAAAAGCAGTATGAATCAATTATTTTATAAATTATATGCAATTTTGCAAATTGTATCTTTAAAAATATTATTTTATGTGTTTTCTGAACTTGTTTCAGTCTTGTCCAAAATCATCTGGAAAGTGACTTACTGATTGATGACAAGTTGAACGTGGGTCAGCAGTGCCCTGGCAGCCAGGAGGGCCACCCCCTGTCCTAGGGGGGCATCAGGCACAGCATTGCCAGCTGGGCAAGGGAGGGGATTGTCCCACTCTGCTCTGCGGTGGCCCCACCTTGAGTACTATGTGCAGTTTTGGGTATCACGATATCAGAAAGATATTAAGGTATTGGACACTGTCCCAAGGAGGGCCACAAAATGCTGATGGGTTTGGAGTGGAACCCATGTGAGAAGCAGCTGAGGTCACTTGGTCTGTTCAAACTTGAGGAGATTGAGGGGAGACCTCATTGCAGTCTGCAACTTCCTTGTGAGGGGAAGAGCAGGGGCAGGCACTGATCTCCTCACTCTTATGAGCAGTGGCAGGACTCATGGCAATGGCATGAAGCTGAGTCAGGGATGTTTAGGTTGGATATCAGGAAAAGATTCTTCACCCAGAGGGTGTTTGGGCAATTGAACAGGCTCCCCAGGGAAGTGGTCACAGCACTAAACCTGGCGGAGTTCAAGAAGCATTTGGGCAATGCTCTCAGGCAGATGGTGTGATTCTAGGGGTGTCCTGCTCAGGGCCAGTATTGGACCCAATGATCCATATGTGTCCCTTCCAAATCAACATATTCTATGATTTTGTGATGATTGAATTCATAGATGCATGTAGCTAATCCAAACCAGAGCTCCATAACCTAAGTTATTCAGGGCATGCGTAATCAGTGTGTTACTCTTAACAACTGCTCAAATTTAGTATTTGGCTACTTCTAATGTATGTGCATTGTCAGCCAGAAATCTTGCAGGTGGATATCTTTGGATCTGAATCAGCATATCTAAGCAAATTTATTTTAACCTTGATTGTTGTTTAGCTAATCTTGCCTTTTTAAAAAATACTTCTCCAGCAGAAAAAAATAGAATATATTTTTCTTAGAAAGCCTTGGTTCCCTCCAAAATTACCAGATGATGAGTATAATTATATTACTGTATTTATAGGAGCAAAATAAAAGTCATGCTGGTAGTAAGAACAACAAACCACTTGAGGCAATATTGATGGAACTTGCTGTAAGGGAAGCAACGCATGAGTGTAATTGAATCCTTTAGTGTAAGCACAGACACTAGCTTTATAGTAAAAAAGTATACAGAACATCATATTTCTGTGTCAGCTTCCTGAAAATACTGATAAATCACCCTCTTGAGATTCATGGCTTCTTAAATAGAATAGTACACTTTCACACGTGAGATGCACTTAATATTAGCCAGCGCCTAGGAAGACAGAGAACTCTGACCCACCAGCATTTTTCACTGTTCTTGTCTGATCTAGTCATGGATCTGTATGTGAGCTGTGTTAGCCAAATATTCACTGGCCTTTCTGTTAAGGTTAAAAGTCTGTGCACTCCGTTACCAATATCAGTGTTCTGACGTGGGTGACAGAGTAAATCTTAACATCAAAAAGATTCTGCTTTGTGCTCCCCTCCAAATAACACGTGGAAGCTAACAGCAGTATGCTACCACACTATAGCAGGGCTTTGGAGAAATCTTAGGAGTATACATACATAGCTTCTGAGCACAACTATTCTTGACACTAAGTGAAAGCAGAGGTTCATTTGCAGCCAGGATAAACTGCTGTAGGTGTGCTGTCAGAGCTGAAAAAGAAAGCAAGGTGCAATAAAATATCTGGTGCTGTGAAAACCCTTGAGCTTTTTTTTCAAGCACTGAAGCAGGACATGTGATAGGTTGTTCTCAGAGTGGCAAAACTAAAAAGCACTCTTGGTTGCACTCGTACTCATCCTGTCTGAGTAGACTCCCTCTTGTAGCTCCTTAATATTTGTTCCTGTAGTACTGCATATAAACAGGCAGTATAGACATGGGAAACAGGAAAAGAGGGGAATCACTCAACCACTAAAGGGCAATCATTGTTTCTCAAGGCAGAATATGGACAGGAGTTCTGATAAAAAAAAAAAAATTCTTTAATTAAAACAATTTGTTAAATAGCTTATCTGCACATAAGAAAATAATTCTTAAAAAATGCTGAAATGACCTTCTGCTAATCAGAGTTTTTATTAATTTAATGGATAAAACTGTAATGTATCTCTAGCAGAGACTACTGCAGGGTCCAGACATGAGTAATATCATATTAAGCTTCAGACAAGTTCAGAAACGTTTTACAGCCTGGTAACAAACTTAGTTGTTTGCTGTATGATTTGTTGAGTTTATAGGTCTGATATTTGAACTGAGGCTAAACGTCTATAAAGACACTCAAGCTGCAGTGCGTCTGTGATGATGAACCACTTTTTGTAAATGACATGGAAATACACAAACAGTGACAACAAACATTTAAGCCAAAAACTGCATTTAATTTCTCCTTTTCTATGTCCAGACTTGAAAGAATTTGACTTCCTGTAACAAGTTTTTTTTTAAGAAAGACCAATTTTGAAACTTCTTGTCAGGACAGTTTTCTGGTGCAGCTCTCCACTGTCAGCTTGGAGACGGGTTTAGTCTTCATTAATCAGTGCGTAACTAAGACAGCACCTAGGATCAGTCAGACAGTCTCAGTGGTTGTCTAAACATATTTGACCAGAGAGAAGAGATCTAGTGAACTAGATCTCTAAGACACTTGCAAATGTTGTCTTGGAGCAAGTTACTTGGATATTGATGTTAATCAATGCGTGCAGCTGCTGAAGGAAGCTGATCCCAGGTAGACCCTTTTGCTCCAAGGAGTAGTAAAATGATCAGGATTTGCTACTGTGCTGGACAGTCTTGGGAGGGGGCAGGGAAAAGTGGGCTGTAAATAGAGGACTTTTCCTCAACATATGTGAGGCTGGACTGACAATGAATATAACTTACTTTCTGCTTGATCTAATTGTATGCTTGTCTCTTGGGTCTTTAGCAGCTATGCAATAGATATTTGCAGAGACTTTGAATAGTAGGAGTTTTTTTCAATTTCTTCATGCTGTAATCCACCACTGATTTGTAATTACAAACTAGGCTTTGAATTCTTGTGTTTGCTGAAAGGAAGTGGTGCAATTTTGGTTGCCCTCTATTGGTAAAAACACTCTGTAACTATTTTCTCCTATGGGAAAATAAGCAGTGTATTCATTCTTACTTATTAGTAAGTGTTTGATAAAGTGTTTAAGGTGATCATTGCAGCTGCAGTACAAAAACCCCCCATATACCACTATGCCACTCAAAAAAAAAAAAAAAATCAGATGGCATGGCCATTAAAGTAAGGAAATAAAAATAGTGTGCTGACCTAAAAAAGAGACATATAATTTCACCTTTTTTCTTTTTAAAATATAGCTTCTTATTTCATGGAGGAGGGAGTGAAAAAAAAAAAAAAATCTTCATAGCTTGTCAACTCCTTAGCTTAGACTTAAAGCCAGCATAATACAAATGAATAAGAAATGTCTTTTGTTGTTGATCCAGGCGGGGGAGAAAAAACTTCCCGAAAAACTATAAGCCTTGTAGCTGTACTTAGTTTAGCTGTAGATAGAGTCTCTAATGAGCATTCTAATCATTAGAGATTTTTCTTCTTTTTGTGAATACGCTTTTACTTCTAGGAGAAAACATTTGCATCACTGTATTTGAGTTTCTACAGACTGTTGTTTGTACATAAAGATGAAATTATTTATCATGGGAAATATTGGCAACTTTTTTGTTTTTCTTATCAAATCATTCTGACAAGCTCTTGTTTCCATAAGCGCTCTGGTACTATGATGTATTTAGCTGGCATTTCTGTCTTCTTGAGAAAGTCCCTGACAGCTGGGGCGGGTCAGCCCTCTGGCGATTCTAGGTTGTGGGTCTGAGTTCAGATGTGACATATCACGTACCTATACCCTTCTCATGTGGGAAGTGGGCACTGGGTGATGTTTAAAATGTCAGGGACCTGCTTTTCATCATCTAGGGTCTTAGAACAGGGTACTCAAGCCCTCCTAAGGAAGATGAGGCCCAGCTCAAGTTGAGGCCTTCCCTCCATGGAGGAGTTCACTGTGTGCCCCTGCTGGAGAAATCCAGGTCCCAGCTGGAAAGGTTACTGTTCATCTCACTTGTGTTTTCTTGCCATTTATAAGGAAGTGGAGTATGTTGGAACTGATAACAGTTAAATGTGTGCTTTCTTTAACTCAAGTACCTCTCTAAGTTTAGTCTGTATATGGAACTGAATTAATTACCATTGCCATACTTAGTTTTTCTCTGGGCATTTGAAGAACTGCCATCTGCACTATTTAATACAGTCAAAACTGGCCACTTTTGGTAGCGTGTAATATTCTGTGGAATCCCTACTGTATCAAGTACTGCAAAAAAAAATAAGGAAAGTAAAATTGCTTATCCAACTATGCAGAGTATAAAAATGATGCCTACCTATACTGAGAGAATGAAAAGATGTTTCTAAGGAAGCTGCTGTTCTAAGCAGAAAAAAGGGGCATACACAAATTCTTAATCCACCTTGCAGCTTGACAGACTTAGAAGATAGTTTTCTTTTCAACAGAAAATATAGCAAAAAAGCAAATAAGGTTTAAATTGTTCAAAATCAAGTACTAAACTGGACATTAAATCTCTTAAATGTAGAAGTTTTAAATACGTTTTCCATGCTGAGGACCCATGATGCATTCTTATATCTATTAAAATTCTGACAAAGTAGGCAGTGATTTTGACAGAAGTTGAAGAAAGTGTGTAATTTTTTTCATATAAAGTTTGAGCAGATTCTTTAACTAGATAGATTCCCATTAGAAGACGGGTGCTTAGAGTTTAAGATTCTTACAGTCTTCCTTTCCTAACAGGAGTTACATGAATGCCATTTTATGTATTTTTACCTGAAATTACTTGAAGATCAAAGAGGTATGTAAAAGATTTTCCCATTAAGGACAAGAAACTCATTAAAGAGCTATAAGTAGATCTAGAATGAAATATAGTAAGGGAATATAGTATCACCTGGTGAGAGGCTAATAAATACTTCTCAAGGCCGCTCAACAGAATACTGTTTTTTCTTGACATTTATCAGCTTAATAAAGGCTTCTTGATCAGAAATTTTCTAGATAGAGATGAAGGGTATTGACCTTATTTTTCTAAGGTTTTGAGGATCCTCACATGGAGATCTGACAGTAAATATATTTTCAGAGTAGAATCATATACCTTATTCTGCATCTTATTATTGCTCACAAGAGCAGCAGTGCTCAATCAGATAAGAGGACATAATTAGGCAGTATTTACTTTCCAAAGTTTAGAAGCTCTCTCCCTTTTTTTTTTAATGAAAGATGATTTTAAAAATAATTTGCTCCAAGTATAATCAGTAGAAACTCTTAGCAGGAAATGTGTAACAGAGTACCCCCAGAAAATCTTACAGCCCTATTGACTGTGCCAGATGTATTCTAAGGGTGAATTCAGGAATTGCTTTTTGGATTCTAATGTGAGCTGGGGATATGTCCCCAATATGCAAATTCTTACTGCAGTTTTGGGAGATGATTGCCTGCCTAGCAAGCTCTGTATGTTTCTGTGCTGGAGGGACAAGAAATTTGGCAAACAGAATGGCACACATCTCCACACCCCATTCTACTGTTGACTGAGGTTCAAGTTGTGGTTTTTTATTTTGGTTTGATGTTAGTTGGTTGGTTTGGGGGTTTTAGTCTTTCTTGGGTTTCTTTATTTTTTTCAAAGACACTAGTGAACTAGCTAATTCTGTAGTATGGTACAGGCTAATCTATCGCAGCTGAAGGACTTTCTGTCTTTGAACTCAATAAAGTTTGTTTTTTCCACTCTCTTCCTTGTTGCTTGTCCTCGATTGCATCACTCAATAAGTTAGATAAGGCAAAGAGAGGGAGGAGGCATTAGTGACAGCCCTGATGTTTCCCCCTCTCACTGTCAAGTGTAAGAAAACCAGTAATGAAAGCTGACAAAAACTTAAACCCTCTCTCTTTATCCTTGCAGAAGCTTTATTTTATTCCTTAAAATATATCCTACTATCCAAACTCCTTTCTCTTGTCCCTTCAATGAAATGTTGCCTCCTAATCTCTACCAGAAAGCACCCTATATCTCTTACGAGGCGGAGTCAGTCATTGGTAGATATAAAACTCATTTGAGAATGTGAGTGTTGTTTAATTTCACAGATAATTTGCTGTATTTGCAAAGTCAAATCAGTCTAGAACTTGGATTTTTCAATAACAGTTGATCTTTGACGGAAACTTAATTCAGATTCTGAAAAAGAGGTAAAACTCCTGAATTTGCACACAAGCTTAATATCTAATTCCAGTTTAAGAATATCAAATGATTCCTTATTTCTCTTAAAATGTGTTGTCTTTCATACTTATGTTTGTCAATAAATATTTTTCCTTTCAATTGCCATTACACAATCATATTTTCTCTTTACCACCATTCCTTATCTTATACTATTATACCAAGGAACGAACTTCTCTCTTTTGTTCTGGTTGAGGGTTCTAAGATTATATTTTGCCTCATATCTTGGAGAACTATATATTTTGGCAGCAAAGAAAGCAACGCAGAGAGCACACCCAATAGGAATAATAAATTCAGATTCTCTGCAAACTCCTTAGCTTTAATCTCTGTCATATCAATGTTTATGTTCTCAGCCTTAGAATTTTCCCTAATGAAAACCAGTCTCTTGATTGGAAACATAATCAAGAAGAGGATCTGGCCACTATACACATCATACTTTGTTTGATTTCATATTCAATAACAACCACTGAGCTTCTGCCACCAGCCAATATCTCTACTCTTATTATAAGCAAATGGAATTAATCAATTATTATTTTTCTGTTAAAGATAAACCAAAACTGCTATTTGCTTTACACTTTTGTCAAAATCTTTGGATGATGCCTCACTGCTTCTATTCATTGTCCTGTGTTACTTCCAGAGGCCTTTTCTTGTTTCTAGCAATAATGCAGTGTTTTATTCCCCTGCACACTTAAACATTTCTTTTCCTCATGTGATTCTTCCATGTAAGATGATGCAAACATTCAATAATTTTTCAAATCTCTATAAAAATCGGGTAGCAGGCTCTTCACAGGTGTTTGCTCCTTTATGAATGCATTATTTTACATCTTGTCTCTTTTCTGTAACTGAGGTAGTTTCGCACAGAATATCACAAATCTATTTTCTTGGAGAATGTGGCATTCTATTACTTATTTATTCTCTTGCTACTTTAAGGTAAAATGTAAACTATTGGTTTGATTTATTTTGGAATGCATATTAGAGAGTTTTGAAGAAAATGCAGCTGGTTTTATTACCTGTCATCTTTTAATTTCCAGTTAAGTCTCTTTCTTATGTCACTTTCAACTATAATCTTAGACTTAGTTTCTGTGAAGAAGAGGTCAAATTTTATATTCACTGAGTCTTTTCAGTTATTGTTTTCTCCCTAGTTCATCTCTCTTTGTTCAATATTGTACTTTTTTCATTTGCAAAGAATTGGTTCTTAATTATATTTTTGAATGCATTTCTTTTGTCAGATTTCTCAAGTCTTAGAAAATATAGAAATGTAGGTGTTTGATGTCTTTAATTGGTTTCCAAATGATTGCTATTATTGTAATCAGCTGAATGACTAATCTTCATTCCACTTGAAGACAAATCCAAACAATCCACCTAATTGCTCCAATTCTAACTGATTTCTAAGCAAGGTAAGATGGATACATGTTTTGTAGACAAACACTTATCGAGTAAATCAATCCAGATCATAACAACTAAACAACATATGAAGTGTACTACAATATCAGAGCTGTTATTATCTTCTTGCAGTTTTATGTTTCTTGCATAAAGAATGATGAAAAACAAGAATTAAAAGACTTTCACAGTACTAACCGTTCATTTTTTGTAGATTGAGAGAAACATTTATGATCACGCCTACTTAAACAACACAAGTAGTTATGTTATTCTTCAAAACAATGTAAAGGAATTCATACTGGAAAGATTTTCCAGTGGATGGAAAAGTATCCATGTGATTACCTAGTATTGGCTGTAAGTGCATAGCTCCCTGGTTTTTTTCATTCTGCGAAATTGAGCTTACTGAGCAAAATACCCACAGCTCCACAAATATCCTGTAACTGAAAATGTGTAAATGTATTGCTTTTGCTGCAGGTGGAATTCATAAAAAATGTGTTGGATCAACTTGATAATTATCTCGCAACTATTTTGAGATGTGTTGAATGAGCTTGCAAGTGAATACTAATAAAAGAACAGTGAATGTGAATACCTTTACCAAGAAGGATTGATTGAATCCATAAGGAAACTGCCATTCTGCAATCTGTTCTCCCTTAATTTATAGATATATATTCCATATGATAGGAAATGAGCAACTGTATAGACAGGATTGCTGGTTATTACTGCAGTATTACCTAATTACAAGGTGAGTCATTTTGTGCTTCAGTAAAATCCTAACTTCTCTGGAGAAGGGATCTGTGAAAAGAATAATACTATTCTGAGAACTTGTAAAATGATCACTTTGCATGCTTATGCTTAATGATAGGTGTTTTAAAGTCCTCCAAGAATACACTGGGGGACATGACACTTCATATACTTTCTTCTATTGCAGAAGAAGCAAAATGTAAACTTCATGATTTTGCCAGAAAACGTGTCATTTAAAAGATGTCATCTTGGGTCAAAGCTGTCAGGAGATTTGCTGGTATTGTAGATTATTCGTTTTATTTCCTTTTTTTGGCTAACTGATGGGAAATTTTTTTTTTTTATTAAGTCAAGAAGTCTTTCAATAATAATTTCCATTAAATATTTCAAAAGGATTTTTATAGTGTAGAAATGGTACATAGTGGCAGGTCTTGTAACAAATGGTGCATATTGACAGGCATTATATGTTACTGTCATAGGCAGGACTGTGTAAATAATTCCATTTTTTATACTAATGGAAGGTGAAGGAAGTAGACTTATTAGTTTTTCTTGCTGGACATGAAGTGGTTTTACTAAGGAAAACAAAACAAAAGTCTATTCAGCGTTTCCAGACAATATGGGACAGCCTTAATTAGATGGAAAATATGTCCTCAGATATAAAGCTTGATTCAGTCTTTGATATTTCACTTTTCAAAAACTGCCCACATGACAAATACCTATCACTAAAAATTGTTATTATTGTCATGTATTATTATTACTGCTACTCAAAAATGCCTAATGTTAATCTTAACTTTATCTTCCCTTAGTCTTGATTGAAAAGTTTTGCCAAAATAGTGATCCTGAAATTCCTATCCTTTCACACTAATTTCTCTGTCCAAAATAAATAATTATTACTACTAGTTAGTCCGAGGAAGGCGTTCCATGTGTTCATCCATTCTTTTTTTCCTGATTTGTTTTTGGAGAGCTAATGGAAATTATTTATCATAAATGGACACCAGGTCCTGGTTCTTGAAAATTCCACAAGAGATGGAGCTGAGTGGCACATGGAGGGAGCAAGCAGTTAGCTCAGAGTGGCTGTGGCATCAGCTGGGGAGAAAGCAGGGGATGTCTTTCATATGGAAGGGTTTGTTCAAGAAAGAATGTGGGTAAAGCTGGCCACTCCTTTTTGCATGTACTGACCAGAATCACTGCCTGGTTTCCATGACTGGTCCTCAACATCCTTCTCTCCCCACCTCACCTGTGTGCAGTGCAGGTCTCTCTTCTCTCATCTGTTTTGTGACCAGAAAAACAATTACTGTACATCTGAGATGAGTTAAGCTTTGTTCTGCCTCTCTCGTAGTAAAGCAATTAGGGGTGGTAACAAGCCTCATGGTATTTTAGTTTTCTTGGAGTGCTTCATTTTATAAATTTATGATACTGCTGTTAATGAATGCATGTCATTCTGGTGAATTAGGTATTGCTCAGGAACAACAGTCGCACATTTGAAGGTGTCTCTTTATTTAATGTTGTATGCCTGCTCCTTTCTTCTGGGAGGGTGACTGTCCTGTCTGGTGGGTAGCTGGAAAGGGAGAAGCTGAAAGTGGAGGTACTAGGCACTCCTGGGGATCTGTAGCCATCAAAAATGGGGGTTCCAGGTGACAGGTGTGCCGCAAACTCCGCTTTTGGGATGGTTTTCTAAATAGGAAATTTTCTATTTAGGGCAGGGGCTCAGTAAGGCAGTTCTTTCCCTCTTCTTTACATTAAGGTATGAAGGTCTTAAAGCTTGATTCTCTGCACCTAGACTACTTTTAAAAACTCTAAGTGAGGTATTAGAGTACACCTCCATTTAAAAACTGGTCTTAAAAACCATTTCAATTATAACATACATATATATTTATGAATTATTTTAAATGTATTAATTGATAGTGTAGACTAATATTCATATTATAAATGTAACTGAATTTAAATACATCTTCAAGTTAATATCAAAATGTCTTGGCATCATACCCAGATTAGTCATTAGTAGCCAATTAACTTTTTGTTTCCTGTGGAAAAACTAAATAAAAGCAAAAAACTCATCTATTTTTAGAAATAATTGCTGTAAATTAATTAGAGGATGGAAAAATATAAACACTAGTTTAAGACCTCAGAGGGATGTTCTGATTTTCTCTGCCATTAAAAAGTTCCTTTTTTTATGAATGCTTGTGAGGATCTATCATGTACTTTCGTACCAAGCAGTGTTATAGCTAAAATATTCTAATTTCTAGTTCTGCCCCGGCATTCCCTTCTGCTTGAGGAGTAGGTCAATGCAGTGAGTAGATTCTGATTCTCTTAGCTTTTAGTGATAGTGTTTGATTTTTTTCATTCTCTATACTTCGTGCTGATCAGATAAGAGCTGACCTGAGAAGCAAGCCCAGTGGTATGTTGATTCCAATATGCAATGGCTGATAATAGAAGATGTATAAAAAGAAGGTACAAGTACCTCACAGAGATTATTATAGAATGGCTTGATGACAGAGAAAGTTTCTTAATACACAGTATTTTAAGATTTACTTATTCCCCCTAGGTTTTTAGAGCTTCTGTTGCTAATATCCTCAGTTGCTTAGTTTTTGTGTGCTTGCTTTTTTTAATGTCTTAAAGTATTGGCGGTCTGATAGATTTCTTTCTTGTAAGACATTGCATTTCACAGCTTAAATATTACTATTAAGTGATCTACATTATACTGCATATTCTGAACTCCATCCTAAACTTTCCTGTTGAAACCTATGCAAAAGTGGTTTTCTCACTTTTAAAGTCCTGGTCTATGACATGACAGTATTTTGTTTGTGGTAGCTGATATTTATGATCCCCAGTCTTGAAGCCCAGCTACTGCTGAGAACTGGGAGGGGTTTATCTCTTTGCAATTTTTTTAAAATGCCAGATGGAAAGTTAATGAGAAGTCCCATATCTTATTCACATACATCTATCTGCGTTGATAAACTGGAATTGGCAAAAAGTCCAAACCCAAGGATTGTAGTAATGCTGGAGATGGAATGGAGGGTAGGAGGCAAGTTTTCCCTTTTTGGGGGGGAATATAGGCAAGGATTGAGTGACTACGTTTTCATTTGCAGCTCTTACTGCATACAGCTTAGTAGCATACTGGACTGGAAAAATTGTGGTTGGTCTAAGTGGACGCTGATTTATTCCTAGAAACTTCCTTAAGATATGTTCCAAGTTGCATTTGTTGTTTCTGAAAATAGCATACAAAATATACAGATCTATATTAGAAGTTGCTTTTGATTTAATCAATTTCTCTTTCTTTGTTCAGGAAAGCATGATTAAGATCATTATATAAGTATAATTTCTTGCTGTTCTCTGGAAAGCTCTGTTCTCCATTACCTGTACCTCAGGGTTAGTAACTGTAACCTCAGCATGAAAGATGAGAGAAAGATCTTAAGATGCTTGAACAATAATAGCTAATCAAGCACAGTAATGATGCAGAGCTGATTTTCTTGTTTATGTAATCTGTCTGTGCCAAAGCAGGGCTTGATTCAACACCTTTCTAACTTAGTGGCTGGCAGTTTAATGCAGTATCCAACTGAAAATTCTTACATAATTGAACTGAGGGAATTACTTAGCTTTTACTAATTACTCAGAGACAGATTTATTTAGTTCACAGCTTTTTGCTCTGTTCTATTGTCATGTCTGTGGTAGAATACTTTGATCCTTTTAATCAAACAAACTCCCCTCAAATAATTAGTCCATACTAGATCTATCAGGTAAGTATCTGCATACATTTGATTCATGAGAAATTTGTATCCTTTTCTCACAGATAGCATTATATGCTTGCAATAAATCCAGGTAAAAAATGCATTGCTATGATGCAAAAATGGTTTAATTCTATAGCTGTAAGGTGTAAAAGTTAAAAGTATCATTAGGGAAGTAACAGAATTCATGACAGCAGTTAGAAATACTAAATTTTTTATCTAAGAGATTGTTTCCTCTTGCAGAACATTGCTTTAATAAGTGGAAGATTAGAGAGGAGAAAGCTTTGCCCCCATCTCACTTTGCTTTGTTGGAATCAAATCCCAGCAGGGGCACTCAGGTTTGGAGTTTTGATGGATTTTTCAGTACTATGTTGTGCACCCCTCCCTCACCACTCATCTCCTTGGCACCCCATCTTGATTTCAAGAGCTTTCGTTGCTCTTGCCTTATGCTAGTCTGTACCTTTCCTGACAAAATCTCTGGCAATGCCTGTGGAACTTGTTAGTCTGCTTTTGCATTTCGTGTCTGTTTCCTATATCCATAATCAGAATTATCTACTCTAACTGTAAACTTGTGGAGATAAGTGCTGTTTTTCCTCCGGACACTATCACAGTCTTGCTTTGGTCCACAGCACTGCTGCAGGGCTGTGCGATAATGATGATTAATGACTCCACGAAAATCCCATTACTACAGCCGGCTCGAAATGTTCCGGTGAACATTTCGTCTGTAGATTCTGATTCACAGAGCTCAAAGTATGTCACCAGAACCATCTTCAGAATGGAACTCCTGAGCTGCTGTCTGGACTCCGACAGTCTGCTCTGTTTCTTTCCCTGCCAGCTTCCCAAGCCTCAGTTTCCTTTCCCCACCAGTGTGGCGCTGCTGTGCATTCAGCTATTCAGCTCTTGCAATGGCACATGCCACCTCAGATACTTCACTGACTAACCACTGAACCCTTGCAGTTTTGCTCGAGGGGTAATGCAATTTTTTCTCTCTGCACTATTGAGTAGAGAGTACATCTTTCAGTATAAAGTATCTTCTCTGACGTTTCTTCTCTGATGTTTTCTGCTTTGTATCAGCCTGTATGCAATAAACATATCTGGTCCAAACTTCTGCCCAGGATAAATATTTAATGTCTGTTTCCGAAGGGACAAGTGAGTTTGTGCTGATTCCAGTGTGCTGTAAAATCTGGTGTTGAATCGTTTGTCAGCATTCATAGAAACGGGTCAAGACCTAGCTTAGGACATACTCCAGAGCATTTCCGGGAGCCTGGGCTGGAGCTTGAATTAATCCAGACCCAAGTTCTCAGCAATTTAGTTGGGCCGAATGGAGTGGTGAAGGTAAAGAATTTCAGTGTGATGCAGTGGTCCATAAAATGTTATTGTATATTGAACTCTACCTGCAGGCAGTGTGAACATTTTGATCCTAAGCGAAAAACAGTGGTACAGACGAAAGACATGGAAGTCACAGGGCTCTTCTGTGAAAATTTGCTTTTGGACATTCTCTTCGCCATAAAAGGTAGTTATCATAGCATGAGGAACTCTGGCAGACCTAAAGTGAGATGCCCATGGCAGAAGCTCTGAACCAACAGGTAATACATATATAAAAAACATGGGAAGAATTTCTGTGACTTCCCCCATGCTTCATTCTAGAATGAAAGTTTTGAATTCTTCTAAGATCAACCTTTCTTTTTCTTGGAAAGGCACAGGATCACAGGATATTCTGAGCTGGAAGGGACCCACATGGATAATGGAGATAATGCAATTAATAGTCCAACTCCTAAGTGAAGGGATCTATCCAGGGGTTGAACCAACAACCTCGGTGTTATCAGCACCATATTCTAACAAACTGAGCCAGTCTCAGCACTCACAAGAATTATTTTCTGATGACACCTTGTGTTGTACCTGACATCTAAGTGCTGAAATATGCTCCACAGTCACTTGTCTTCAAGTTAAATTTGTGCATGAAATATCTGCTGTGAGTAGAGAGTTGGGCAATAAGGGCTTTCTATTGGTAAAAGTGTTTTGAGAGGTGAAACATACTATTTATTCCTAGTACTTAAAATTCTCTCTGAGTTAAGGTTAGGAATCAGATTTTAAAGCTAACTTCTGCTGTGAATACTTGTGCAATTAAATTTTAAATGTACGTTTGCTCATGTGGATTTGCTCATTCATTCACTTACAAAGGAGACATATTATCAAAGCTTTCAGCTGAATAAAATATTTCTCTAAAATCTCCTGTAGGGAATCACTAGAAGACAAATACTGTCTGCTGTATCACAAATAATTTCTGAAATATAAAAACTAATAATAATGTATTGAATCATTTCAGATTTATATGTTAAACAAAATATCTTTGATATTCAAAAAGTATAAGATACTCTGAATATGCCAAGTTTTTCTTAAAATTTTTCCTTTGTAAGTATGCTTTAATATTGATTCACTCAGTAATCAGTGCCTTTGTTCCAAAGGATTAAATCTATATGGACATAATTATGTCAGAATTTAAAAATAAACTTAAGAAGATACACAAACTACACTAAGAATGGCAGTAACTGTACCCAGTTTAGGTTCTGATTGACTTTTGGTCAGGAAGGCATCAATATATTAAGACTTATTATATATATAATTCATAACATGGTGTTAGCTGGTTAGTTAAAGGTATCTTCAATCTAGATGCTGAAGGAAACCTATAGGAGAGAACTTCTTAGAGAGTGATCAGCTTGATGACTCGTTGGGTTCCACTTGATATGAAAGTGTTCTCTGTAATGAGTAAACCTCTTCCAAGGTATTCCGAGGTAATGGAATAGAAGATTTTGAAGGAGAGTTTAGATCCACAGGAAACTTTTATCAGTACTGAGATCAGTGAGGCCCTGCAAAACTTTTCGGAAAAATTTTGTTCAAGCTCTTCCATAAGGAACAGTAAATCAGATAAAAGATGTTAAGTGCACCTGAGAGGGGAAAAAGAGATCTTTTCAGGTAAGGTACCGTTGTGCTTTAACCTGGCAGGCAGCTGAACACCACACATTCACTCACTCACTCCCCGGTGGAATGGGTGAAAGACTTGGAAAAAAGGGTCAAAATTTGTGGGCTGAGAATAAAGACAGTTTAAAAGGACAGAAAAGACAGAGAAAATAATAATAATAATGATAAAAGAGTATTCAAAGCAAGTGATGAAAAATGCAATTACTCACTATCTGCTGACCAATCCCCAGTCTGTCCTCAAGCACCAGGCTAACATCCCTTGGCCAACTCCTCCCAGTTTTATTGTTCAGCACAATGACATAGGGTACGGAATTTTCCTTGGGTCAGTGAGGGTCAGCTGTCCCAGCTGTGTGCTCTTCCAGCTTCTTGTGCACACCCAGCCTCCTCACCAGTGGGGTGGGGCTGGCTGAGGACCTGAAATGTCCTTGACTTACCAGTAACTAAAACATCAGTGTGTTATTGACATTGTTCTTATCCTAAATCCAAAACACAGCACTGTGTCAGCTAGTAGGAAGAATATTAACTCTATCCCAGACAAAACCAAGAAAGACACCTAGAAGGTGGTTTTGTTCTTAGCACTTCTGAATTTAATATTTAAAGAATGAAAATCAAAGTAATATTTTGCAGTTCAGCAGTAATTCAGACTTTTTTCTCATCTGCAATGCTAGTGAATATGTGATCTCTTACTGGTACTGTTCTTCTCAGACATGTATGATGTATTCAGAAGCAGTACCAAAAGATATCAGAACTTCCCAGGTAAAAGACAAGAAGCTTTTTGCTATTATGGCTTAGGTATTGTATTTCTAAACTAATGCACAGTTTTAGTCTAATTCCTCACATATTTTCTACAACAACTATTTCTTTTAATTTTTTATTCTTTATAACAATGCTGATTTGATGTTGGTTTTATTTTCTTTGATATAAAGGAATCCTGTAGGAAAGTGTTTCTGCTTTGAAGTGCAAGAATTGCAATATGGCAGTTGCCTAATTTAAAAGAATCTCAATCCTAAATGATTTTAAAAATCTGGTTATACTAGGAAAAAAAGATTAAAATGGCATTTTAAATTAAAAATCTCCTTACTTAAGCAAAGACCGCAACATTTTCTAGACCATATCACATTAATTAATGTGAAGTGGGTCTGATTTTCTGAAAACTGTCACATTTCTTTTAAAAGATGCTACACAAAAATCATACACATACACAAGTGTGGATTAAACCAGTCTTAATGGAGTAGGCACATCTTATTTTTATTTTCCATGTGAGTAAATTTATTCCTTATTTATACATTAATGTGATAACCTTTGGCACATGTAGTTTTAATGTAATAACAAAATCTAGATATATTTGGCATATAATTGCATTTCCGTTTTTTGCATGAATCCCTAACACTCTATTACTTCTTTTGTTGCCAGTGCAAATGTCTTTGAGAAGTTACAGCTTATTATTCAGGAAGCATCCTTAACTGTACCAAAAGGCAAAATAGATGACTACAGTATATAGAAACAAGGTGGCCTTTATTTGCAGCAATTAGCTAGAAGCCCTTTATGAATTAAGAATTGTGCAGCAATACTGAATAAAGAATTCAGAATTGAGAATCAATTGCAGGCCCAAAGACTGTCCTTAGCAATTGCTTAAGGTAGCTTAAATTGAATAATTGGGAAAATCTACTTTTTAAAATAAAAATAAAACAAAAAAAATTCTCTTGTTACTATTTACTGAGGTGCTATTATAATTTTTCATGTTAAATGTTTAATTAAAGACCAGTGTAAGTATCTAGGAAACATGCATGTAAGAAACCTTATACCAGGCCATAAGAGGTGGAACAATTTTCTTCTGTTACATCAAATCTGTTTTGTCTGTGATGTATGCAGGCACAGGCACACCTAAAAGAAGTAGTTGAGAAGACAGATAAAGGAGAGCAGCTTTGGGGGATTGGAAGTGAGACTTAGGGATTAGCTGCAATATGAATTAGATGAAGTGACTGTACACTATGATATTTGGAAAAGTAAGAAATAAATCAGGACTGATTAAATGAAAATTTCTTTGAGGAAAAAATCCTTTATCTTCCTCCAGGTTCCGCTATGACATAGTTAAGGAGCTTGTCCTTGTCCAGATTTTTACCATGTTTAATTTAGTATTCTTTACTGAGCTCTAATTCTGGCTTCAAGACAAATAATGTATTTTAAAAGTACATCTTAGGAATATGGGAGACAGGTCTGAAGTGAAGGCTTTATTAACCTGCTAATTAATGTACTTGACAGCTGAAAGTTGCAAAAGATATGAGATATTTGCATGGAAAACATAGATGCAGTGCTGGTGAAAGGTACAGAGGGAAGAAAGAGAGACATGTTTTCACTATCCCCAATACTGTTATGTAAAGAGTTTCTCCCCTGTTTCTCTGGAATTATTAATTCTGATTGGACTACAATGTAGCTATGCACATTTTATTACTAGCTATTACCAGCAAAAGAACACATCTGGGAAAAGATTTGGATCAATTTACCCGTGTTAAATGCTTCAAATTATGAACAAGAAGTACATTAGCTTTCTCTTGTACAAATTATCGCTGTACTTTCTTCTGCCTTAAGGGACAGAATATAGTAGCTCCTCTTGGTTGTTGCAGCTATCCTGGTGTTACGTGGTTCTCTTTCTATGATGCTCTTCCTGATATTTTATATTATTTCTTTGGGGTCTATGTTCTGCTGTTTGAAGGTTGGCCTGAAATAGGAAGTTTCTTCTCCATGACCGAGCCTGTACAATACCAACTTTTCTCTGCAGTATTTGATACCAACTGAACTTTTCTTCTTTCTGCAAGACATGCACAAGGCTGTAGTTAGTGATGGCCTTGTCATTTTGCTGCCTGACTGTGACAGCCATGGTTTAGCTATAGGCCAAATCAGAGCCCCGAGAAACACAATTTCTTTGGCTTCAAAAATTCTCTAATCTTGCTGTGCCTGTTATTGATAACTTAGTTGTTTCAGCAATTTCTGGTTTCTGTCAAATCCCCAAGAAGTTATTGAACTTCTGAATGTGTCATATCCTTGATAAAAAGGTCTTCTGCAGCATGTGTTGCCTTCTGGGATGTCATGGAATGGTTTTGGTCAAACTAATTGTCCAAGGCTGTGAGGCTTTGCCTGCAGAATCAAAGTACCAAAACAACAAAAAACAAAACAAAAAACCAAAACACACACACACACACAAACCCCACAAAAAACACAAACAAAAAAAACCCCAAAACAGCAAAAAAAAAAAAAAAAAGAGGAAAAGGAAGAAAAGAAAGAAGGAAAAAATCACATTTTTTTCAAAACTTTTCCCTTCATGTTCTTTTTAGAAGTGTGGAGGAGTTAACAGAACTTCTAAACAGCCCAGATTACTTTCCACTATGATCCCTGCCACATAATTTTCACAATTAATAAATTGTCCACATTACAATAGTAAAGTCTGCTGCAAAGAAAAGACATCTGAATCACAGCGTAAAATTCAAACTTTTTTGGAGTCGAATATGTAGCTAGTCTAGTTAATGGATTATTTGATGATCTAGCATGGTTCCTAAGAAAGGTTAAAAGATATTAGAAAAATTGCAGGCCTATGTAAGTGTTTAATGTCAGTATGATTGAGAGTTAAAGAAAAAAGGGATGAAAAGCCTCAGGAAATAGCCTGGTTCATGTTTCTATCTGTGATTAAGCCATACTAAAGGAAATATAAAGTTGGTCCTAATGTTGGACATATCCATAGGTGAAAGAAGATGATACGACACACCTGAAACTTCAATCAGACTCCAGTTTCTCCAAGTGTCATCCCTAATTTGAAAGGTGTATGTTCCAAAAAGGAATCACGTATGTACTGCAAACCTCTTAGGAATATTGGTAACCAAGTAAGTTGTAAACTGACTTTCTCTCAGGTCTAAACCTACAGACTGAATGCTAACTAGTTACTTATTACTGTAAGTACATGCACACCTTTTTAGGTCTTAATCATATGCATCATAGTTTTAGTAATGGATATGAATCCTAAGAATAGGAAGATATTAAAGAATGCCAAACATGTTACGCTTCCTTTCCTTTTTTTTTCAGTAGGTGAAACTGTAACCAGTCATTATCACTCTTACATTTTAGTACTGGACGACAAAAGATCTCTACTGAAACCTCCATGGTAATTACCTGTATGACTAAAACTATTCTTTTGAGAAATGATATAGCAATCTATATTTCTTTAGAATACATAGGGAGAGTCTTCATTCCAACAGATTTATCTAGCCAAAGATATGCATTATAAAGTTATATAAATAAGATTTGTAAATGCTCCACAGATCTTGTTTCTTTTTGCATTTTTCATGGCAAATTTTAAGTGCAGCATAATTTTTGATTTTGTAATCATTTAATAATTGCACTTGAATAACAACTAAGCAAATTCATGGTAGGAAGAGAATGAGTATCTTGAGTTCAGTGCAAGTTGTGTAAGTTGGCATGGACCTGTTAGACTAGTTTCTGTTGCTGAATTTACAAAAGACTGGATTGCTTACACTGTTCTGTCTGCTAATGTCTATTCACCTACATTTCATGTAGCAATCACTACTGAAATGTTCTGTAAATTAAATTTTTAGATTTGTTCATTCTCAGTAAGCCATCAATTTTGGCTGAATTTTTTTCCGCTGAAAATATCAATTAGGCTCTAAAGCAAAATATTGCTTTACAATTTTAAAATATGAAAACAACTGTTTTAATGGTAACAGTACATGGGATCAGTGGATGTTCTATAAAGTACATATACAAAACTAATAGTCTTGGTTTATTCTGCTAAAGGGGAATATGTTGAGGGAATACCAGCCTTTTCATTTCAATGGTGTTCCCTGGTGAGGATCTGCTTATCTATAGCTTAGCCAGTTCCCAAAAGATTGATGCCAAGCAGAGTTCTATTTGAATGAAAGCTGGAAAAAGAGAGATTAAGAAGACTGAAGTATTTTTCTTTTTAGCTTGGTTTTGTGTTGTAATGACAAGCTCACTGGTAAAAGGAGCCAGAAAAAAACAAGCCTATAGATACAAACAGCAGTTTAGTGAATACAAATGTAAATATTAGAAAGTCACATCAAACTGGCAGCATTAAGCAAAATGTGTGTTTCTGGGATGTTACTGGGTAGATTTATACACTGTAGCATGCAAACACTGTAGGGATGTTTATATATTTTTGTAAAGAGTGCTGTTAACATCCTTTACTTGGGAGGAAATTATCTAATTAGACCTTGCAGGACATAGAAAAGTCAAATGGACAAACATAGTTTTGGAGACGCAGGCAGATTCAGTGAAGGAAGAGTCTGCTCTACACAAGGATTTGGAAGTCTTCTGGTTTGACCTCTGATTCATCTTTCACATCTTCTAAGACCTCTATATCCAGGATATACACAATTCTCTTATGAAATGTGCACCTTTCCACTGACTCAGAGCTAGTGTATCTCTGCAGATCGAGTTCTTGTGCTTTGGGAGAGCACAGAAAATGGTACTTGGCAAGAAAACGAATAATCTGGAGAAAAGCTAACTTTGAGATACCAATCTTTAACTTTACAATTGTTTCTCTAGAGGAAAAAAGAAAAGATAAAGCCGGAGTATACTGTAAAAATAGACTATATCTTTCACACTATTTCCCTGTTGTTTAATCCTGACCATGAGCACAGAGAACCAGAAGTGTGCAATTTGCTCATCAGTTTTTGGAAATTGGATGGCCCTCTTTTGTATGCTAAAACACAGACCCTTTCTAATTTGCTACTAGGAAAAACTCATTGAAATCCAAATAGTTCTAATCGCAGATCTTAACTACAAAGACAAGGATATGATGCATTGTAATGTAACATAGATGATATTTTCAAGGGAAATTGCTTCTGATAGGAAATTTTATTGTATTTAGGGGTAGTTCTGGGCTTTAATCCAAACACACTCTGGTCTACTACAAGCTATACCAGATGTTGTTTTTATGCTCTCACCTTTCTGTGTTTTCTTAAGGTGCTTGTCTGCGTGTTAACTTTGCTTCTAAACTACCAAGATCGCCTAACTCTGTCACCAATTGATGATGAAGAAAATTGATAACCTGATAGTGGCCACTTGTAAAGGGACTGACGGTGTGAGGGAAGTTAAATAGTAATGCAAAAAGCATTTGTTGTTTCTTGATTATCTCAGTTAACTCACACCTATCAGCAAGAATTGCACCCCAAAAATAAAACCCTCTGCTATGGGCTGGCTGTTTGTTTCTTGGCTGTTGCATTTGATGTAATTCTAAGATGATAGTTGGAAAATGAAGCAAGCAAGTTCTCCTGTTTTCTGCCTAATCTGAGAGACTGCTGATCTCCAAGTTGATGTTTTAGAAATCAGAAAAATATGATACATTCCCGTAAAATTATTACCATATTGTTAATCACATTTCATGTTTCTTGTCTCTTCACTGGCTGTAGTAGATGCTGTTGGTTTTTTCACTTGAGTATCAGGATGTGCACCATGCCGAGGAAGCACAAATGCTGTTTTTTGACAATTCCTTTTCCTTTTGATGTCCTTTGATTTCAAGAAACAAACCGAGAAGCTGTCGAGTTTTTCTTTTATTTTATGTAGTTTCTCCAGCTGGCTTGCTGTTTCTCAGGGTATATTTCAAGACAGATGGGTTTGGAAAAATACTGGTGTGGAGAGAAAGTTGTCAGAGATTTCTGTGTTTTAATTTATAGAGATTTTTGCTTTTTTTTTTTTTAATTTATAGGGATGGGGTTTTCATCACATGACTAGATTATGGCACCTGAAGTATCGAGTTGTTTTTTGTGGTTGTTACCCAAGACTTTACAGCATGTATAGAAAGAATTGTATGTAGTGATGGAGGTTCCTTAAAGCCAAAAATTCAGTCAGGGTCTCTCTGCTGTTTTTGTAGTGACAGGGTGTAGTGCCTGCCCAGCACACCAAGAACATCTGGGCAGATCTGTAGCTTAAGCAACTTATTCCTGTTGCTTAACCTTGAGAACCCATATGCGTATTGCGTTTAAATCTTTCTGTCTTAGAAGTCAGATGGATACTTCTGGTGGGTTTTTTGTTTGTTTGTTTGTTAAGTTAAAATATTAGGATGTAAAGTCTCTTATAAGATGAACCAAACAAAACCAGGTATGTTTAGAAAGCAAAACATTGTTATATATATAATAATATTCTTTTTTTGCTGGAAAAGCATCTCGACAGTGCAACCAAAGTCAAAATTTGTATTTGAATTTCTTAATAATAATAATCTTCTCATGCTCTGAGGAATCTTGTATAAAAGACTACTTGTGCTCATAATACTGTTAATATAAGATGTTCAGAATGAGAAAATATTGAAGAGCGTTCTCAGAGAAATGTGTTAACTTCACCTTTAGTGGCTGATATCAGCACTAAAGAAATTTTAACTGGTGTCACTGACTCTGTCAGACTAGAAAGGAAAAAAAAAAGGTAATTCTGTGGAGAGATTGCTGGTACAGAAGAACTGTACTTTTTATTTATTTCTTTGCTTTCCCAAAGACAATTTCTTTGTATTTTTCTTTCTATATATTCCTTTCATTTTTCATCTTTCATTTCTTCCCCTGAGATAATGTCAATTAGTTAGAAGCAATCATACTGGCACAGGTGTAACTGATTTTACTAGATTGCTTATTTCAGTGACACCAGCTGTCACTATTTATGGTAAATCTGTCAGTCATTAAAGGTAAAAAAATGGTTCCAGTACTCTTAGTGATAAAGGCAATGAGTTTCAGAGGAAGAAAATATAAAAACCCATGCAGTGGTTAGTCCTCAAATTTTTGTCTTGAGATAGAAAAGTTTAATTAATCCTTATCAGGATCCTTATCAATTGCACATTGTGTCAGTGAATACATTTTGTCTTGTGGTATTGTGCAAAAACCTGCTATCCTAAGTATTCTCAGAGCTAAGTGTCATAAATCAAAATAGAGAATATTTTTGGGGATGGAATCACAACAATCAAAATTGAGTGTTGGCACATAGCAACATTGCTGTTGAATCATAGTTGTGGCCATAAAGGTCTACAGTGTGTGGCCAGACCTTGGTACTTCTCTGATTCTCTGCAGCAAAGACTCACAAAACACAGTGGGGGCAGGCAGCAAGTTAGAATAACTAAGATTCTAGTGACAATAACCAAGCCACAGCAGAGAAAGTCAAACTGGGGAAGTCAATAGCTCACGTGAGTGGATGATAAGCAGCACCTCCAAACAGTAACATTGCAGACAATTTCTAAGTAATCTTGTGTTCTAGTTTGCCTATACATCTTTTTGCTTTTTCCCATGAAGCTGATGAATGATGATTTGGAAGAAGTGAGATTTGCTCGGTAGCATTCTTGATTGGCCAATTTTTTCTGCTGTCACTCTGGCATAAACCAGCACATCTCTTAACTAATGGATCTGATAGACATTCTGACAGTCCAATCAAGGAAGATCAACTGCTAAGACAAATTCGCAATTCAGCTTAATAACTACTGGTTCAAATACTAAGCTTATTAGAGAAGGCTTTTTTTATTTTTAACCAACAAGTAGTTAATAATTGGGAACTTTTGTATGAAGTAATAATACAGAAACTTGGAAACTCGCATATTTAAGTGACATACTGATCATTCCTTAAACTGTTCCAATTTGCTTGAGTTGGAGTTACTCAACCACCAGCTTTACTACTGTATCTGCAGATAATCCTGCACCAATTTAATCTTCCATGGTCTTCAGACCGTGAAACTTCATTATACTATAAAAATAGTCTGGTTTTAGAATATAGGCTAATGAGTTGTTACATGTTTGTAGCACTCCTTCTGGATGATGGCAACTCAGATTTGAAGGCCTGTATCAGTCAGGCAGCCCATGCAGTCTTGGATGTCTTCAGTGTTTCTCACATGTTTTACCTCTCACGCTTTTGTATTTCTCATCCTTCTTTCAACAGCTCTAGGTGCCTTTCTCTTTTCCTTTTCAACCTGTTCATTTTTGTTGTCTGACTTGCATCAGTCTTCTTTCTGATCTGTTCCTTCTCTCTAACCCAGCTCAGTACACCAGCATTACTACTTTTGAGGATAGAGACAGATATTCTTCTAAGGGCTGTAACACCTACAAGTCTGACCTTTCAAAAGTCCATATTATGTCTCTTTCTTGCCTCTTCACACCTATGCTGCAAAATTCAGGAGTTGCTTTCTTTCTGTATGCTCTCTGTAGCAAGTACAACAGTGCAGAAAAATTGAATGATAGCCATGTATAGGTCTGTAAGTGGTTTATTTGTTTATAAAACCACAAGTGCAATATATGTATGTACTTTGAACAATATATTAATTACCTATGTGCAAACTTTTTCTACGCTTGTATGTGTTACAATTTCATCTGATAAATATACATTTCTATGGGATTTGCACTGGCAGAAAAAAGAGTTAAATTATGATATATTGTGAACTGCTTGCACAGAAATAGAGAACATGTTTGGCTGACACTGCAGCAAAGATGACTAGAAGGAAGAATAGAGGAGTTGTGTACACATGTTCACACAGATTTTGTTTTCATTTAAAGCTTTTGGTTGATTTTTTCTTTTTTCACTTAGAAATGCTTTCTAAGTACTTGGTTCAGGCATTTTCTAGTGCGATATAATACCTCATTCAGTTATTGTGCCTGAAAAAGCTTTTAAGGACTCGAAAATTTAGTAATATATCTCCATAGATAAACCTTCTATTGCGAGCATTTTTGTAAAGCTTTTTCCTTTATGTGCATCTCTTTTGGACTACTTCATAGCAGAAACTGGTTAAGTAGGATTTTTATCATTCTATAGCTAGAGATAAGTGCTAATATGTTTTAAGAAATACTTTTGTGGGTTTTTTGGGTATGAAACTGTCCGTCTTTAAAGGTATGTGTACTTATGGTATTAAGTATTATCCTTCACATATGGCTGTGGAAAAGCGCAGTGAGAAAAATGGAGAAGTATCAACATTTTCCTACTTTACTGAAGATAAATATCTCGTTAGTGAAGAACAATGCTTTTAGCTGTCATGTTCTTGGTGGGTGTAATACTTGTACAGTTTCAATCTCCAGTTTTCTCTCTGGAGTTTTAGTTTCATTTTTAGTCACTTATATATTTTTTTTTTTGCATTGTAGACAGGGAAATTTGTATTTCAGCCTCATGCCACGTGAATCCCCTTCTATAGGGATGTAAATAGCTCCATGCAATACGTTAATCAGGATGATGCTGGTTCTTGAAATCGCAGATACGCTGTCAGAACTTTAAACAGTATTTTTTTGCAATATTTCAGCCTTTGCTCAAAATACATCTTATAGGTTAGTAGAAAATAAGCCTAGTAGCACAATTTTAAACAAGGTATTCTTTCCCTTCCTAACTTGTCCTAGTTCAGAAAAAGAATGCCTTTTTGTATATAGACTTCATTTACCACCTCCACCCCAACTTTTCTCACAACATATGTAGTTTTCTTAGATATTTTTGTTTTTTAGCTTTTGCTCAGCATAGACCTTTTCTTGTTTTCTTTTCATTCCTGCTGGAAACTTAATCTTTCAGCTGACACAGTTTATAGTGAATCAAAATGCTGTGTGCGAACTTGTGAATCCTAAATTCAGATTGTCATCGCTATATTCTAGATTACATAACTGTAAATGCCTGAGCAACCAAGGCATCCCACCAGGGTTTGATATTGTTCTGACATCCCTGTGGTGGGTGTTGCTGTTTAGATTTATAGGTAATGAAGCTGGCTTTATTTGCCTTTTAGTCTGAGATCAAGATAAATATATATAAAAAAACACCACCAAGCAGTTGAATCTGCACACTTGTATTTTGATTAAGAACTGGATGCACAGGACAAGTTTTCCCCTAGTTCGTATCTCAGTAATGATTGCTGATTATAACAAACTACTTTCACATTGCACCTTACAAACAGGAAAGGAACTTGAGTAAAACACTATGTTTCAAAAAAAGAAAAAAAGGCCTGCCAAACAACAACAGCAAAAACCCTCACTTTATTTGAAGTGGGAAAGGGCCACTCTGAAATACTTGCCACTTACTGCTCTTTTTGGTGGTCACAAGTTTTAAAACTGATTTTCATTATCATTTGTGTTTGAGAAGCTCATAGCGGGTAAATTTGTCTCATGAGTTAAAAGGCAGATGTGAAGCAAGTGAACAGGTTCCTACTAAGAGTGAAGACTTTGACAGTGGTTCGTGGGGTTTTTCTTAGAGACAACATACTCAGTTCTCTGATTTTTATTTCCAGTTTCTCACAACCTACTGTGTCAAGTATTCATAGAGATATCAGCTAAAATAATATTAGTTTAAAAATAGGGAAAGTTAAGACCATAAACTTCAGAATTGGATGTGCAAATTGGGTTAAACTACCATGATATAAACTACCATGATAAAAGCTTCTGCCATGGTCCTAGCTTCTGAGGAGGCTAACAAAAAGTGAGAGTAGGTTTATCTATTTTTTTTGCTCTCTATGTAAGATAAAAGTATTAAAATAACAAAACCATGGAGGAGCAAGTTTTCAATGTAAAAATACTTTGCTCTTTCATTTTATACTTTATTCTTAAAAAGGTTAGGAATGGAGTTTTGACTGTTTCTAAACACATTTCTAGTAGTTAAAATTAATTTTACTCTTTTGATACAGAAAGATAGATTCAGATCTCTTAGGATCGTAAATAACTTATTTCATCATAGTAAATTCTAACTCCATGTGCAGAATTTTTACACAGGAATTATAAATATTCCTTTTTCCCACTGCATTCACTTGTTTGTCTAGTTCAAGTTTCCTTTTTAATGTTAGATTGATGCTTGGTTTCATCTTAGAGATTTCAGTAAAATAAAAAACTTGTAAAAAGAGTGCCTTAAACATCACTGAAGTGCCATCTTTGTGGCAAATCTGCTGAATGATTTTCAGCAAGTATGAGTTTACTCCACAGCTAGATAGTAAGCACTAGAATCTGAGTAAGAAACAATAGCATTTAAAACAATGATGTATTAAATTAATTTCACTTACTGCAGCTCCTACCCAACATGGTAACAGGATTAAAAAAAAAAAATTATTAATTGAATTACCAGAAGAAAGAGCATGCTGACTCTAACTTTTTTATATTTTGTGTCTCTCAGCATGGTCTTGGTTTCTGTTTGGAAAGATGCAGTCTGAAACTCCCTGGGAAACAGAACTGTCTGCCTGAGATATCTTAAATCCATTAAAAATATTCAAGCAGAGAACTGCTTTTGCTCAGCAGGATTTAAAGGGCATTGCCAAGAAAATAGAAATTTCTAAATTTATCTAATTTTCTGTTGAAGTGAAGCCATATCTCACAAAGAGGAAAACATGCCACAATTACCAATGTCAGAGCTTTTCCTTCTGCTCTGACTGAGTTAGCTTAAGACAGAGATATTTAACCAATGAATCTGCAGAGACAGTAATTCACTTGTTATCCTTTATTTAAATTTGGAGCAGGCTGATTTCTATAGGTGCAAAATATCCACTGATCCTAATAAAGTCAGCACAAGTTGTAGGTGTTTCCTAGCACTGAAAATGGGGCCACAACAGTTTAGGGAAAAATATATAGCAAGCCTGTTTAAAAAAATACAGCATAAGGCAGCGTTGTCAGATTCTGACAGAGGCAGCTAGACAAAAGTCTTGTGCAGACTAGCAGCACAAAGAAAGAGTTATTTCAATCTATCATTATTCTGAGGTCCAGAAAATTTGCTACATAAATTACTTTGGTTTGCTTGTTTTGTATCTCTGCAAAAAGCATTTTAAAAATCCAGGGGAAAATATATTCCACAGCTAAGAATTTAGAAACAAATGGCTTAAGAAATTCTTCTGGTTGCTTGCCAAGAAAAATCTTGAAGTCTTCCTATTTGATGTTTGTTGTTAGCAGATGAGGTTCAGTTCTTGTTTGAATTGTGTTTTCTGCTCTGAAATTCTTGGCACCTCCAGAAATAGTTCTTCCTTGTCTTTCCTGAGCTGTGAATCCTCTCTTGCCTGCAATTCTGATGATGTAGTTCACTCTTGTATACTTCTGTGATGGTGGAAATCTGACAATCCCTTATAAAGTGAGATAATCTCTGGTTACATGCAGAGTAAAGACCTTTGCTAGGGATGGGCAAAACCAAAGTTAATTACATTTATCTTCTATCTCTGTATTAAGTTGAAGGCAGTAATTCTGTTCTTTGTAAGATTTGTCAGAAAGAAGGAAACAGAGCTTCATATACAGCCTTTTCCAAAGAGATTAATACAATTTCATAGAGTTGCACAATACTTTGTGTCCAGAGGAATAATCAATAGTATTAAAAACAGTGACAAATATTTTTACGGTACTTTTTATAGTTAGAATTTTTAGTTCTAAAATTTTAATGAAACATTGCTAAGATCTTGCTATGAGCTTGCTCTCTTGCTGTTACTATGTATTTCAAATAGTAACATAGACACAAAGTAACTGTATATGTGGATTTAGAGATGTAAGTTCAGCATTTGAAAATCAGACAAGGAAGTTAGCAATATTTTTTATTTGAATACCTGCCCAAATAAGGACCAGCTTTGTATTTTTCTGAGATAGCTACCCTTTATTTAAGAAACAAGATACCAAAAAAACCAACCAAAGACAAACTCTGCAAAGATAGAGATTCCACAATCCATCTGTGCAATCTGTTCTCTTAGTTCTTTATCTCTTCTTTAAAAATATTTTGCTATTGCCTAATGTAAGTTCAGGTATGATCCCTTCTTTTTACTGTCTGATCTTAGCATTGACAAGATTTGGTTTTCTCCTAGTAGGTTTCTCTGTGTTTAAAGAGTCTTGTGTGATCTGTTGTCAGATTTCCCTTCAATTCCAAGCTGTCCAGACAGGGATTCTTATCATAGTGCCTGTCCTCATAGCCCAGTCAGTTCTTGATTCCTGTGAGCTGTAACAAGGTACAAAAGGAACACTCAATATACTATTGTTTCATCCTCCTGGATTCCTGATGCCCTACTAGGTAGCATCTGAGCTAAATATATTACTTCTGCTGTTAGTTTTAAAGAGCAATGGAATGAAAATTGAAGATGAGACTCTTGCTTTTTCTCATAAATATCAACATCTTATCTTCCATGTATTTATTGAACCAAAAGGTTTGCACAGAAGTTCTGAGTTAGTTATGAGCTGACAGCAAGCTGTTATGGTGCATTTCTTCTACAACCTGATTCTCAGATTGTTACCTAGAAACATCTTGAAAATCCTCTGTAGTCATGCCTTAAGATGGGACAAAAATATCTTCAATTTCCTGGCATAAATCAATCTGATGGGAATGTTATTGCAAATAACCATATCATAACAGAACATGTGCTGATGTTTCTGTGGAACTCATACCTTTCTATCAAGCACAACTTCCTTAGTTTTTTGAAAGATAAAAATTGTGTTAACAGACTTATATATGCTGGTCGGAGTCTGGCAATAATATTTGTGAATTTGCCCTAGGCAGGGATTTACCAATCTCACGGAAATATATTCTTATCATGGTGGAAAGAGTTCCTTTTAGTGTGAAGGGAAAAAGGAAAAAATACTGTACAGTTTTCTGTGATATCATACTAACAGGCTTTTCTCTGATTTCTATTTGTAGTTATTATTTTGCAGTGCTTGAATATAAATTTAAGGCTCCTTTTTCTTATATGGGTAGAAACATAATATTCTTGACACTTCTCTGGAAATCTAATTCTGTGTGCATTTGTAATTTGACTTAGTACTTACTTGAAAAGGGCAGTACATCAGTTTAGTATCTGTGGGTAGTTACTAAAAAAAAAAAAACACACCCAAACAAGTGACGAAGATGAGCTTGTGTTTGACCAGGTTATTTTGTTCCTCGGTAACTATCTATAAGTGCACTGATAACTGCTGCACAACTATCCAGCAAATGCAACAAGTATTTGGTTAATCAGTTGACAGTAAACAAAAAGGAAAGCTGTCATTTGTCATTTTCTGGAGTGGGCTACGTACAACATCCTATATCTGTCTGACTTAGCAGCAGTTCTCTAAACATATGTTTGTAGGAAAAACAAGGTGTTTGCCCTCATGAAGATACAATTTCCCTAGTGGCTGCTTTTCCCAGGTTTTCATTGTGCTCTTTGGTATGATTTTAGTCTTTGGGATTCTGCTTGCTTCTATCTTTGGATTTGCTTGTTTTTAAATAAAAACTGCACTGCTACCACAGTAATTGAAAGTAAAGTGACCTGACTAGTGTATGGTATGAAAAGGAAATGCTGGAAATACCACTTGCTCTCTCATTTTCTGTTTCCTAAATCACATTTTCTATGTTGTGTCCTCTCAGTTCTGCCGTGATAACCTGTTGGGGTGCTGAGAAAAGCCATATATTAGCAAAACAATAATCAGGACAAGAGGAAAGTGGTGCTTTGATGAAGTACTGTCTGTGAAAGTAGGCTTGTGCCCTCTTATCTCACTGTGGTAGGTTGACCATGGCTGGATGCCACGTGCCCACCAAAGCCATTGTAAGAACCCACTCCTCAGCTGGACAGACAGAGAATATAGAACAAAAGAAAGATGGGAATGGGGATTGCAGTCAGTTGTCCTCGTTAATGCGTCTTCCTCAGGGGAGGTCTTGCTCCTCCCTCCTCTTGCTGCTGCTGTGCAGGTTGGTTGATTTGTTTCTTTCTCCTGATTAAATATGTTACCCCAGAAGCGCTACCACCATTGCTGATGGGCTCGATCTTGTCCAGCAGCAGGTCCATCATGAAGCTGGCTGGCACTGACTCTGTTGGACATAGAGGAAACTTGTCACAGAAGCCACCCCTGTGTTCTCTGTTCCACCCCAACCCCTTTAAAAACCTTGCCACACAAGCCAGTACCATATATCTGTGCCTGGATTCTCCACTGTCTTTGCAGCTGTGAGACTGGAGGAGGTTTAGCAGGCTGCCTAGGGTAGCAGCTGTGCTAATGCCAAAACAGAATCAAACGCTATTTTCTCCTTCTATGTTGTTACCAGAGGCATTGGTACAACCCCAAAGCTCTTTCAAATGAAATTGAGTGGAGGCTCCTTGTTTGGGAGCTATGATATTTCTTCCATTTCTATGCAACAAATTTCCCTTTTGACTGGAACAAATTATGTAGTTCTCACAGCAAAGAGAAATGAAAGAAATGTCAGGGCTATCATCCGAGGTGGAATTCAATTCTTACCTTTTCTATTACAGAAATTTGAGTCAGAACTATTATCTCTTCTATGGAGGCTCTGCTTACTGAACATAAAGTAATACAGTTCAAGTGAAATTGCTAATGATTTTATATGGAAAGACTGGTAGGGAAAATAACCTTTTGGGAAAATATGACTTACTAAGAGATAATTCTCCTTTAGTCAGAAGTAGTTACTCTTATTCCGTACTACAATAAATACATTTATATCCTTTTTTCCTCATAGCATTCAGTGTTAAACTCAATTGTTCACATTATCTAGGAGATCTGCATCTGTCCTGTAGACTATTTCTTGAAAAGCCAAAGCTGCAGATATATATGAATGGTTCACTCTAACACAAGGGCTTTCTAGAGGGAAGTCACAGGTAGTTAAATGTATTTCTTATTGTCTTTCTTATGATTTGGATTTACTGTGCTCCTAACTACAGCAATGTAACTGTTATACACTTTAAAGCATTCACTATATGAACCTAAATATTAAGAAGCAGAAAAAAAACCCAGACTAAATTTGTACGAAATCCTACTCATTTGTATTTGTCAGGCATAATGTGCAAATTTCAAAAACGTTTCAATAAATTTTGAATGCTCACACAATTTTTCTTCTTAGGGGAGTGAGAGTGGGATGGAGAGATATTTTCTAATAATACACTCTTTTCCAATATTTTCCCTGTATTCTGACATAATCTTTGCACTGAACCAGCAGGGTGATTCTGTTCTGAACTTAACTGGCAGGTTATTCTATTTAATCAACTGTCACAAGTTAGGCATTTCATTGTCTGTAAACCTGAGTTATTTTTTTATATCTATCAATAACCTCTTGTCATCTTTTTCATATCTATCTATAGCTAGCTATATACATATATCTTGCTCTGAGAAGGTTAGAAAAACATACTAGTACAAACAGCAATGGACATCAGTTGATCCTAGAAAGGGATGGAATTAGTTTATTTGGGACAGACCCTTGTGATGGAAAGCAATTAAAAAGAAATTTATATACCCCTCCCAACACTACCTCTTCTGTTGACTACATTACTTTGTAAATGCTGGTGTATCATTAATCTTCCTGTACACGTAAATAATTAAGAAACCATGCATTTTTGTCCACAGCCTAAAGCACATTAACGATAAATATATCAGTGCACAAATAGCATGGAAGGTTAGATAACACTGATGGTACCTCAGATCTTCTGCTTTATCCTTCTCCAAATCTACTCATTGATTCATTCACATGCACATGTGGTCTTCCAATCTGACCTGAAGCCAAGGCTCTGGGTGAGTGCACCTTTACAAATCACTACCATTTCTTTCTGAAGCTAGCTAGTGGGACAAAGTCTGTTGTTGTGTTGTTGTGGTTTTTTTTTTTTTCTTTTCTGTGTAATGAAAAATGAGAATCTGATTCTTCCTTTGAGGCGATAGCATTGATGGTCAATATTTTCTTTTCAGAATAGGAATTAATTTTAAGAAAATGAAAGCATATACTTACATATGTGCTTCAAAAGATGTCTAATGATGAGAGGAATTAACTTCATTGTAGTGGTCAATACTTTTTAAATGAATAAAATCCTGCAGTTATTTCCTTTTGAAATTGGAGTATATCTGAACATTTTGAGGAGTGGAGGAAGAAGTTTGAAACAAAATCATGGGTATGTGATGAACAGTGTGAATTTTTCACATCTCATTTTCATGAGTATGAATGGCTCCTTTCTTCTAATAACTTTGATTCTATTCATTTAGGAAATTTTCACTACTTTAAAGCAACTGTCATTCTTTTTCAAATTATTTCTCTTTGAAAAAAAAAAACAACCCAAACAACCCAACAAATTGGTATCTCCCTAATTTTGTTAGTTTATCTTTGAAAATATTTATTTTTCTAAAATGTTATATATGTAATAACCCCCAAATTTATTTCATTTTTACGTCATGCACAGAGGTCCACACTTAACCAAAGTATTCTATTGCTCCCTGGTTTATATGAAGCTGCGCATGATGTTACAGTCTTCACCACTACAGCACCTTAGAGATATAGAACCCAAATAAAAAACATAGCCTGCAGTCACAGACAGACAGATAAGCCCACACTGAGTGCCAAAAAGCAGTGTTGGGTTGATCTCGGCTGGATGCCAGGTGCCCACCAAGCTGCTCTATTGCTCCCCTTCCCAGCTAGACAAGGGAGAGAAAATAATATGGAAAATGACAATTTAGTGTAAAGCAAAAGCTTGCATGTGCACAAGCAAATAGAAAAAAAATAGGTTTATTCTCACTTCCCATCAGTGAGTGACAGTCAGCCACTTCCCAGGAAGCAGGTCTTCAGCATGAATAGTGGCTGCTCCAGAAGGCATTGTGAATAATAAATTCTCAGGTTTTTCTACCCCTGCAGTGATGTCCTGCTACAATGCAGCAGCCCAGATGAGTTTACCCCTGTGTTGCTAATTGCTGTTCTTCCACTATGCGGCCACCCCCATAGGGAATTAGCCACCATCCAGGAGTCAATATAAAGAACAGGCCACTTTTTCCTTCAGCAATCTCTAGGGCTAGTTAGATGGCTTTCACTTTTGTGAGTTGGCTTGACTCACCTTCTGCTTCAGCAGTCTCAGTAACTTGTCCTGTGGGACTCCAGGCTGCAGCTTTCTGATGATTTCCTACCACAGCAGGATCCATCAGTAAATACAGCATAGCCGCTTTCATCTTCTGTTAACTTGGTATATGGTGGTGCGTTTTGGGCAGGCAATAAGGCAGTGCTCCAAAAATCCCTGCCTTCTGGCCAGTCCATAATCTCTTCTAGGATTCCTGGGCAGCTGGGTTTCCCTAGTCGGGCTCTTTGTGTAATCAATGCTACCTGCTTACCCCGTGTAGCACTGGTTGTGTGATGTGTTGAGGGTGTGTTTCCTTTGAACATCCTGTGTAGCACAGGCAATTGCAGTGCCAAGTTCCCTCCCTCACCTCTGTGAATCACATATTTAACAATTATCATTGAAATCTGTATTCATCACACAGAGGTTACAGCATAGCACGATTTATTAATAAATATGCTAATGATAGAAAATTGTGACAGGTTAAGTTTTGAAGATTGCTGATGATAGTAACTGACTGCAAAAGCAAATTTGAAGCAATGTACAGGCAAGCTCTAATCACCAATGAAAGCCAGCTCGAGTTAACCATTTAGTGCTCATAGAGGAAGGTTCTTACCCAATAGATGTCCCTATGGAAGAGAAGACAGTCAGCTGATCCCAGAAGGTACTATGGAGTCTTTCCTAACTTTTCCCCATTCTTAACTCACTTTTATACTATTTCTTATGGTGGAACTTGAGTGACTCTAGCCATGTACACTTTTGTAGCTGATTGGTGTAAGATTCTCTTGCTTTGCTCTTAAAAGATACAGTCAATAAAATATAGAGTGCATGCTTGGTGAGAGGTGGTCATACCGTGGGGGCAGGTAACTGGGATGGAGGTGTGAGTTAGTATTACAATTAGATAATAATGAACTGAGTTCATCTGAAGAGAGCGACATCCCTGCAGTTGCTGGTTCAGCAGCAAGACATCCCCTTGGCTGACAGCTGCTATGTGGTGTATCAGATATGTGGAACCAGCATGGTCCCATCCCTGCAGGGATTACAGCAGAGCCTGGCTGTGGTGTTTCCACTCTGCTTCTCGCCCTCTGTTTCATCCCTCAGCGTATGCTTTAGGTTGCAGGCTGTGTATGTGGGGAATCATCATGGAATAGATTTTGTGCATGTCAACCGCATTCCATTCAAGAAGCAGCAGCTGTACTTCACCCTATAATTTCCATACTATTATAACTTCTGTTAGAATGCGAATATAATTTCTCAATTTTCTAGTTTTACCTGCAGTCATCTTCCCACAGACACTGTAAGCATTCAAAAAAGGCTCTGTAACAATATCCTTACATTGTAGCATTGCACAGGACCATTTTAAGTCTGTAAGCACTAAAGCATGTGATTGTTTCTTTGGCAATTCTTTAAGAGTGTATGAAAAATACTGGGCCTGGAGGAAAAAAATGAAAGAGATTAAGGGAATTTTATTAAATTAAAACTAAATATATTCACATGTTTTTACTTTTGTTCTGAGAATATAATGACTGGTTTATCTAACCTGCTTCTAATGCATGTGATCTACTGAAAAATTTACTGATGGAGAGAATGTATGGGCATCAGATGGTCAGTTCACCTATGCATACCGCCTTAACAATGATTTTGGGGGTTGCTAGCAGAGAGAAAAGGATTACAGAAACGCAAGAACGAATATAGACAGAATCACTGAAAAACTCCTTATCAGTATTTCTGCTCAAACTTATTCTTCTTTTATTTGATAATTACTTAGGCAAGGTAAACCTATGCCTCTTTGGAATAAAATATATGAAGATGAATTGTTACCATCCTAATTTATCCTTTGCTTTAATCTCCAGTGGCAAAGGCGTATGCCTCCATTTGCCTGCAGCACTGTAACATTTGTGTTGTTTCATATCTCTGTGGTGCATGTAATAGAAAAACTTAATTAAACCGCATCTGGCTTTAGGTGGTCGCACAGACTACAGCTAAGAGGCTTGGCATTTCAGCTTAGTTAAATGTCTCCAAGTACCAATTTCTTCTTTATGTTGATAGATACAAGGTAGCATGGCCTTTCAGAGCCATCTAGCATGACTGAAAAATGCATGATAACTAGTGTCTTTTTATGTTAAGTAGGTAGGGCATTCATGAGGTAGGGGCTTGTCTTAAGTAATTAAATCAGATTTGGAATTTCTCATTCAAGTACATGACTATTCTCCTGTCAAGTACTGTTGTAGGATTTAATGCCTTATGTATTTCTGGAGAGACAGTTGAGAGAGTTGTAAATCTAATCAGCAAGCCTGCTGCAAGAATGTTATCTTGTTAACGCTCTATAACATCCTTCTGGCTGTGTGTTCATACAGCAGAGTGGGCATGTAAAGAAATTTCCATGTAGGTTCAGAAAATGTGGTAGTATTGTTATAATGCCAGAGCTCTGAAATTATTATATATTTTTAAAATATAATATTTGAACTTGAAAGTCAATTACTGCATTATTCATTGCTTTTCTACTTAAAAAACATTATCTGCAAATAAATCATGGAATATTTTGATTTTCATTTAGTATTGAACTCATGTACTGATTTCTTATGTAGGATTCTGCTTTGGCAAAAGTATTTTGGGGGAAAAAACATATTTTGATAAGCTTGTTTGATCTTCTTTTATGAAAAAGCCAGTTTTTGTAAATGAGATATTTCTGGCTCTGTGAACAGCCACACAGACTCTTTTAGGTAGGTAGAATGGGGATGACAGAGTAGACAGCCGCACCCTGAAGGAACTTCTTAGTGCTTGATTCTCCTCATTTCCTTCTCTGTTTACTTTTGGTTTTAATTTCTTCTAAGCAAACCTAGACAGATTTGATCTCTTGATTCCTTTGTACTCTTCGCCCAAATGAGCAAGCAGAAGCTTACCACTGCATGTTTTGATTTGTCTAGGTTGTTCACTTAATTTCTTTTAAGAATATGAAATTTCCTATGCTTTTAGTCACCATTTAATTTCAAGTGGTGTTATATTGAATTCTACCTCTGAAATAAGAGGACATATTTGCTACTATATTAGATGTAGGAGGGAGCAAGAAGAAATTTTCTTTTCATCTGCAAGTTCACAGGAAGACTAGAGAAACATGAAACATAAAATGAAAAGTGTATTTTCTTCCCAGAGATCCCTTTCAGTTTAAAGCATCTGTGTTTGGCAGTACATATAAATAAGAACTCTCATCTGTCATGAGATTCACAGAAATTATTTCATTTCAAAATTTTAGTAAATCTCAAGTGTTTTTACTTTGTTTCCACCTAGTTTTTCAGCCTTGGTAGCTGAGGTAACCAGGAATCCTACCATTTGACAGACACTATTCCCTTACAGCCTACTGGGCCAGCCAGCAAAGACAACCCAGAGGCCTTCCACATAAATGTTTTAAGAATTGAGGAAACCAATTAATTCTGACTATGTGATGCAGAACATAATATTTTTCCTGCATGTGCTTATTTGCAGCTCCCCAAGGGGACTGTGGTGAAATAGCAAAGCAAATGATCTGCTCTGATTAATTGACGAGTTTCAATAAAATATTTAATTTCAAATTTGTGTGTCTCTAACCAAACCAATAAAAAGAAATGCTAATTTTAGACACTGCTGTAAAAATGCATTTTACAATGAACTTTTTAGCAGATGTTCCACTGATCGTAGAAAAATCTAATAAGAAGGAAATCTTTTGTGGAGCATAAAAAATATTTCTAAAGATTTAGGAGCCACGAAATATGACCATGGGAAAAAAATAGCAACATCTTTCTTGTGCTCATTGTTTAAGTATAAACAGATGAAGTAAGAAAATGCAGAAAACCCCCAAACAGTGTGGAGCCAAGGATGCTGTCAGGGTTGGGTAAAAATAAATGACCAGCAGTGACAGCAAAATTAACTCCTAAGGGAAGTTATCATCGTGCATTTATATGCATGTTTCCATATGCACATTTTTGGGTTTAGTAACAAAAATACTGGATTGTAAAGTAAAAGTTTGGCACAGTCTGTCTTAAAAATTACCATGGCTTTTCAAGAACCTTTGAATTCAAACTCTTCAGTTTTCCTCAATACCTTTAGTTCAAGAGAATCAGACTCCTCAATATATACTACAGAAGAATATGAAGTAATAAATTGTTCATGCCTTGAATATGATAATGTCTTGTCCTTCATTTTGGTGTCATAAAAGTCATGCTACATCAGTTCCATAACCTTCTGCAACAAAGGACATGCAATGAGAAAATCCTAATGAATTGCTATGTAGAGAGCTAGAATAATCTGAATATCCAAATTGGAAAGAATTTAGGTTTGCTTTTTGGTTTTTTTTCTATATTATATTTATAAGTTAAATATATTAAACAATTATCATTAAAGGATATCCCATCTTTGCACCTATAAAATTAATGTGATTTCTTTAGTCTAATTTTCTGTTCAAAATCATAATCTATTGTATGTAAAAAGCACTATAAATATACACACACATTCATATAGATAACGCAGAGGTATCAGGTACCAGTTGTATGAAATTATCTATCCTCAGTAGGCAGATTTGCTGATGTTTTCATAGTTTACTTCTCAAATACTTAACTTCTGTTATGCCTGTATATTGACTCCTATAAAGGAAGGAGATTTTTAAAATACTTTTAAGAAATATTATTATTGCGTGATATTGTTATGGATAAGGTGAAATGTGACATTTACTTTGTGTTTGTGTACTTTCTGTTTATATTCTACTTAAATGTGGGAATTCCAGCTTTACAATGTAAAAGCAGCTTAGTCTAGAAAACCTGCGCTAATGAAACTTTCAAGCTTTATTATTATCATCTGCTCTTTTGTTTTGGTTGCTACAAAGCCACATTTTCAGCAAGGAATTACTTAAAAATAGTCATATATTAGTAAAAATTAAAGCTAAAACTTTGGCAGCTCTTAGCTCATTAACAAACCACACTTCAGTGGTGAGATTGTTCAATAGCTTAAGTGGCTTAATATTAGCTTGAGTGTTCATTCTCTCTAGCAGAACTGATGTGGGCATAGCTTGTGCTTTTTTTGTGATCTTCAGCTTTCCACAGAAAATTGGTGCTTTCAATTATGGGGTTTTGGATTTGGTTTGGTTTGAAGAGAGATTATTGCAGTTCTGATGTATGAGGTGGTTCTAAAGCCACTTCTACACATTAATATTAATATTTTCTCTCATACTGTGCTAAGTATGCTGTAGTGCTCCAAATCTGTTCCATCAGAATTTATTTAATCTCTTTCCCTGAATTACACTCTTGCAGAGTATTTATTTTCTTGCTCAATACATACAATCATAATTTCATTACTGATCTGTCATTTGGAGAAAATAATTCTAATCAGTGAAAGATACTGGGGACAGAAGATTAAGAATATGAACATGCACACTTGTTTTTGCTAATTATTTAATGCAATTTTTGGCTATAAATTAAATTATCTTAGTCATACTTAGTCCACAGGCACTTCTTGGAAACTTTTCTCTTATAAGGCAAAATATATTCAGTGAAGTAGCTTCTGAACTTACAGGACCAAGTAAATCTTGGCATTCAGTTAAACAATAACATATGGCAACAGGGATACTGCTTTGAGATTGTCTTCACAGCTGGGTTGCAGAGCTATGCATGTAAGCATTTCTATAGCAACTGGTTAAAATTTCCACAGAAAACTCTGATGCCAGTAACTAAAGAAAATTAACTTGAAAGTTTGAATGGCCAGACTTCATACTTCAACTGAAGCTTAGATTTTCACAGTAAGCCTACCAGTTACCTTTCAGAAAGCTTAGTCGTATTGCTCTCATTTTTACCAAGTTGTTCTCTGCAGCAATTTTGTAAAATACATCAGCCGATTGCATGACTATCTTCTATGACCAAGCACAGATATTTGAAGGTCTCTCATCTCTCTATTAAAGTCCTTTTTCCATGCCATGAATTTATAGATAATGAAACAGTTAGTGTTTATGACCTTTTCATGATCTGCAGCTTTCAGAGAGCCAGAGGTGTTAGGGAGAGGGGCTATTCCAGAGAGCAGGGAGAAGAACCAGAACCTGGTTCCCTGTTCCCTAAAACAGTGGGCTAACAGCTAGATTGCAATCACATTTCTCTTGTTTAGAGGCAGGATAGCTTTTCTTTTTCCTGAAAGTTGCCTACAGGCATATTGTCCCAAAAATGAGTTCTTTCTTCTGGTGTCCAAGAAGTTGAGCCACAGAATGGGTAGAGACATTTGTTCATGTCTGTGCAGAGATGGGTGCTAGGAGGTAAATGCACAAAGCTAACACGCCCAGTTACAGCCGAGCAGCATATTTACACTTTCAAAATACATCAGTACACGCTTATCTAATTTTTAAATATACGCCTACTTAATAGCTATTGGACAATCTTTTGTTCACTTTAATTTAAAGGTACAATGCATTTTAAATTTAGTGTGCATGTTCAGTGGGTAGAGGCCTTTATTTGGAGGTGGGTAGCCTAAGATTTAGAGGTGTGTTTTTCACATTATAATGAGTAACGTTCATCTAAAGGCAAGTTTTTAACTGATTTAGCCAACTTGAATAAAACTTATGGTGCATTGCCAAATGCAGTGTCCAGTATTTAATTCAAGGTCCCTCAGATCATGTTATATCTTTACTTGTTTTAAAACTATTCAACCATTTCCCATTTAATTGTTTCTCTATAGTATTTATTGTTTATGATTCACTCTGCAAAATCTTTTCTTAAACCACTCGTCTTTCATCCCTATGACTAGGGTTGTTGGAGGTCAAGGAAAAGTAGACTGGAGTTTCTTCTGAAGAACAGGGCAAACTGGACTCCCACTTACTGAATAATCTAACCTCTTGGTTTCAAAGCAAAAGGTAGTGGTGATTTCTTCATCCACCCTGCATCTTCAAAAGTAACAGTCAGTTGTGCTGGAATTAAGATAGAGTTAGACGTATAGATGATTAATTCATTTTATCACGGGTGTCTAACTTTTGAGTCAGGTGCTTGAGGAGGGTGGAATGAATTTCAGAAACAGCAGTGGTTATTCCTGAAAGATAGGTACAGGATGTGCCTCCTGTGAGGCCTTTGCTGAGAGGCATGCGTTTTGCCATTCAATAACAGTGAAAACAAGCGCTTGACTCTGAATTTATTTAACTGCAGCAGCTAACTTTTAGGCACTTCAATACTGTTTGTGCCAACATCCATGTACTTCTTGGAAACAGCAGCACGTTACTGCCAGTCAAATATTTAAGATTGTGCGACTCAGCAGAAATGTAATTTATGTGCTACAAAAGCAATCATGGTGTAAATTCCAAGTGTCCAGCTCTGTATTCATATCAGCTTGTATTTGGACAAACTAATGCTCAGTAAATGGGCATTTTGCCTTGAGAAAGGTCCCTCTAATTGTAGTGGCACAGGAATGGTGGTAATAGAGTACTTCCATCAGATTTATGTTCTTTTTCTAATGGTGCAGGTAACATTTATTATATATTTAGAAATAGAATAAGTAGTGGCAAATTGCTTCTTGATAGATGGTCACCTGTGCCTATCTCCATCCTCCAGCCTCAGTGAAAATGGTGTGATATCATACACTGAATCTTACTCATTTGAATTGTCGCATTGAGAGTAACGTAGCAAAGGTTTGCCTTCAATTAAAGTTCATAATTCAACCTGAAAAAAGCTAGATTTTCAAGGAAAAGTTAAAAATAAACTAAAACATTATAAAGGCCTACTTTTTTAAAAACGGAATTATATGTTTTGAATTGTTAGCATATTTTTAAAGATTTTCTGCATCTTACTTTGTTTTGATGGCTTACTGTTACTTCAAGGGGTTTTTTTCCTCACAAATGCTCTGTTAACATAATTATTTTCATACACGGTAATTGTCTAGCACTTTAAATTACTACAAAAGGATATATTGCTGTTATACATTCAACGCGATTGCATATATTTCTGCGTTTCAAATTGCTACTACCCTGAGAAACTGGCCTGCTTGTCATCTGTATCAAGGACTTTGTTAATTTGGCCAGCTCCTCTATCATATTAATTTCATATTCAGTATTTTATTACTGGATATATATACACACACATATATATAAAAAATATTTTCTGATCTCAAGAAGGTGAGAAAAGTTCCTGAGCTGCCATTACAACTTCAACCATGTATTTGCTTTTAGTATTTTTGATAATATTTCAGCACCAGGTAGTTTTTCTGCACTGATAAAAAGACTTTTAGGTTACCAGGTTTATCTTAGGATTGATAGGCCAGGAGATACATTTATTGTGAGGGTTTATTTTAATTCGAGCCATGGTTAGAAAGTGCTTATACTCCTAGGAGGAAGAGAAATGTGTACTGATGAAAATATTAATTAATAAATCTCAGAAGAAGGTAATTATTCTGTAGTTTGATTATATCAATCTGGAATATGATCTTACAATGTAGACTCATAAAAAAAAAAACCAAAAAAAACAGCTGAATTTATTCAGTATAAGCAGCTAAATTTATTCAGTACTTCTGTCAATATTTTTATAGTAGATGCTAAACAGAGTATGGTAGTTGCTCTCTAATGATATCTATTATTTTTATTTCTTTTTTTAAGAGTATAAAAGCTAGTATCTTGTGTCTTACAACAGAAACAAAGCTGACATTCTTTGCTATTTTAATTTAATGTTATTAGAAACATCTTAACTTTATAGTTCGCTTTAATCTTTTATGTTACAAAGTATTGGATGTTGCAAAATAAAGAAGTTGCTTTAATAGAAATATGCAAAGGTAAGATTGCACCTTATTAGTTTTTAAACATACACTGAGGTGCCTGACCAAAATGTGAATTTTTGTCTGTTAACTTTATTTCAGCAGCAGGCAATGCCTGTATATTTGAAAGACATTTGTGCAATATCCCTTCGCTGGTCTGCTCTTAGTAGCTCAGGACAGGTGTTTCATATTCCTAAGCACAAGATTAATTTGAACTGTTGGACTTTGAGGCCTGGATGTCTATTAGAAAAGGAAACCAGCCCTTTACCACTGACTACAATTACTGTGAGTGTTTCTGCAGATTCATCTTTCTTATTTAGCACTGGAGCAGAGATAACCTTAAAGATCCAACACTGTCATATTATAATCCATTTATGATAGATGGTGATGCATTGGACCAATTCTCAAAAGGGCAAAGTAAACTGTCTGGGTTACTAGAATCTGTTTAATCTTTTATACTCTACCTTTTCATGACTGTCTCTGCATAGCAATCAGGATGGAAGAGAATTGCCAAGTCACCTGCTCCTCAGATCAGAAGGTGATTGTGGCTTTGAGTAAATATTAAGCAGCCACAGCACTGCCTGGTCAGAAAGAGCAAGTGTACTAGCCTTTAACATCTTGAAGATATTGGTCCTCATGAAGTGCTAATGTTTGACACCTGGAAGAGAATGCTGTTTCTTCCCTGTGGACACCACATCACAAACTGCCTTTCCATATATTCTGTATCATTTATCATAACCTCTCTTCAGAAGAATCCTGGAGCAGAGTATCAGTAATACAGGTGAGGGATAGAATGCCAGCCTCTGTGACAGCTGGCATTTCTTGTACTCTGCTCTATGACAGAAAATTATTTTCTTGAAGTTTTACTTCTAGTCACTTTTGCAATTGAAAACAAGGATGTGCGCAGTAGAGAATGCTGTAATGTAGTTTCTTCTTAAATGTGAACAAATTAGGCTTTTATGGAGCTGAAATCTATTTAATTTCTCTTACAAAAATAAAGAATTATGTGGATGCTTTGAAACACTAAGAATGAACATAGTGCTTTGGAAGAGCAATACTATAGTCTCTATGGAATAAAAATGTGTACCATGTTTGTGTCAGACTGTAATTAGATCCTAAAGATCGTTGTGATTGTACTGCATGAAAATACTCTGTTCTTCAAGAGTATCTGAGGGCAGTAAGACTGTAAATGAATAGATTTAGAAAATGGTGAAATTGTATGGCCTGCCTAGGCCAGAGGGCTATTGTTTGGATCATCAGCCAACAACCGTTCAGAAAACAGTAGCGTTAATTATCTCACTAAATACTGGGACTGCCTAGTCCATTGATTCACTTTCTTTTGTGATGCGGATGTGTCACTCTGCTGTCTTACAAAGTCTTAGAATGCCATAAGAATTATTATAAACATTAGTTAAGGTAATGCTGCAAAGATGAGAAATATTTTGTGAAAATAACTGTTCAAAATTTTGGTTAATATGCATGAAGAATTCAGCTTATATGGCTATCGTGATACTTAAAATGTGTGTTAATATTTGATTAAAAGTATTTTAATTGTTTAGAATGATGTTTTAAATCCCCTTTTCACTAATATAAGCATATGACACCTATGTCTGTGACAAGTACCTTCTGCTTGCTCATACAAATATTAAAAGGCATTGGAGAGAAATTTTAAAGAATACAGAAATAGAAAAGACACAAAAGAATTTTCCAAACACACACTTTATTATCTAATAGTCCTTTATATGTATCTAGAAGGATGGGTAGGTGTGTTGCTTTCATAGAAGAGAAGAAAAATAAAAAGAAGATACTGACCTACGAAATTATTCATAGTGTTTGCAAATTCTAAATATTAGAAGAACAGAAAAACTGGGAACCACTCATTATAACTTCTCTTTGGTTTTCATTAACATTGCCTTCACCCAAGAAAGCTGTGACAGAACTTTAACCTCAGTCTTTTAGTCCTCAAAGAAGCTTCTTATTAAAACTGAGAGTAATCTCAAACTTCTGAAGCTGCATTTGTTGTACTTTGTCCTGGTAAGATTTATTCCAATGTGACTCAAACTGACACATTTTCACATCTAATTTCTCCTCCTAAATCAAGAACTTGGAATATTTTATGCAAAGTATATATTGTAATTAACAGTAATCTCTATTTAATGCTTATTTGGGAATGCATTTGCTCTCAAGCCATCACCAGTGCATGTTTGCATAAGTAACTGAAACTGGTCTTGAGATGGACTGATAATTCTATTACTTTGTAGTTTTATTCTGAAGAATGTGAATACATCACTGTACTTTTGCAGGCTTACCTTTACCTAGCTCAAGTTCCACCTGTCTAATATAGTCTTCATGAAAGAGCTCTGTCTACTGAGAACTACTTTTGATTTTACAGCCCATGCTAAAATTACTGTTTGTTGCCACAAGGATCTGAGCCAAGAAATTAGAGGTAGCCTGAATATGTGTGTCGGATTCACCCTATTAATCTTTTATTTGTCATATTTGCTACAGGATAGCCTTGGTATCCAAGATAATTTAATTTTTACTGCTGGGATGTTTTTAATAGCAGAAATCTTCACTATTCTCCTTGGTAATTACAGAATTTACTTCTGCACTTTTCCTATTGTTTACAGAAAATAGACTCCTCTTGTCGCATTTAGAAAGATCAAATATACATATTTAATTTCTGAACAAAGAAAGGGGAAGATGAGTTCTGATCACAGTGCTTTGGGGGAAAAGTGGCTACCTCATTTATGTTCTTATGCTTCAGTTTAAGTAACTTCTTTTTCATTGTTTCTTACAGTTTCTTATTCACATGATAAGAGCGGACTTTTCAAAGTTCTGTTATGCTGTATGTAGAATAATAGCCCATTTGGTCATTTGTAGGGCTTCCAAACACTTTTGTATGTCATTTATTACTGGTTCTATGCATTTGCCAGTGCCAGGAAGGGATTCTCTGAGACAGAGTGTCATACAGATTTTAGAAATGTTCAGAATGTATTCGGTGTCCATCTGTCACTACATGCACAGCAAGCTAGACTTCAGTGCAGTTGAGATTCTGCCCAAGAGTACTGGAAATTGTGATCTGGCAGTAAAACTAAATTGTCTGGCTGGTGCAGAAGATGAGGAAGTGAATGGCCACCAAACTGTTCAAAGCTGAGGCTCTGATGACTTGTGGTGGAGATGGCCGGTGTTTTGTGCATGACTCTGACCAGATAAAAGCTGGGGGAGGGTTGTATGGTTGTTGTTTCTTCTTTTTCCTATGACCTGTTTATATGACAAATTATATGAAATAAGGGAAACTAACCTTTTGATGGTTCTGTGACCAATATGTATGCTTCTTCGTTAGTAGAACTACAACAGGGGTACATATACCCAAGACTATTATAAGATTAAAATATAAACCTAGTCTCAAATCAAAATAAAATGCATGACTGTTCCATGTGGGGATTCTATGAAAAAAAAAACCAAAACACCTAAAATAGCCAAATATCATCTGCTGAAAATTAGTGGGTTTTTTTATATTTTAAGCAGCATAGTAAGGACAATTTGAGGTAAACTTGTTTATGGTAGGCAACTTTTCTCTCTTCCTGAGCATTGCATTCTCAGAGGTTTTGTTTTCCTTTTTTAAAGTAAACCAAGACACTACTGTAAGTTCAGCTGTTAGGACAAGGAAGGGAACTCTGTTGTCATTTTACTCAGGTCAGCTATTGATAGCAAATAATTGATCAAATATATTTTCAAGTTATTTAATTTCATAGTTTAGAGACTAGAATTTTATGAAAATATAAGTCTGTCAGTTTCTGTGAAATGAGGACTTGAAAATAGGATGTTAAAGCAGAATTTCATTTTTAGTCAGTCCAAACAACAATTTTGAAATAAGGAACATTTCCTGTATTGTCTGAGGGAGATACTGAGACTGATGTTACTAACATTCTGATAGATGTATGTGGCCCTGGAGATTCCATGTTGGTAACCTTCTTCCTAGCTAGTTCCAACAGTAATATCTTAAGAGTAGGTTTAGGACAAACTATGGGGTTGAAAATACATAAAAAGTTGTGCATCGCACAAGAGCTTGTGTAAATCAGTCATGCCTCTGACTGGAAAGGATTGTGCATGCAAATTACACACTCATTTGGTGTCTCAGCCCGTTTGTATTCAGCTGAATTGCACTTGAACAGAGTTTAAAACCAAGAATGGAACTGAAAGTTTAGGAAGCAAGTGAGAGTTAAATGAAGGATCCCCTTCCCTTCCACCAGCCTTTTGGAACTGCCTATATGTATTTCATGGCATAGGTATCAACTGTTGTATACTGTGTTTTTTCAGCCATGAACACAATCATACTGATGGTTGCAATACTCTCCAAGGTCATTAGTCTACTACTGTCATGTCTGTTTGAAAACCTTTACTGTGGGATTTAAAAAGCATGGATTTTATTTTTTTTTAAATTATTGTTTAGTAGATGTATTGTTTTAAATAGTGATGTTGTGTTTCCAGTTCTCTGCACACACGTTAATTACAGATGCAAGGGAAACATAGAATGACACTACCAAATATTTAATAAAACACAAAAACCAAAAACCAGTTTAGCTTGAGCTCATGTCATTCTGATTTTCTGGAAAGCTAGGTCCCAAGTTTCAATTTAACACTGCTCAACAGATTGTGTCTTAGGTTGAAAAAATATTCTCTACTGCAGAATTGAAGACCATTCTTTTCAAGTATTAAAAGCATGTGTATCTCCCCTATAATCAGCAAAAAATGTGTCTAGAAATTGAGATCTTACCAGTGGTGATAAATCAAACAGAGAAAAAATATGACTTATCTTTTTCCAAGTTTCAGCACTGTTTCACCAAAATTTTAAAAGAATATGTGCTTAAGAGCATGATGTACTGACTAAAAGGTAGCTAGAAGGACCCTCTTTTTTATGCTAAGGCCATTTCTCCCTGCTGACTACAGATTACTTACAAGTTATGAAACAGAGGGAAATAGACTGTTAAAATAAAGAAATCTAGGCAATACACTGCCTGAATCAGGAAACTGGAAAGAAAACCCAAAGCATTGAATGCCCACAATACTTAACAGTGTAGATCACAGGATTAATTCTAACATTACACAAAATATTTCAGTGGGTTTCTGAAAAAAAACCCAAAAATTCTGTACAAAATTCAGCTATGCATTTTTGGAAATGGAAACACTTAGCCACATCTAAGCATCTGGCATCAACACTTCCTTGGAAGAGAAAGGAAACTGAATATGTCTATTGAATGTGAGAACAAAATATCTTTTTTGCCAAACACAGTACAAATCATCAGTGCCAAAGCAAAGTGATTTCAAAAGCTTGGCTGGAGTCCACTAAGACTTATTTTAATCAGATATAAGGAGAAAAGAACAATATCAAGCTGGTATTTCATGTTAATATTTGCTTCTATTAGCTAAAACCCACCAAACAAAACCCCTACGTACTTTAAAAAAGGTTTAATTGACTAAACTATGTTGCAATTTGTCACAGAGCTGTTTCATTTCATTCTAGTTTTGATAGGAACTCTAGGAAACCATTGTTGAAACTGATTACCAACAGATAATGAGTTGCACTCAGATCAGTTGTACTTCCTGTAGTACCTGAGGAAGTCTTTCACCTCTAACTAACTCTGTTTACAGTAGTTTTTAAAGTAAGCAGGAACTACGTGTTCTGAAAGCTACTGAAATTTACTAAGGCTGAAATGCAAAAACCAAATCTCACAGCACGCTATCCATGCCTCAACAAACACATTTAGATATAGATAAGAGTATAAGTTTCTAGCAAGAATGGCACATTTTAATGCTCTTTCTCTGTGTTTGAGCCTACAAAGATAAAAAGCTGCTGCAGAATAGACCAAAAGAACCAAGTTGTGAGACACAGCAACATTCATATAAGGAGCCTAAGGCTCAGGAGCTTAGAGTATTAGTAAGAAAGGTGGGGAATAGGTGAATGCTTACAAAATAAAATATTACTATGCTAAGAATCTGAATCTTTTTCTTGTCTGCTGCTTCTAAACAAGCTGAGACCCATGCCCAGGAAAGCAACTATTGCACCCCACTGAAAATAATAAAATTTGTGTGTACTACATCTTCCTGCTTAGAGTGCCCTACTCTGATAAAAGCCAAGACTGATAACAAAATTTTCATCACAATTTATAATATTTCTGACCAGATTTCATTTCTCATGTTCTAGAACAGTTCTAGAAATACCACTGGTCAGTATTGAAGTAGTTCAATTATCTCTCTGTAAGGAATAAGGAAACCTTTGTTTTAGCATTGCTTCCAAATACTTTTGACGTTTGTTAAAAACAAACAAAACCCCCCAAAGGGCTACAAAAATAATCAACCCACTCCCCTGTCCCTGCCCTCCTTATAACACTGTGATATTTCACAGCTTCAGTATTAGCGGTTTGAATGAGTTATTTATGTAAAGAGAAAAAGTTTTCCCTTTTAATTATTTTTTCTTTCATTTCAAGGCAGTCTTCCTTTCACTCAGAAGAGTTTTCTTTCTCTGTCCCATCTCTGTAGGGAAATACTATTTTACTTTGACATGCCTCTCTCAGCTCTTCCCAGCCTTAAATGATGTTAGCAATTCCATAGGCCATTCCATAGCTCTCTTGTGCGGCTTCCCTGCTGTCAATTTGCCTTTATTTTTTTTCCGTCTAGTAAAACATAGAGGATTTGCTGCCTTTATTCATTATGAAAATAATGTTATCCATGAAGTATCCTTTTACTTAAATAATATTTTTTTTCTTTATTGCTTTCTCTGTGATCCATTTAAAAATCAGTCTTTGTTAATGGATCTATAGCCTCTGAACATATTTTCTAGCCTCTCTGATAGTATTCTCTGATCACCTTCTCCTTTCAGGCATGATAAAAGGCGTAAAGGATACAATCAGAATTAGTGGGACTGGAACAAAATGTTGAGATTTCTGTGATGATGAGAACTCTGGGACCATTCTCCAACGGCTTTTCTCCTCAGGGTGTTTTGCATTTGCATACAGACACCATCTAAGCTTCCAAAAAACTCACCTGCTCTTTAATGTAGCTCTAGGAAGAAAGCTGTTGACAGCCAAGACTGTTAGCAGAGAGCATGTCAGGCTTCTGCAAGCAGCACCAGTGCATCCCACCTAGTCAAGCATCTGACTCATGGAGTAGTCTGAAGGCTTTGTAGTATGGGATGGCATGACTAATGGTGTGGTTTGCTTGGTTTTTGTTTCATCCTCTCCTTAAAAAGTGAATTACGTGCAAGGTGCCTTTGCCTACAATATATTTTTCTCATATTTTGTTTTGCCTTCATCTTCTCTCATCTCCACAAAAAGAAAATTGCTTCTATATTAAACAAGTCAGGAGATTTGTGACACTCAGTTGCTGAGAATGTTAACGCTGTTGTATCAAACTTTTTCCCACAAAAGATTTAACAAATGAAGTAGTTAAAATTTCTAATTTAATCTCCATGTTATGTTACTGATTACTTTTAAAGTTGGAACTGATATGAAGAGACCTGTTGTTACAATAAATTGCATTTCAGTTTTACCCTAACTATTGTACACAATTTGAAGGCTTGCTACCACAGGGAGAGTCCATTGGTTAGTCTGTGGTTTGAAAGTGCAGATCGTAATGATTTCTCTGTGCCTTCATGAAAGGATCCAGAACATCCAAATGTGCGAGAGATGCCAGTGTGATAGATGTCATAGACGTCCTGCCACAACAACACTATGACATATCTCAAAGAGGGACGCATGCCCGACTTTACACTGCTGCAGTACTATGATGCACTAAATCTCTCACCGTCAGCTGCCTTGCAGAATGGGAACAATGGGAAAAACGGCAGACTTGTCCTGCTGTCTTGTACATTCACCAGGGTGAGCAAGGAGACTCCCTATAGCGGATCTGCCTTTTCATGTAACCAGCCCTGTGACTGCATAACAAATTTTCCTTTGAGTCTTCTGAAGCTGCAGATATGTTGAGAGAGTCCAACAGTCAGAAACATGGTCTCTCTAGATTTCTTCCCATTTCAGCTCTGGAGGGTGAACTTATTCTCAAAACTTGGCCAGATGCTGGGGAGCATTAGGCTGTGCAGGACTCAGTAGAAAAAGGCTCATGTTCTGTTTGTATTCATGCTGAGTAGTATCTGTAAAGTTAGGCAACAGCCTACAGCGATAAACAGTGAACTTTAGTCCACCAGCTCCAAACGCTTTGAACTGACCAATCTGCTATGAAAACAGTAGCATTTGCAACAAATATTTGCACATATTTGATACTACAAAATTACATGTGGCTGAAAGACAGACTATTGATTTTCTTTCTTCTATGCTTGTTTTGATTCCCTAGAACAATATATTGCACATAATGTTTTGGGGCTTGTCCCTTCTGGGAGTCCATGCTTTTTCAGATCAGGCTGAGTAACTTTGAAAGTTGTTGCTGTTTTATTGATTTTCTGCCCAAATCCATTTTGCTAAGTAAACTGATACAGGAAGTAGGGCTTGTGATCATCTCACAGACACAATTGCCAAGCCCTACTCCTTTCCAAAACTCCAAGGCTTTATAATTTCTAAATCTGACTTTTATTAGACCTAGGTGACCTGTAAAATAGGAAAAACTCAGATCTGCTGGGTAAGATGGAATAAAAATAAACAAGCTTGCAACCCCATTTTCCCTTGCTCCTTGAGTCCTTGCAGGAGTGAGTCCTTTGCTGTAAGCTTCTACTCTGTCAACTCAGGCACTCACCACCCACAAAATTCTTCCAGTCCCTTCATGTTTCATGAGAAAAGGCCTTTAGACTATTTCCAGAAAGACCCAGCCTGCCCACACCTCTTCCCACAGAGGGCAAGCCAGCCTACTGTCCACTCCTGGGGACCTGCTGCCTGTCTGGCTCTTGAAGGTCCCTCTAAGGTGAGGGACTATGCTTCCTCACAGTGCAGGTGCAGCCAATGCAGCTTGCCCTCCTCTCTCCTCCCACCTCATCAGCCCTAGAGAAACCCTCCCTCTTGCTCTGGCTGATCTCCCTCACACTCCAAGGGCAAGAGCTTTCCTTGTCAGGATGGTCAGTGAGGGAAGCGACGTGGGGGAGCTGTACTTTCCACAGCCGGTGACTTAGCACGGTCTGGCCACCGGCTGTGCAAATGGCTGCCAGGGCACACCAGGCACGTGTTTTCCAAGGCCTGTTCATACTCCTGAACTTTTTTCTGCTGCTATGCTTCCTGCCCTGCCTGCTGGCACTGGTGCAGCTGCTGGTGCTTCGGTGCATGGGTGGAAAGGGGCACTAGGCTGCATAGCCCTCTGTGGGCAGCAGGCAAGGCATCCTTGAAATCCTTGAGACCAGGCCTCTGTAAGCGGCAGGGTTTAGGTGCTTTTTTTTAATGTATGTATATTTTATTTGTTTTAATAATAGTGAGAGAAAGAGCAGATACCATTCAATTTCCAGTAACTAAAGTCTCGCTGTTCTGATGTCCCTGACTTCTGTTCCTTTCAGAACAGAAGCAGCTCAGAGTTCAGTGCTCTCTGGGGTAGCCGTTCTGGGCTGCCCCACTGAACCACCTTCACAGACAAGTAGCGTTCCCTTACCAAGTTGCTGCATGGTGGTGATTGAGCCTCTTTTTATGCTCGTGTGGAATACTTAAGAAAGAAATAAACCATTCATAGAGACTGAGGGGGATAAATATTCCCCCTGTGTAGTTAGCTCAAATGAGTTTGTATGGTTTATTTTCTTAGGTTTACGAGGATATGCTGTACTGCATTTCTGTTCGTATGATGCCAGGTGCCAGTTCAATAGTTTAAATGGGCTGCATCATTTTAAAGATAAACTCTGTAAAACTTCTGTGTTAAAGTTTTGTAATATTGCTGGATATTGATTTCTACATTTTATATGGTCAGTATAAACGGCCATGTATGTTACAATACTAAAAATATCCTCTGCTACTGATGAATACTGTTTTGATTAGTTACTGTATTTTCCTGCCTTACTTGATACAGAATAGCTCAAACTTCTGAGATGTTTATTTGAATTCCATGAGTAGTGGTTTAGGAATTTCGTGGCATTTAATTAATTTTGGTTTTACCTACAAGAAGGTTCAATTAGTTTTGTAAGCCTTCACTCATTTCAGATCTTCTGAATATAGGGATAATGCTGCTGTTTGAAAATTCAAGTTGTATAAGGACTATTCTTCAAATTTGTAGTGAATGTTTGTTTGTTTTTGAATGGTAAAGTATATCACTAGGGGTCCATTTGATTTTATGACCTGATATCTTATATAAAAGACTGTAGACATCTCAGAGATGTTTTGGTTAAATTAGTATGTCAAAGAGACTTTGATTTAGAAATTATTTGATTTGGTGTTTTTTAATTAATTAAAAACTTTAAAAGCTACGAATCATCAGTTTATTTAACTGTAACTAACTAAAAGCATCAATAATGATTTGTGTATTAGAAAAGTATAAGGCTATAATTCTTTCAAACCAAGAATGAGTTCTTGGCAGTGGAGTGATGGGATTAAATACCTTATTTTCAGACCTAAAGCAATTTCTGCAATGTACTGTAGTAAACCTCGTTTCATGACAAGTATTTGAGTTTTTACTAAGTAAGTGTAGCTTCTGCAGAAAATAAGTTCTTTTTTAGAGATATATAAAACATTTCTTTGTACTGTTGTTATCTATCATTAATGGTAAGGGACATCCTAGCTTCTTTCCTTCAGCTTGCTTTTTGAAGTACTAATTCTCTGTACATTCATGGTTGAGGTCTTGCAAGCCAAGTTTTGAGAAACAGATTTTAAAATCAGTAATCTTATGCAATTACATATGCAGAGTTGAAACAAATCATAAAATTTCTGTACATTTGCAGGATAACTTCATAAAATCAATTTCCTGAATGAGCTGTCATGCAGAATGTACAGAAGTGCATACAAGGGAAAAAGAAGTTTCTGAGAACGCACCAATTGCTTTTCGCAGTAGGTTTCCAACTGGCACACTGTTCAGCTTTCTTTTAAAACAGCTGTTTAGAAAGCTACTTGCTGCTTCAAAAGTTTTAAGTGAAGCCATTTTTAAGGCCAGCTCCATGGTTATTAAAAAAAAAAAATATTTGAACAAACCATCAAGTTGTAACCTGAGAAAGTATAGTGGCTTTGCTTAAAGGATGGAGAAATCTGACTGGAGATATTAGATGGCACCACTACTGTGTGGCATGTGACAAGAGCAAGTGAATTACAGTCAGAAAGGATATATTTTACTTGCTGGCATGAATGACATCTGTAGTTACAGGTATTTTGCTTTCAAATACATATTTGGGTTTTTTTGTAAGCTATATAGAAATAAAATGGAGACAAGAACAGATTCTGAAATAGAAATAATGGAGACAAGGAAAGGAGAGCATGGATTCCTGACAGTATTTTATAAGTGTGGATGGACATAGAGAAGTATAGAGGAGTTTACTTTCGTGAGTGGTTTCAATTTAGGTGATTCCGTAATTTCTTAGAACAGTTCTTTAGGGAACAGCTTACAGTAGAGAGGGAGGAGAACTAGTTTTTGCATTGCTATGATACTCTCCTGCAACATATCTGCTAATATATGGTCACAGTGAAGGTTTTGCCCAGCTTGAGCAAAGTGGGGAGGAAGAAGGCCAGAGGCAGAAAAGTTGTTTTTCATCCACTGAAGGAAAGAGTGACGTTACCCATCAATATTCTTAGCTAAGGCTTCACAGCTTCTCATTTCAGTGAAAGCCTAAGCTTCACATCAGTGGGAGGTTTCAGTCAAATGAATGACACGGGTCTTTCCTTTGATGAAAGTCTATTTATAAAGACTGCTTTAGGGAGGAGGAAGATGGACCTGAGGTGGCCAGGGTCCAGCATGAGGTAGTTTTTCCCTAAGCTGGTGAAGAGAAAATGGCTGTGAAGCAGGTGACTAGCTGGCACCTACTGGTTGGCCACGAGACTGTGCTGTTTATTTTGACATATGAGGAGAAGGTGGACTGTGGTCGTTTTAACATTTAAACATTTTGATCCGTGGATTTCATAAGCCTCTCACTCTTCTAGTTATTACAAATGTTTTTGGCTCCTAATTTCTTTTAATATGATTATTTGAGAGGAGGTATAATGCCATGACATACTTAAGGACTTACAGTGCTTTTCAGTGTAATGCTTTTAGTGAAAAATGCTAAATTTTGATTTTTCTATGAATAAAATAAATTTTTGTCATTTTGTTTGCTTATGCACAGGACTCAGATTTTTATTAGTCATCTTCCTATTTCTTTGTGTCCTAGCTGGCCAGCAAACATAAAATTTCTCTCTCACTCTTCCTTCTCTCCCACTTTAAATGCAGTGACAAACTATTCCTCCAAATCCAGAAGCTGTGTAGAACAACCATCTGCCCATCTAGAACAGCTTTCTTGTTCTATTGATTGCAGATTTCACTCTTTTATAGCACAAAGCACACTGCAACATTTTCTTTTCCAGATTGAAATTGCATTTTGTTTTTTTTTTTCTGTTTTCTCAAGAAGTCATGGGTACAAAGCTGTGTTATGCATTGTAATACCATTGGTAGAACTGACTTAGCAACCCATTTGCATTTCTGAAATAAAACCCATGTCTTTGCATTCATTATTGCTTAATTTTGATAGGAAATATCCCAGAGAGCTAATTTTCTGGCAGTTCAGACCAGCTCATTCTAATTTACCACTGCAGCATCACAGGGATTAGCAAAGTTGGACCTCAAAACCAGAGTGAGTAGTATGTGTAATATCCTGCTGTCTGTAGTGAACTACAAACAACGTCCTGTGTGATGACTCTTAATAAGAACCAGTGTTTGTCACGAGCTGTTTGAGGATCATCAGTACAGTATGTTACAAGGGAGAGAAGCCGTAATGCAAAAGATAATTTCTACATTTCTAATGAGAATGGGCACTAGTAGCTGAATTTCCCCACTTCTTAAAGACTTCATTTCTATATTCTGTTACAACTCTCTGTAGAGAAGCTAGACGGTATCTTAATCTCAGAGCACCAGGTTGTGCCACTGCAGCCCCTGTGAGTGAAATGCTTTCTCTAGGCCAGGAGTACAAACCAAGCTAGGGTTAGGTAACCAGCCAGTTTGACTTGGAGCACTTTTAGGTAGAAAACTTAAAAGTTCTGTCATGACCATTGTCTGCCCCTAATACTAGCAACGTGTCCTAGCTCTGAAAGTGTTTGGGTTCTGAAGCTCCTCTGAAACCCAAGTGCTCTTAGTGCTCTGGGAGTTGAACAGTGGGGAAGGCAGTGATTTGTGCTGAAAGATGCTCTATCTTGCTGGGTGAATCTGTACTCAGCATGTCTGTTGTCGGGCAATGCCTGACATGTATAGAAACAAACACCATTTTGCCATGAATTGACAACAAAAATCATTAAATATCATTAAATGAAAAATCCGATTTCTTTTGTCTAAAAAGCATAGTATATATTTAGGAATAGCTAGAGTCCCTTGGTATACTCTTAATTAACATTTTTATAGAGGCAATAGATAAATTCAGGAATACTTAAATGCACAAACTGTTTTTTAACTAGCACTTCAGATTTTTATGCAAAATTGATTTATGAAGGTTGCAAAACAAAACAATAGTGCCACCAGGGAGCTGAATTTTAGTAGTTTATATGTAACAACTAAGCTGTATCAAGGCAGTGTTTTGCCAGATTTCGTATGCTTCTTAAGTATTATTAGAAATTATTTCTCACAGATATCACAAAATCCTTAAATAAAATTATATGATTAAATAAATTTTGAATAGCTGCTAACATTGTTGGCTTGCTTTGGGAATAATGTGACTGGAACACCTTTTGTGTTTTGTAAACCTGTGGTCTCCACAACTATGGTTAGGAGACAGCTCATTCAGTTTTATTTTAAAGCAGGTGTTCTTCTGGTGTTTATTCTCAGTTATTCAAACTTACGTGGAACAGCAGAAATGACTGCTAATCACCAGAACTGAGGAAACATAAAAAGCAGCATAAAACTATGATTTTGATTGAACAGATCCATCAAATATCACTTTGAATTTGCAGTGAGTGGGAGGGTATGGACATTCCTGCATAAGCCTTAGGAATAAGTTTTGTGCAGGAAATGCAATTATGGATATTTATATCAAGAGTTGACATTCTGCTTTTTTACAATAGTTTTTTACTGTCCAGTCCTTATATACCAGAATCAAATAGAACTATTAAGGAGAAGAAAATTTTAAAAACCCACCACAAAACACCAGCAGTTGCAAGTTCAAATAATAGATTAATGAATTAAACGTTAAGCATGGCACTGTGTTTTTAAATGCATAAATGTGTATGATTATATTGAGAGTAATTGGAATGCGAAAATAGCATGATGATGTTGATCTTAAGGCTGACATCTAACATAACGTTTAAATGAGACAAATCAGTTTTATTTTGTATCTCGCATGTTTCATAGCCATTATTACACTTGGAAAATTGAAAATTCTTGTGGCGGCAAGAATTTTGGGCTTCTTTACATTTATCTGTAATCAGTTACAAGACTTGTCTTTTCTTCTTTCATCCACCACACCTCTCTATTTCCATCCTCACCAGTTTTATCAATTCCTTGCATTTGTTTTATTCATCTTCACCATATCTCTTCTAGTCCAAGAATTTTATTTTTGCTTGTTGAAGTTTATGGACAGATGTAGTGAGCAAATGAAGGTATGTCACACATTTTAGCAGTTAGTAATAGTAGTAAGATAAAGTGTTATGTAATTCAAAACATGCTAACAACCCAATATGGCACAATGTTTTTTTAGCTAGCTAACCTGCTGAAGACCATATGCCCATGGTATCTTTGTACTATTAGTTCTGTTAATAATGTTTCTCATGCTATAGATAAACCTTATGTTATACATGTATGTTTTGAAAGACTGTAATCAGTCTGTGAATTTCTGGCATCTAAGACTGAGGACTTGATCACTGGACAATGTCCTTTCCTTACCAACTCATAGTGCGTGGAGTTTCATTTATAAAATGCAATATCCCTTATCAGCTTGAGTTACTTGCAGCAGCTTTTAGCAAAGACTTATTTATCCCTAGCTTATGATAGTACTAAGGTATTGCAAACAATTATTGATGATAAAAAAACCAAAAAAAAAGTGAAAAGGAGTCCAGAAAAAAAAAATGGATGAAGAATACAGCTCTGCAAGCCATTTTGCATATTCAGTTTTTAAATTTAGGATCTTATAACAGTAGACTGTAGTCTTTGCTTTAGTTTTCATTCTCTCTATGATATATTTATATAATTCTTGATTAAAATTTAGTTCACCAAAAATTATAATTTATGTTCAATATGAGTTTTATATAAGTGACTTTTGTATTTATTATCAGCTATTAATCTTGAGTGAATATTTTAGTAACTTAATACCATTATGAGTTATCATTGTCATAACTGGAAAATATCCAAAGGCTGAGTAACTGTGAATAACAGAGACAAAAGAAATAATAGCAGCTTAGCAGCATTTTGCCCAGACACCTTTTGCCACAGACCTTAAAGAACCTGTGCATCTTGTAATGAGTTTTATCTGGAACGATGTTCTCGGCTTCACAAAAGAAGCTTTAATCTTGACTTGTGAGCCTTCATGAGAGATATTTTTCACTTTGTACTTTCCTCTGCTGCCAAGGCTATGCGCTATATTGTTACACATGAACGTACACCTGGATTGAAAGCAAAATCTGTTTTGTTTTCTTATTTTTCCTCTTTTCATAGTTCTACCAGAAAGGTAAATGTTTATGCCTGATATTCCTCAAATAACTTTTTTTAGCTTTGTTTCTATGTGTCTATAAGAACTGAGTCAACTCAACTCTTCATGTTTTATGTTTTCTACTAACCCACAAAGCTGAATATTTATGGTGGAAACCCGAGAAATCTCGCTATGTATGTTTGATTGCTTATGCACACATCTCTAGTTTCCAATGACATATGCAATTGTGTGTACTGAAATAGTTATACATAAATATATACATATTTTTTATATTTGTGTATGCATACCCTTCTCTATTACCTTCTCATCTATACTGCCTGACTGTAAAATCATGTTAAAATTTTATAGTCTTTTTGATCAATCATGTTTTACCTCCTAGCTCTGTTAATAGTTTGTAGTTTGACAAGTACATCTACCTTTTTATTAACTGAAAACTTAAAGTGTGCATAAGGCAGAATCTTTGTCCTAAGATGTATTGAATAAAATAGAGCATAAAATAATGCCAGCGTCTTAATCAGAACTCTACATTTTGGTCACATAAACATAACACAATGTATATGTCTTTACAGTAGGTTTGTTCATTTTGTTTTTTCTACTAAATATATTTCAATGTTTATGAATTATTTCATTAATATGTGTAGCTTGTAGCTGCCTTTTGCTATTGCTTTCATGTAAGGATGAAAAAAAAATTATTTAATTTCATCAAGTAAAGCTGTCAGTTTTCAACAAATGCCAAAATCTAGGCATTTCAGATTCAGATAATCTTGAATCTCTGTCTCTCTGAATATGTTAATGTTTATATATATAAACTTACACATAAAAGGGCCAAAACGGTTTAATGGCAGGTTGAGGGCAAATGGTGGAGTGTTTAATTTCATTTGGTAGGTTATCAATAGCTCGAGCCTAAAAAAATGATACAAAGCTAAGGATATCAGACATGATATTAAGTGTGGTATAATGCTGTTAATTAAAATATATCAAAACATAAATCATCCTAGAGGTATAAAAGCTGTAGTTTGTGTATGTTTTTGATAAAATCAAGAAATATGCCCTGAATCAGACTCTTTCTTTTCTTCCCTGATTGATTTATTAAGATTTGAAATTCCTTTTCATCAGCAGATTTACTTTCACACTTATGTTTAGAGAATTAGAAAGGTAAATAATTTCACGTGGTTGGTAATATACGAAGTGTTAAGTGACAGAACTGTATTATTGTACTGCGATAGTTTTTCAGAATCTAATTTTTAATGTTTTTAAATTCTGGGCTGATGCATTTTTGGTTTTGGCTGGGATGTATTGTGTGAACCGAATATGTACAGGTAGCACCAACATGGCCATGATTCACAGCTGAAGTGTGAAGAAAAGATTTATTCCATTATTTCGCTGGCAAAACAGGGACACATAGGCTGCTAAGCTTCTGTCATCTTAGCAGGGGCAAAAAGTGCTCAGGCTGTTTCCTGGCTCACATATCAAAGAGGTCTGGCGCGGGCACAGTTCTTCACTAGGCTGTGTTTTATGCTCTCCAAGCTTCTTATCTCCCTTCCCCCCTTACTAGGCCTGTGAAGAACACTTTTTAGGTCTTTTACAGCATTCTGTTACGTGACTTCTCGAGATAAACAACACCAGTGAATTTTCCCAGACTGAATATTCTTAGCACTCCCCCAGCTGCAAGGTCATCTTGAGTGAAAACAATTCTAAAAACAACTCTTTCTCCTCCCCAGTCTTCCAGTTTTAACCCTTTCCTCCCCACATGTGTTAACAATAACCAGGAAAATATGTTGTCAAGAACTTTTTATTGAACTCAGCGGAATATATTAGTAAAACATTATTTGGTATAAGATACCTAAATTTAGGTGTAATCAATTCTTACTTAAATTAAGAAACTGGATTCTCTATAATATTCTCTATAAAACAAGCCATTCCTTTATTCCCAACAACATGTAGTTTTACATGTCAATTCTTTCTTCAAATTCGGGCTGACAGTGCATAATCTTGTTATGAATATTTTGAAAGACTGGAACTTTTCCAACCTAAGTGATTCTATGACTATATCACGTTACTGAAGCAAAACTACTCAGTATTAGATTAAATGTGGGAAAACTGTATTATACATCCCAATATAACTATTTTTTTTTTCTTCAAAATTGTTGAAATGTAGGTAACTGTGCATATAACTACACTTGAGTGATGCAATATAAGGAAAATTCACTCTTTGGTTGTTCTGGAGGGAGTGGATTACACAAAATCATTAGGAACAACTAGAGTTGTCTGTCTCCAGGTTATTATTGTAAATTTGTCTTGATTTAGGACTGAAAAGTATGACAATTCACCGGCTCATTTTTGACAGTCACAAAACTGAGAACCAGAAAAGTGATTGAATGGAGTTGTAAACGGTGTAAGCAGAACACTTAAATATAGGTAAAGGTTTGAAAACAGAAAAATGTGATTGATTTTGAGTCTAGCAAGCAAAGCACCTAGGTTATGTCATTGTTTTGAAAGCTTTTCAAAGAATGTAGGCTAGTCTAATTACCAGGAAAGGCTTGTTTTATAAGGTGGGGAAAAAAATCAGTGGCGTTGCATACTATACTTATTCAAGCTTATATGAGCTAATCTTCAGTCAAAGAGAAGCTCATGCCATAATAAGCAATAGCAACAATATATATATATAAGAAATCTGATCTTCCACAGATTTATTTTTCCTTTGTAGAGGGGCAGTACATAATGAAATGAAATGAAGCACTATGACTTAATGTTCAGAAATAAGTAATGAGTTCATTCTTCAGAAATGTCTGAAGGGGTTGCCGCACTCAAATTTCTCTTGAGATTCAAAACCCTTAGTGAATAACATGTATAAAGAATAATGTTCCTCAGTTCTTAATATTATACTTTTATGGGTGAAAACACAGCTTCTCTAGTGTGTCTTTATGCAGGAGAGATCTATGAATGGCATAGAAATTACATTCACACTTCTACTAAAACAAAAATATTTGTAAGGGATTTCTTGGTTTTTTTTTTTTGTTCTCCAACTGTGACTGAGCATGACAAGCTGGAAAGAATGACAGGAAGATGGTTTTGGAAGGATGAGGAGGAACAGATGTCATGAAAGAGCACTGGTAAAGCTTAAAATAGAATATGCCTCACACATGGGGGATACTTGTTCCTCATTCAATATATTTAGGATTTTGTAGAGGGTTTTCTTAGGTTGTTTTTTGGGTTTGTTTTGTTTGGTTGGTTGGTTTTTCGTGTTTTTTTTGTTTTTTTTACTTCGTTTCGGTTTTGTTTATTTTAAATCTGTTTAGATGGTTTATTTCACAGAAGTCTATACAGACAGTAGAGAGAAAGGCTGTCCATGTCTCCTATTTTGTATATCTCCCTAACTTTCTTCTTTTGCAGAAATCTATTTCCTTTCTACATCTTCACTACTGCTTCACTATTACCTTATTTTCAGACCTCCTACTTTCAGAAAAGAAAAGGCGTTTGTCAGATGTGTTCCAAACTGTTAAGGAAAATGTATGAGACTGAGTAGGGGCTATGCAGGGAGTCAAGTGGAGCCTCCCTTGCTTCACTGGAGCTGGCCTGCTGTGATGGGGCTTCAGTCCCAGTAGTTAAAGTTTTAGATGTTGGGAATGTGACTCCTGGAGTGGCTCCTGGATGGTCAGGAAGGAAAGTTTCCTTAACAGGATGCATTGCTGAGCCTGTTTGTCATCTAGAGTCTGTCGTGCTTTGCAACTCAGTAAATCATAGGTAATTAAATATTCTCATTTAGTGGCTACTTGAATTCATACTGATTATGTAATTAGATGTAATGACACAAACCTTGTAGAAAAATGGTCGATAATCTAAATATAAGGAAAAAACCACAAACATTTACAAGATTATCTGTAGGCATAAGGCTGTGGGATGAACAGTTCCTCAGTGCTCTATTTTGCATTTTTTCTTGGTATTGTGTACTTCAGTAAAAAACCCTAACAGTCTGTTAAGAACCTGTTTGTCTGATGCTGTAGAAATATTCAGAAAAACAAAAATATTTTAGAAAAAGAGATGTAAGATTGTCCCAGTGTTATTCCCCATTAGGAAGAACTGTATGAAAATTGCTCTTTTGGTTACTAATTGCAAGTATGAATCTTGAGCATAGAGAAGTCTTTTGATCTCTGTCTACTGGGTCACTCTTCCTCAAATCTCAGGTTGTGACAGCACTTGATCTCTTACAAAGAGCTTAGGAGGTCACAGTGCCCCTACATTGTCAGACTGTTTCATACGCTTTTGTTATTGTTACAATTTGGGCTTCAACAACAGCTTCTTATTTCATCTTTGATCTACAAGTTAGGTCTCCTACAACCGAATGTAAATGAGCAATGATGATAGGTTCTGTGCTGGTCTCATTTGCTAATACAATGTTTATTTAAAAATTTTATGAAGTGCAAACCTTCTCTAGTCAATAAGTATTATTCATAACTTACTCTATCAACTCTTGCAGAGTATTCTCTGATAATTTTGCAATGAAATTATAATGTTTTCCAATGTGTGTCGTATGTATAGTATTTGTCACTGTGTGAAGTCTGTCTTACATAAGATTTTTGTGTGTAATTTAGAGTTTTTTAAAATTATTAAATGTTTGAAAGATAATCAATAGAAGATGCTGCTCTAGCTTGAAGAATAACCGCAAAAGATAACGTGTTGTTCTTCCCTCCTTACCCTCCTTTTCTTAAGAAGCAGAGCCTTTTATTGTTGCTAACACTAATACTTGGAAGAAAGGATATTTAAATCCTATGCATGTCTTTCAGACACCCATCCTTCCTCTATCACACTCTTTAAGGACAGTAAGTCATGAATTATTTACTATATAATGCCATGAAATATTTTCCTGTTTTGTCTACTTTTACTGTAGGAGGTGAACTGGTTCCCAGTTCAATTCTAATTGCACTGCTCTGGCTTTTGGACGAAGCCTAAAAACCAAAACTTGCAGGTTTTTTTTGTATTAGGAGGTCATGGATTTTGCTGACAATTACTCTTGCATGGGAAGATGCAGTGATTTGTTTCTTTTATGTTAAATGTTAAATTTTACTATAGATTATACACATAGTTAAATTTACTCAGTCTCACAGTTTAAAATAGATGTTAACCTTCAGCATTCATATTAGCTGAATAACAAGAGTTCAAGGTTCCAGGGTTTCTTCAAGAGATGCTTGGAGTGCTGGGCACTGAAGATAAAGCAACACTGATTATACTATTGAAAATGAGAAGCTTTCTACTGGGGTATACCAAATCAAACATAACATCAAAACAGTTATATAACTGAATTTTTGACATAAAAAACTTTGCGTAAGAGAGATTTATCTTTAGAGATGGATTTTTATTTATAATATTTCAGGATGCTTTCTTGGCTTTATGTAGAATTTAGTCAAGAATTTAATGTAATAACATATGATGCTGAAATATTTTGGTTTGGATTTAGGTGCTACAGTGGTAGGAAGTAAAGTAAACTTACAATATATTGTGACAGATTATTGTTGCATAATATTTTAGATATGTAGCTCATCCCAAGATATTTCCTCTTTCTAAATATGGCAAATTGTAATGTGTCTGTTTCAGCTTGTTTTATGAAATGTGAAATGAATGTGGACTATAATTTTTATCTTTGTAGGAAGTAAGGGGTTTTTTGCATGATGCTTATATAAAGAACCTTAAATTCAATACAAATTAATTCATTAAGATAGTTGCTATTAGTTTCCTCTCAGTGAAAATACACTTCTAGATAATAGAGGAACCCTCTTTACAACTGTTTTTTTCTCAGGCTTGTATTCATGATTTAATGAGGGAAATAAAACTTACAACAGTAATAGATCTCAAATATGTGCCTTAGATCTGATATCTATGTGTCCAGACACCTGCAAAAAACCACATTTAAGCTGACTTTTATTTCTGTTTCTGAAACCCATTTGAGGAACAGCGCACATAGAATAACAATAGCAGATTTCATATTTAGGAGAAACGCACTTCCAGTTTGGTTTATAATGATGCTTTAGGAGAAGCTCCTGTTATTAAACAAGTCAGTTTGCTTTCTTTTCTGACTGCTGTTTTCAATTAAGAATGAAGTGTTCTATTCGTGTGTCAAAGGAGAGGGAGGTAGGGGAAGGTTTTTTCATTAGCAAATAATGAATGTTAGTATGCACGTACAAGAAAACAGTGTATTGTACCTATATTCAAGTTATTTTCTAGATTGAAATAAACAAAGCTACCTTGATTAAAGATGCACTTGAAATGCTGCCTGTTGCAAAAATTTTCGAGTTCTGTTTTTGTTAAACAGTTTGAAAGTGTGTGTATGATAACAAAGTAGTAAAAACATTTTGGCTTGACTTACACTAGTCAGTTAAAAGATTGTATATATTATACAGAAGAAACTGAACGCTTTGAGTATTATTTTTCAGGAGGGTGTTTTCCTACTGTTGAATGTTTTGGTCTATTAATAGGTCATAAAATAAAAATTCATTCTAGTATTAAAAAGTTAAGTTGCATTGTATCTGTCATAGTATCTGTATCATAGTATTTGCCCCTTTTCCATACCTCTCCTGTGCCTTCATAGGTAGAAAGACTGCAATGTGGAAAAGTAAGAGAGAGACCTATGTTCAAATCCCTGGCTGTGTGTGTCTCTCAGTATAAAGGAAACCTGTATGTATTCTAAGTGTGAATTTAATGAAGGTAGAAGGAAAGTTGTATTGTAAGCACTCTCACCTCCAAAACTTAGAGTTTGTTGGGGTTTTTATTTGGTTGGTTTTGGTTTTGTTCGCGTTTTTTGCTTTTTTTTTCCTGGATCGGGTTTATCGTAGAGGCTAGGAGATTAAAGGTATTCTGGCTGGAATTTAGGAGCAAAAATACAGGCAAAACATCATGGGAGGAAAGACCTAAAGAACCAACCTTAGAGAAGTAATGTATTGTCTTCTCACTTAAAATCATTTAAATATTAAAAATTAAAGTTCATTAAAGCTGAGTATGAAAGCCTTAGTAAATCCTTAGTTGAATTGAAATGTCTATTCTGCTACTTCTTCAGAGGGCTAAAAATTTTGGATGGATTGTTTTTGCAGAATTTCTGCTTTAAAAATTACTTTTTGGTTTAATCAGCACTTCTCCCTGACAAGCTATTCACTGTGACCAGCACCAGTTGAGAGCGAGCCCTTTTACTTTCACCCCTAAGGTGCCAGGCTGTCCAAACAACAATGATCTGTGGATGTTTAGCACTGTTTGTAATTTTCCGCTGTAAAACCTAACCAGTAAACTGTGAATACTCCCTCACAAGTTCTTAAAACTGAGAACTGAAATGCCTGCTCAGAAATGCACTGTGTTCAATGAGGAGTAGTAGGATTCCTCAGAATAAGAATGGAAGAAAAAAAAATGGACATAATTTGTAAGATAGCCTCTGAAAAATAATGTTAATCTAGCGTACTTAGCAGAAAAGTAATTAAAATTCTGTAATATGTGATCTTACCTCTTTTTATAAATTGCTTTTGTAAAATATCTTCTATTTGGTTCCTATGAAGGCATGTTTCATGGATTTGCATCAGGCAGAGGCACCCTGCCTGTCTATCCAAACATCACAATATTCTGCTCAAACCTCTTTCACAACCTGCAGTGACCTATTGTTCGTTTTATGGCTTTGAGCTCCTGGGAGGAGTAGGTTAGAGACCATCACAGAGGGATGTTCTGCGAAAGTGGTGACATTGATTTAGATAATTGCACTTTATTGCTTTTAAGGCTACCATTCTGACTTTTATGCACTTTGCTAGATCAGAAACAACTAGTGACAAAAGCTGTAACTTTTCCTCTGATTGTAGTGCATGCAGAGCTGTTCCTCTTCAGTTTTTGTAGAGGAGTCCTGTGATGTTCCATATGGGCTTTCCTAGAACAGTAGCTAAAATGTGAAAGGATTCATTACACAGAGTAGAACCTTGTTGTCTTTATTATAGTTCAGTTCAAATGATACATGGTAATTCAACAGAAGGAATGATAAATTAATAAGATTAGACATCATTTGCAAAAAATCTGATCTGGAAATGGGACTTTCGGTTCAACAAAACATGGAAATTTTTGTTTGAGCATGTCTATGAGCTTGTTTCAATCCTGAACAATATTCTCCAGAAGGAGATTTCAGTGGATTATCTCAACATTCCTCTGTGAGTCGCATGTATGAACATGGAGTCAGAAGATTTGAGCAGTGCTGAAAATTAGCTGAATCTACATCTTATTCTTTTCAACATGTACAATAATTAAACAGTAAAAAATTGCAGATTTATCTTCCTCAACTACTTCATTGCAAGTTTGTTTGGTTGACTTGAAAATATAATTTAGCAAATATTGTTTTGGCCAGGAATCTTAAAAATTAATGAAAAGCTGTTTTCTAAAATAAAAAAAGAAAATAGAACTCCTGTGGGTTTTTTGTGTCTATTTTTTCTGAATTTATTTACTCAGAAATGGTAACCTTATCTTCCTATTATATAAGTAAAAATGGAACCTGTTTCACGTGTGACTTTAAGAAAGGTTGCTATGCTTCAGTGGATAAAACAGATAAAAGTTTTTTATGTTATTAAGTAGGAATTGTAAGAATATAGTGTAAGCTATTTTATTTTTTTAAGGGTAGAATCTATTTCAAGTGTTTTGTATTTGACCTAAAAATAAGATGTCATGAATAGAAAATTGTACCTGCTTTATCATGTGTGCGAATTGGAATCCAGCTATTTCATTATTTCTTTTACAAGATTTTCCTTTAATTTGGAAGCTCTGTGGTCTCTCCTTTCTTCAGGGAATGCATACTAAATATTTTTCTGCAAGATTTACGTAGATAACAGATTTCATTCAGTGGTTAATAAATCAACTAATTGTCTTTTGTTTTCGTAGAGTTCTGTGTGCTTTTGGTAAAACAAATGATCCTTTAGGAATAATTTAGTCAACTCAGTAAAGGCTTTAGATCTTTTAAAAGAAGTCACACCACTGAAGAGAGGATCTATAAATTTAATAAGACAAAATTCTAAAATCTTTATCTTGCCTTGTAATTTTTATTTCTCGTGCATTTCTGGGCAAAAAGACTTTTTGGAACCTTAATAATGAAAGCAAAAAGTGATTGTACATGTGTATAATTCTCAAAAAAATTTACAACTTCTAAATGTATTCTTTGGACAAATGTTTTACCTATATACTGCCTGTCTAATATTCTCACAGTGGGATCATGTATTAGTATTCAGATGGTTTATTATATCATTGTACACTTAACTAATTATCATGCATGAACTTTTGTTTTGTGTTTGACAATCCCTGAAATATCAGTGCAGAGGCAGTGTTATCTAGCCAGCCTCTCATGGCACTTTACCTCTTATTTACTATGTTGAATAAAGAGATATTTTAAGCTGTGTTTATTTGCGCACAGTGTAGTATGAACTGCAAGGGAATTTCCCCCAAACTTTACTGAGATTGTCTGCCACTTGTTTGCAGTTTGCAACTGCCAGTACGTGTGTAGGCCATTTATTTTCCTGTCAAGGTCTATATTTCCCTAATTTCTCCACCTTCTTTTCCCCTTTCCTCCCACACGCTTGACCTCAGTGTTTTGGAACCAAGATTTAGTGGTAAAAGTACATTGTCACATTTAAAAAACGACAGATCCTTTTGGCTAGAACTTGAAAAAATTGATTGAAATTTGAAACGGAAAACCTCTGAAAATAATTGGGAATACATAAAATAACCTTTGGTGTTTGGGTAATTGTACCATTTAACTGAAGCTTACATTTGTGAGTGAATATTTGTGGGTTTGTATATATACAAAATGTTAACTGTATGAAAATGAAAGATTAGTTGGTTTGGTATTAGTAACATAGGATAAAGAGGTTTTAGAGAGATGTCAAGCTATCAAGGAAAATTAACTGTTACGATTAAATGTGACATTTGAATATATTTAGGCGAAGTCATTATTAAGACAGTCAAATAACCTTAATTCTGATCTTTTTTTAGTACTATTCACTAGCGCCATAATCACAGTTGTGATATTGTAGTATAACTGCAGATTAGATTAATAAAATTTCAAAGTGTCTTTGTTGCCTTTTCTGCTTCTTACCTCATTTGGCAGATATTTCCTGTGTGATATTTTATCACTTTTCTGTATCCACTGTAGAGATGTTTCGGAGGCGTACTGCCTTCTATTGCTCAAACTCGTGGTGTTTCTAGAGGTTTCTGAAAAAATATTTATGACAGGGTGGTAATCTGCTTTAGAAGAATTATAATTTTTTATGAATGAAATTGTCCATGATAGAGAATTCATTTTAAGTTATAACTATCTATCATAAATATTTATTTTAGAAGCATAATGCTTTAAAGCGTTATTGAAAGCTTTTTTTTTGGTATAAATAGTTCATATTCTAATGCATGTTATGGTTAATAAGTTATAAAAAATCGTTTAGAATTGAAAACAGATTAGAGTCAAAGTAAATTATTTTTATAAAATCGACAAAGTGATTTTATAGAAAATATAAATATTTTGGTTAGTATAAAAGTTTTAACAAGTTGATTTAGAAAGCGAAGTCGTATTTTGAAGACACCAGAATTTAAATCTAAGTGCTCAGTTGACCCACCTCTAGAATATTCCTCAAATAAGTTATAAGAAAACAATATAGGAAAGAGTAAAGGATGCCATCTTCTGCTTGTAGGTTTGTAGAAGATATTGCAGAGGATTACTGAATTTTTCATCTGTGAGAATTCAAGGCTTTGATCTGAGTCCTTAAATATTTGTGAATAAAGCCTGTTCCAGTTTTTAATTAGTATTAATTCCAACTGTGACGATTGAAAAGCAGAAGGATAATATTAGTCAGCAATTGTAAGAAAATGAGAAGCAATATTAATATAAGGTCTGCCTACTGCCTGCAAATTAATTATTTTGGGGTTCTCACAATAAAAATAATCCCAGGTAGTAGAGAATCAGTGCTAAAAGTTAAGCAAAATAGGTGGTGCTGAAATGTCATGTTATGGAAGATATTTTTCTAGGTAAATTGTATTAGTGAAATAAAATAATGTAATAGAACCTTTTTAACCATCTTGATAACAAAATAATATAATTAAGTATTTAAAAGTTAGGAAATACCGGAAATAATTCTAGCTGTATATCACCTTATATGGCATCTTTCCCCCTTGTGTTTATGTTTAATATGTTATTCTGCATGTATGTAGTATTTCCATGGAGACTTGTTCATTTTTTTAATTTTTTTGAAATTCTCACTTTATAGGATGCGCGAAATTCGGGGTAAATGCTAATTGTTTTTCTTTTGATTACTCTGTACTTGACCGATTTCTCATTCATTTGTAAGTATTGTGTTGTGCTCTAAACATAGAATTATTATTTTGCCTTACCCTTCTTCAATAACAATTATCTTTGTAGTTCCCAAGAGCTTCACAATCCTAAATTTATTTTTATAGTATTATGAAAGGTGAAACGCCCATTTCCATCCTTACTCTCATAGTAAGTGACAAAGTATGAGTGGTGGGATTTTAAGTCTGAAGTATCAACTAAAGATAAATATTCCTTCTGGAACAGTGAATATTTACAAACAGTTGTCAGTATGTAATTTCAGTATGTTCAAGCACAGCTCCCTTGGCTTTAATTCCAGGTAGAAGCTCTGAGAATTTCTGTACGTTAGATCCCTTGGTCTAATTCAAATTCCCTTGTTTTGTTTGTGGAAAGATACCAGTATTAGTGTCTGACATCCCAAAAGTTTTACTTGTACATTCACTAAAGTACTTTGGTTTGTTTCTTCTGCTGAAATGCAGAAGTAAAAGAAAGTATAGAAACAAAAGATTCAGTACTTGCTGCAGAAAGGGTTTTAAGCTGCCTCTGTGGTAACTAAAGCAACCAATTCTTCCAAGAAATTGAATTTATCAGTTTTCAGTATGGGGTTTTATGTGTGTATATTTTACATATTAATTTGAAAAATTCACTTTTAAAAGTAGGCTAATGAAGAGACTTGAGCTTTTTTACTGCTTGATACAGGTGACATGACACACACGTATCAGTCATGAATGAGTCATTTGACTTGAAAGAAAATAACCTAACACTTGAAAAGAAACAGTCACAGAACTACTTAATATTCCGTGATCTTTGTTTTGAAGTTTTGCTTTGATGTATATTCAGGCCTGTGAGAAATGTTGCCAGCTAATGCTTGTACTAGCTTTTCCTGTAATTTGCATTGCAGATTGAATCACAGACTTAGAGTGGGAGGGAGGTCCTCTTGTCCAACCCCTTGCTCATAGCAGTTCCAGTTAGATCTGACTCTGTAGGTCTAGCCTACGTCAAATTTCAAATGTTTATAAGGATTCAAATTCTTTAATTCTCCACTATTTGACCATTCTTATGTCATAGTTTTTTTCCTTATACCTAATCAGATTTTCCTGTCTTGTATTTTACATCTGTACTCCCTTGACTTAGATCTGTGAACATCTGAAAACTAGTGAGCTCGACGCTCACTTGAATTTAGCAAAGGGAAACAGGAAATTCTAGAATCAGAGAATCCTTCAGGATGGAAATGACACCTGAGGTCATAGGCTCCAACCGTCCACCATTAATCATGTCCCTAAGTGCCATATGTACATGCTTCATCTGAGCTGCTTCACATATCTATTATAGATGAGCTCTACCTTCTCTTTAATAACTTGACTGTCTTTCTTTTACTGTAACGTTAGCTTAGAGTACCTTATGCGTACATGTTCATGCAATAGGTCAAGTTTCATCTGTTAAAGTGAAGATATCAAGCATTAATAAGAGAAGCTAAAACTCTATGACGAAAGTGTCCTTATGGAGAAAACCATATCAGTTCAACAAGACTGGCTCATCATTATCATCATGTGAGTGATAGATAAAAGATAGGCAGCTTAAGATGGATAAAACTTAGGTCAAAAATAATTAACAGTTCAGAGGGATAGAATACCTCTCCTCTGAGGAAAGATTAATAGAGTTGTAGTTCTTCATGCTGGAGAAGAGAACTCTGCAGAAAGATGTAATTTCAGCTTTTCAGTGCTAAAGGGTTCTTATAAGAAAGATGGAGACCCTGTAGTGGTAAGAGCAGGGGTAATGGTCTTGAAGTACAAGAGGGTTGATTTAAGTTGAGCTTAAGGAAGACAATTTTTACGGTAATGGTGTTGAGGCACTGGAACAGGTTGTTCAGAGAAATTGTGGGTGCCCTATCCCTGGAAGTGTTCAGGGTGAGTGGAACTTTGATCAACCTGGTCTAGTGAAGAATATCCCAGTCTGTGGCAGGACCTGGTGGACTAGGTGATTGTTAAAACTCCCTTTCAGCCCAAACCATTCTATGATTTTTGTTGTTGTTGTTGTTGCACTTTGCAGTGTTCTTTCTATTGAAGACACCTGGCAGTGCTAAAAGCCTCTTGTTTTGACTGAAAGCTGAAATCCCTCTTTTTGGCGTAGGGTGTAAAACACCACTTGAGTATTGCTCTGTTCAGAAGAGAATCTTAAGATCTGCATTTATTTGCTATCATCAAAAGAAAGATATGGAGGTAAAATAAGTAAAATTCTTATGAAATTTCATGTTGTTTCTAGGTAACCCAGTGAAAAAGAATGGAAACTATTCTAAAGGGCATGGACTGTCTTTGCTACTTTTGTATAATGCAAATATGTACATTTTTTTAATGTTTGTGATTGAAATCTTAAGCTTATTATTGACGTAGCAGACAGTCACTGGAATAGATCAATGAGAAGACAGTTTTCATTCACAGCGCTGTTGCCGTGGGGTTTTGTTTCAGTTTTAAAAAATGGTGTGTGAAAGGAGAGAGAGAGGTTCTATTTTCTCCTTTGTTTTGACCAGAATATTAGCTGGTTGCTGGATTTTTTTTCCTCCTTTGGGCATGCCCTGTACATTTTCTCTAAAGTGACTGTTTCTGAGGTTGAAAAAGTTACCTATATTAGTCATAAAAGACCTCTCAGGTGGTAAGAAAATGAGGAAAGATTAAGCGCAACCTTGACTGCATTGCTCATCACTTCATCTTTCTGCTTAATAAAACACAAACGGAATAGAAGAGCAAAGATCCCATAGTAATTTAGAAGTAGAGCGCTGGTTGAATTCTTCGCCAAATATGCCAAACCTTTAGCTTTTAAATAATTCCCTGTGATTGATGTTAGATCCTTTTGTGCATTACCTGCCAGCTGGAATGAAGTCTGGCATACAAAAAGTGGTGGTTTGACATTAATGCAGCTTCAGAGAAATTAGGTTTTCTGTAAAGTTTTAGCAGCACTGAAGATAAATACAAAGGGTTATAAGCAGTGTAATGATCTTCCAATCTGCAGCTTCATCCTATCCGCTATCCCAGAAGGCTAATGTAATTTCACAGGAAAAGGTACCAAGTTCCATCACTTATCTTTCTCCTCCATGCATATGCTATCAACCCTGATGTAATACATTAACATTATAATGAAAAGAATTTGTCAATCAGGAAATAGATAGAAGCATACAATTGGAGGTAGAAAGGAAGGAAGAGAAGGAGAAATACAATCATGTTGATGCAGAGATTTTTTACAAATTCTGACATGCATTTAATTTATTAAAATCTCTGCTTTGAAGTATAAATAAAAAGCACCTATTCTGTCATTGATGTTATCATACTGATTTTGCTAGCCTTTTATTTATGCAGTACTAATGTAAAGACTTTTATGTGAAGTAATTGTGAAATTTTGAGTTAATCAAGATATTTCAATATAAAATGTAAAAGGAAAAAAGTTTTAAAGCTTTAAAAGCTGTGAATAGATTACAGCAGTGGTATGAATTAATTGAAATGTAAATTTTCACTATGACAGAGATAAGTTCAAACTCACAGCAGCTCTGCTCATCCTCTTTATTCTACCAACTTTACTTTCCTCTTTTTAAGGAAATCTGTAGAGGTTCGAACTAGCTAAATATTATAATTAACAAATTTTTTCTCATTATTTTGTATTTTCAGGTAACATGCATTTGGAACAGGAATGAATACAGGTCAGGCAAAAAAATCTTTAATAACCCATCTAGGCAGTTTTTTATGTAATTGAAAGTCTAATATCAATATGCCTATTTTCTCAATATAATACCTGAATAATACCTTTTTTCTCAACGATGTCTGTCTGATCCAGAATCTGTTTCTTTGGTTTCACAGTTACTGACTGTTGTTCATATTCGGTTTTTCTTTCACTCTCTAGTAATTTTGTTTTCTATTTTTTTTTGCTTTAATGGCCAACAAAAGCAAGTTCCTTATTTTTGGCCCTAATGGTAGAAATCGGAGCATGAAATCTTACTACTCTTTTTTTTCTTGTGATTGTTTATAGATTTCTGTTTTAAATTGTGTTCTGTATTATGTGAAATTCTAGTGAGCACTGGCTGCATGAAACCTAGAAAGTACTGCTTGTTTTGAAGTTGCAAACATCATAGAACTCTTAAGGGGTTTTTTTTTGGCATAAATTCTGCCTTAAATCCGTGATTTCTTAGGAGCTATAAGAAAGAGGTAAATTCTAGGATATTTGCTTGAATTTGGGCTGTGCAAGTTCTGCCTGCCCATATCAAAATTTGTTCTATCTACAGAACTAATTTTGAGAAAGCACCAAGAATCTGTATCTTCTCAGAGACTATTAGAAATATTCAGTAAAAGAAGTCTTTAAAATTGACAAATAATTTTCTTGGAAGAAGGTAATTAAATTATTTCAGTTCTGCTTGTTAGGTAGATTTTTAGTTCCATTTTAACATGAAGGTACAAAAAGAATATGGATAAACCAGTTTGATTTATAAATTTAAAAAGGAATGATTAAATTAGATTTTGCATAATGGAAACAGGAGCATTTGTATCACGCTTTGATACTAGCCACTTTGATGGCCACTGTGTATTCCAGTTATTTTTCTGCTGGTAAAATGGAAGTTCTGCTATAAGCATTTTTCTTTCATTTATGGAATTACTTATACTGAAGTGTAATTTAACTGTGATAAATTATCGGTATTATTGTTGTCTCAGAGAGTCTTTGAAAGCTAAAGAAACACCAAAGTCCTATGTCAGTATTTAAAACAAACAAGAAACTTTATGGAAGTCTACTTACTCTGTTGTATATAAAATACAGTCGGTGGTTATAAACTGTGACTTTTAAGTCAGATTTTGTTTTCAGAATAAGAAATGTTTATAATCCATAATTTGTAGGAAATGAGGTCAATGAGAAACTGCAGTGGTTTCTGTTTTCTTTGGGTCAGGCTCCCTAGATCTTGGAAGTCACTAGAATCTACACCAGATGTATTTCCAAGCAGTTGAAAGCAATATCTGTACGTAGATCTACATAAACTTTGCATAAACATAAAGCTTTAACTTTGAAATTTTCCAGTTAGGATGATTAACGAATTGCAAAAATGCCTTCAGGGAAAGGATGTCCTACATCAGTGGAGAGAGAGCCAGACAAGATGTCTGTTTAGCTTAAAGCACTACCTGTCTCAAAAGGCAAGACTTACTTTTCAAGTATTATTCTACATGTCAAAACCATTGAAGTCTAGTAACTAGCTGTAGCCGAGTGGGGCTGTACACTGATTCTTGAAATTATATTTTAAGTAAAATTACATCTAATTGCGTGCACATAAAGCTGTGAAACCGCGAGTTTTTGAATCGATAATGGATTCGTATTTCTGAAAATTAATTATAAGGATCTTTTTCATCAGTCCATGAACATGATGTTTTTAAGTTTCTCTGGTTCATTTTCATAGAGGTGCAGTCCTGTAAATATTAGAAAACATGTAATAAAAGTAATCCTCTACAGAAATTGCTTTCCACTTACCATATTTTTGTTGTGTTTCTAGATTGTTTCTGTCTGTATTTACTTATTCTTGTAATTACACAAATAACTTTGTGTTTTATTTAGAAATTATTTGGATTATAATGTTTGTTTAGCACTTATTACAGAATTACTGAGGCCAGTGGCATTGCTCTGAGGCCCAGTGGATTGCTTGGAAATATGCCAATATGAATAAGTATCTTTTAAGTAAAATTTATAGAAGTTAATGAGATGAACTACCCTACTTTAATACTGTGGCCTGAATCCCTTAATGTCTTTCACAAGCCTCAGTTTCAAGACAATGAATTTTGAAAAATGTTACAGTTATTTTAATTAATAAAACATAGTGTTGATCCTGAGAGAATAGGGGTTTTTTTAGGTATGTTTCTGAAATACCAACCAGTCATATGTAGCTTAAATATTTTGGAAAGCAAAGCATTCTGTTAGGTGTAGAAGCTGTCTAAATGTTTAGTTCATGAACTGGTAGATTTTAACTTATTTATTGTTTTAAAATACAGCTTTCACTTTTAATTCATATCCTAATAAATGTATCTGCAAATAATACCATTTTAAAATAAAGTTGCTCATTATGCAAGTCATATATTAGGTTTTCCGTTTAAAAAAAGTTTGCTCCCAGCAAATATTTTCATATTTGGTGGTTTTGAAAGCATTTAAACATCTTTTTCTGCTAACACTGAAGAATATTTTTGTACCATTTGTTAGATGGATCATACCTTTAATTTGGTAAGTGCAAAACATTTAAGAACACATTTGCAGATATTATTATCTGAAGAGCTGTTGTGCAAGACTGTACTACCTAATTTTGTAGGTACACTACAAAGATAAACTATTTTTAATCTATTAATGACTAATTGAATTAGAAGTATTTCAGCAACAACAATTTCAAGGCTGACCATGTAAATGACCATGTAAAATGTAATATTGCAGTTCAAAGACACAATGGTCATAATTTGCATGCAAACAATAATAATCTAGACAATATTTCTTTTTCAGGATTGTTTAATATATTATTATAATCACAGAATCATTAAGGTTTGAAAAGACCTGTAAGATCATCAAGTCCAACTGTCAACCTAGCACCGCTACCATGTTCGCTACTAAACCTTGTCCTCAAGTGCTGTATCCACATGGTTTTTTTTAACACTACCAGGGATGGTGACCCTACCACTTCCCAGGGCAGTCTGTTCCAATGCTTTTAAACCCTTTGCAACTTTTTTTTTTCCTAATACCTAATCTAAATCTCCCCTGGAAGAACTTGACACTGTTTATTGTCATCCTGCCACTTGTTACCTGGGAGAAGAGACTGACATCCTCTCACTCCAACCTCCTTTTGGGTAGCTATAGAGAGAGAGAAAGTCCCTCCTTATCTTCATTTTCTCCAGCCTAAGCAACCCCAGCTGATAAACAAACCTCAACTACTCCTCATAGATAGTGTAAGGTAGAAGATTTGGTATCTATCTCACTTTTTTTCCACTGGAGAGTGATGGTTTTCATTGTGCAGGGATGATGTACAAGTATTGTTTTTAAGTTAGATTTTTCAATTTTCCATTTTAGCTACCTGGAACGTTTTAAAGGTTGTGGGTTTATTAATGGTAATGTAACTTATTGATGGCTAGGAAAACTTCATTATCACTGTAGAGAGCCTTTTATTGGTGTTTTGAAAATAAAATAGTGACCTTACTTATGTTTGAGGGCTGGAAACTAAACTAGTCTTTCTGACATGGTAAGAATGATTCTTTGGGTACAACATAAACTGTGGCTGTTGAGCAAGACCTTCTGCTTGAACTGTCATAATATTCAGAGGGGAAGTTGTTGGTCCTTTTTTCATTCTTGTAGTTGAAACCAAATACACAACTGCAAAATTACCAAAAGAAATTACTTTGTTCATAGAACTTCAGCACTTAGGAATTACCATGTTTCCTTTAACTTCCAGCTGTAATGTCACATCTCTGCATATGAAAGCAATGAGTTAACACTGCTGCTTTGAAATGTTTCCTTTTGGGACTATGAAATCCTTAGAGCTTTCTACAGACTGTTAAACTATAGTATTACTCTAAAGATGTTTTGCATCATTTCACAGAATATAAAATGTGTATCTAGTCCATGTTCTCTAGAGTAGGTACCTCACCGGTTTGACATATTATAGTCTTTTCTGTCACTGATAAATGACAGTTATGCAGGAACTCCTTTTCATAGAAGTTGTAAAATCAAATGTCCGCCTTTAAATTTATAGAGTCAAAAAAAAAAAATATATCAAGGAAAAGAGGAGTAATGTAAGGTCATGTAACAAAGAGACAATTGCAAAAATGTGAAGATTTTTACCTTCTGTTAATTTTCTTCTTCTAAAGGAAGCATGCTAGCAAATGCTGTAAGGATAAGGTTTCCTTTACATTGGATCTCATTCCTTCTGAGAGAGACTTTAAAACTACATTAATTAGGTGATCTATTGGTAATTGTTTAAAGGATACTGAGTACACTTGGATTCTGTTTGGGTTTAATTGTCCATTTTTTCGTTTAATTGTTTTTGTTTGGGGTTTTTTTTTTTTTTTTTGGTTGTCAAAGGATGAATGTGGAATTAACTGCTATCAAATTGCTTAAAATATCAGCTAGTTTTACTAATCCCTGAACATAAATAGTGGGTGACCAAATTGCTAGGGTTTGCATGTTACGGTTCTTTTCTTCTCAATTTGCTCAAGGGCTTTATTTCCTCTTTTAGGCTTTCACAGGCAAACTTAAAGTCTGTTCTATTGCTTTGAAAGGACTGTGTTACAATTTAGAAATCTAATTTTGTGATTAAATCATTGAGGAACTAAAATATAGACTTCAGCTGAAGAAATGTAAGTGCATCTGGGGGTTTGTGAAGGTGCTGTTTATTTCTCCTTTTCCATTGTATGCTTTTTTCAAGTTTGTTTGACTGCCATATTTATATCAAAATCACTATTAATCTTAGGATAATTTAATTAAGCATTTTTTTAGTGGTGACTGGTATCCTGAGAGGATTGGTAATTACGGATTAGACTTTGCATACTCTTTAAAAATGCTGCATTAAAAAAGGACCAGTGGGGATTTTGAGCAAGCTGTCACTTAGGCAGATGGAACCACTGAGTAAGAAAATAAAACAAGTGAAGAAAAAAAACCATCATAATGTTTCTGAACATTATGAATTTTTTTTTTCCTTGCAAGCATTTCTTGATTGTTTTTTCCTCCTCCTACCTTTCTTAATCATGTGTTAACTGCTGAGCCAATTCTGAAATAATATTTGTAAATACAAGAGGGACTCTCATAAGAAAACAGTGGAAACAGTGGTGGTTCTAGAGAAAACTTACACAGCTGTGGTGTAGAAATTGTTTTCACTGTGTATCAAAAAACCCAGAATAAAATTTCTTGAATCTGCTGACTTTAAACTCCTCTTCTTTAACTAGCGTATTTCTTTGACGTGATACTACATAAAGATAATTCTTCTATCAATGTTATGGTCTCTGTCAATCTTTTTAAACTTAGTCTGCTTGGGCTTTTCCTCTAGTCGGTAAAAAACAAGTCCTTTATAGTGTTAAATGTAAACATCTATGCGGAATCTCCTGTTATTTGTGATCCACCAGTGGATGCTAAACATAGGGGTAAGCAGCCACTGTGCCCCACTACAACAGAACCCTCTTCAACTTTTCCTGTTATATTTTACACCTAAAAAAATCATGTACCATTTCTGGCAAGTTATAATGGTCCTTTTTTTGGGCTAAAAAATCATGTGTGAGGAACTTGATGGGGTGGATAAAATCTGCTGACAACATCTGACTGCACAAAATAATGAAATGAAATTTCTGATGAGCAAAATAGTTTTCAAGATATTCAGCCTAGGTGCGTTGATCTTCCTCAATGTGTTCAGTGGTCTGAAATCTTTTGTCACAAAGGTAATTGAGGAACTTGCCTATTTGTAATATAACAAAGCAGTGACACGTTGAACATATTTGAACAGCCTTTCCAGTGCAGGAGGCTCTCTTATATGGGAGAGACTTCTGATGAGGATGCTAATAAGAAGATGGGGTTTAGTAATGTATAAAAGAGTATCAGAAAGGGAGTAGTCTTTCCAAGAAGGAAAAAAGTGAATTTAGGCTTACAGCCATTTATCGAGAGTTGACTGTGCTAATCATTCAGTGGACATCATCAGCTGATGGTAATCATTCAGCTAATCATTCAGCTGAGGTATAACACAAACGGTCCTGAGTAGCAGTAGTGATAATGATAAATGGTGGTTGGATTGAGAAATAAGGTGAGCGATACCTACTCAGATAAGAAATATAATAACAGTGAAATTAGTCCCAAACTGAAATCTGTTTTTAAATTCTCTCTGGCTGAATGGTTAATAAGCCATCAATAATGCAATCTTTATGGACTGTTTTCCATAAAGAGGTGAATTCCAGGAAGAGACTGTAGACTCTCAGGCACACTACATGTGCTGTTTTCAGAACTTCTGAGAGGCAAAAGAATTGTGGATTGTAAGGACTGAGGGTAAGAAGAGTAAGAACTGTGAAATTAGAAAAGGAAGAGGAAGAGAAAAAAGGGTAAAGTTTTTTATCATTGTCTCTCGTTTATTCTACTGTGTAGAATAAATGGGAGATACATTAAGCCTGTGTACTTAAGTGAGCAAAAACCAAAAGAAACAAAGGTACTAGGAACTTGAGAATGAAATAAAAGAATTTGTGTGCTTCTGTTTTGTTATTACTACAATAAATAGTAACTGCAGTCATGAAGAGATCTGTTACTTTTCTAGGAGCTCTAGAATCTTTTAAGAGTGAGTCTTGGTGTTGTGTGCTGTGTTTTGATATAAGATGGAGTTTTTATTCTAGACTTGAACTTCATTTCCTTGCCTTGTTCTTCTGTCTTTTTGGAGGTGTTCACTTTGTCAGAAATGCTGGTTGTCTTCTGATTGTTTTCTTACTGCAAGCAAGGCTTTTAATCTATTTCCACATTTCTTGTGTATAATAGCACTGAACCACTTAGAAGTACTGCAAAAAGGTCTGTTGACTTAATTTTCTAGTCTCTCTAGGAGTTCAACTCAAATGATACTTTCTTGACTCTATTATCCTCTTTTCTTTTCTCCAATTAATATTGCAATCCTTTTTGTCTCAATATTTTTTACTTTGTTTTGATCTTTTTGTTACATGTTTTAATAATACATAAGAGCAATGGATGGTAAGAGAAAGTAGATATTGAACTTTCTTTTAGATCTTTGTGTTAATTTGAGAGCTCACATGTAAAGGATGCTTTGAGTGTATTCTGATACTGTAGTAGTCACAGGTAATAGAATAGTTTCTGCACCTAAACCCAGCACTCTTAGAGAGTTTGTTAGATCTAATTATAGCTAATTTATTTAAATTCCCATGAAAATAACTTAATAGGCTAAAACCCATTCTATTGAACTTAGTTAATTACTTTTTAGTAAAAATAAGCAACTGAGGGCCTGCAAAGAAGAATACCAAACAGAGACATCAGTGACTGAGACTTTCTAAAATCATTAGCCAAAATCTTAACTTGACTTTTCTACTTATGAGTTATTTCTTTTAGCATGTTTTGGAGCTGTATGTGTTCTATTTCCCCTCAGAAAATGGGCTGATATATCAGTCAAATTTGTCTGTGTTTAGCAAAGCCATGCTGATGGTATTTCTTGGAAGAGACTCTACAAAGTTTTATTCATTGTCAACTTAGCAAAGTCAATGAAGCTGCTGAACTTGGGATGTGCCAAAGTTATACTTACTATTGCTACAACAGCCATACTCATCAATATGGCTTTTCTGGTAAAAATTTAGAAAACATTTCCCCACAACGTTATTTTGCTAGAGAAAGATTAATAGGCCTATTGGTATAACAGTTCTTGGTCATAGGGAGGATTTCTGTCATATTTGTTCAGTCATACCCACTGCTCACCACACCCACCCCCTCAAAAAAAAATTTAAAAAAGGAAAGGAATTGTAGTGACTTTTCATTGACAGTGAAAGATACCTTTCTTGAGAGTTTCGAATGTATTACTTAAAAGATCTTACGAGCTTTCCATACCTGAATAATAGATAGCTATTTTCGTGGGGTCTTTAGTTGCAACCATGTTGAAGAAAATTGCATTTAGGTTGTGTGGGGTTTTTTTGCTTTAATTTTTTTTAAGAAATGGCTAGAACTGTTATTCTTCCTAATTCTATATGCTTGCCGCATAAATGAGTCTAAGAAAAGGTTACTTACAGAATTCTTTGCAGACTTGGTCAGGAAAAATAGGATTAAAAGGATCTGTAGTCCACTGCACAGTTCTTCCTTGAAAAGTCTCTTTTCACAACAAAACTCAAAACTAGTACAAATCTGATTGGAATTTTGGGTGTAGTGAGACTTTCTCAGCTGCACTTAGCCAAAAGCAAGAGTATCAGCCTACAAAATACTAATTGTAGGAGCACCATCTTGGTGTTTCCTTTTGTTCCAATGACCTGAAATTCTACTGACAAATATTTTTTTTAATAGTCTCTGGGCAGTATTCCTAAGGGCACACCTCTGTTTCTACTTCCTTTTTGCAGAAATTAGGATAAAAAACTCCTTGAAAATATTGCAAAGAAAGATGCAAATATGACCAAGATATATAAGAACCAGAAAAGAAAAGGGATGAATTTCCCCACATTTCACACTCAGGAGGATGCTTTATATACTTAGGGTATATAGTTGGCACCCAGTGTTTAAAGGAAATTGTTTGAAGACATGGAAAATTCAAACTGGCAAATTGGGAGTTAAACTGCCTGATAATGCAGCTAAAATTACAATAGAGCTTCTTTTGAGCAAAGATTGAATCGATGGTGAGAACTAGGACTGTAATTCATGCTGTGCATTCAAATTTAAGACCTATTTTATTAAGTATAGTACAGTTGTGCAGGTGAGAAAAGGAAGACAGGAATTGCATCTAAATTACTATGGTCAGATTCTATAGAATTCTGCCTGTCTTTCTCTGAACAGGCAATAGCATTTTCAGCTAATGAAATAGGAAAGCATGCTAGTTAATTAAGTTCACTTTGCACTCCTTTAAAAAGAAATATGGAAATTATCCTTTATCAGGATAGCAGTAGAACAAAATGACTTTTTTTTTTTTTTTAATGTCAAATATATCAGGAGCCAGTGACTTTAAAAATGGCTGCAATATTCAGCAGTAGATTATCAGACTGACTTCTCTTTCTATCTTTTTTTGCTTCATACTATCTGAAGGTAAGAAAGTAAACAGTGAGTTATCTAGTTTTTGTAGTCTTTCATTGCAAAAAAATAGATGTTTCCTTGGCATGTTTGATAGTAGTGTTCCCTGAAATATTTAAACAAGAGGTTAAAACTATACACTTGAATCTTGTGGGCTTTTGTTCTCATCTGTTGTAATATTGTGTGTAATAAATGCTGAGTTCCTTTTTTGTTTTCATCTTCTGATTTTTTTGTCGTCATTTGTTGACATGCATTCATTTATATAAATTAGTGAGTGTCTTGAGCTGTTAGAAATGAGTGGCCACAAAGCCAAGAGGTGTCTTGTCTCTACAAATGCGGTTTAAGCTTTTCAGGTCGAAGGGTGTGCTCTTCCCTCTAACTTTAAAGATTACACACCATAAATGAAAGGAATAGGTAGCATGCTTTCAGGATTTCTACAATTCCCTTTCCTTCTCCACTTTATTCAGGTGATAAAGGTGTATGTGTTTCCTGCTGCTAAAGCTGTTGAATTTGTCTGTATTATTGTACGTGTGTGTGATTTTTGAGTTCCTAATAAGAAGAAAGACTGGCTGTGGTCTGATGTCAGGACTATTTCTTGGAAGATTTGGATCTTGCTTTATCACAGAAGGAACCACATCCATCTTTGGTGAATGCTTTAGCCATAGATCTCCTATAATAAAGTACTTCAGTCTTGATTTGATTTTGCATATCACAGGACAAGGTTCTTAACTCTTGAGGAGTGATTTAAAAAACAGTTCCAGGACAGAGCAAGGGCTTTTCCAGCAGTCTATCAAGGTACAATGTTTAAGATGGGTGGTATTCAATCACTTGAATATTTTTTATCAGTTAGGAATATGCTTATCGGGAGCAAAATGTATTTTTTCTTCAAAAACAAAATAAGAGCATTTCAGTGTTAGGCACATGCTCATAATACAAGTGTTTGGAGACCTACCAGCATAAGATGCAGCCATCCTATGTGCTCTTCAAATGGTCCTGTTAATTAATAAAGGTTTTCGTGTCCATTGCATTGTGCTCTTATGCATATTGTAAGAATGATAGGGAGGACTGATTTCTGGTACCTTGTAATACTCTGAATGCATCCTCTGAAGTCACAATTTCTGAACACTTTCCATAGTAATATCTCTGTGCCTAAGACAGCAGTTAGATGTATTGACTCACTAAGGCTGTTCTGTAGGACTACCCCAGGCAAAGAGAGGCAGATGGGCTGAGGAAGTTTCAGATGTCGTTGCAAGGATTCTGGGGAGAGAAGAAGGGGTAGTAAAATATCAACTCTTCTCTGAGATCTAATAAATGGCCTGTATGACTAGAAGTCCTAAGAGCATCTGCTCTTTGGGTGGTTGAGGATGTTTTGTTTGGTTGGTTGATTTAGTTTTTTCCTCTTTGTCAGATGTTAGCACTTCCACTAATTCGGGTGTCATATCTTACCACTTGTAATGCTGTTCTCTCTGTACTCTCTTTTCACTGATATGAGATCTAAGAATAAAGCAACTAACGCTTATGTGCTTTTCCAGCTCGTGTACCTACTGGTTGTAGATTTTTTGGGGGGATGACACACAAACTCTTTTCATGTTTCCTGCTTCTACTATCATTCCTCTTTGTGTTGTTTTCAGTTGCAGAGAAGCAGAGCATCATTTTCATGAAGTAATAGCACTTTCCTAGGTCTTGGATTGATTTTGTCTGTGTTGTCACATTTCTAAAGTCCCCAGCATCATCAATGTCAGCTTTTAATATCACAGGCCTTTTTTTTTTTTTTCACTTTTATGTTGAAGAAAATATCAATAGGTGAAACAAGGTGCTTCATTGATGCTATTCCATAATGTGAACTGCTAAATACAATTCTGAGCATTGCTGTGTTAAGTTACATTAATTGTTCAACACAATTCTTCAACTATGGCTAAGTGACTAGTTGAAACACCTGTACCAACATGAATGTCTGTATACAATAATAAGTGAGTCCAGCTAATTTGTAATACAACTTTTTAGGGATAGATGTGATTACTATGGAGTAGCTAACCCTTGAAGGACCTCCTTTCCCATATGGTCAGCATTTTTACATAGTTGTAATTTCATCCTTTATGGAAAATGTGTTGATCTTGGTATACAACTGGTCCGTCACATGAGTAATTTTGAAAGATTCTGAGTCAAGCGTTACTCTGTTTTAGACAAAATGAACCTGAACTGTAGTGTGACTGAGACCACTTTCAGAAGAAAATTTTCTATCTATTAAACTAAAGTTACAGTGACCAGAAAGATAGTTTGCGGCATTTAATTCCATGACCTAATGGAATTCAGGTAGTCCTCACCATTCTATAGCATGTGAGTGGAGTCCAAAAAGAGCTGGAGATGGGGGCTTATGATGATAAAAATATAAAAATGTGATATTTTCTGGTAGATTGCCTCTCCAGGATCCACTGCATTTTGGGGCTGATAGGATACAAGCAAAGGATGATTTTAGGTTCTAGTCATCTCTAGTCATCTAGGATGGTTTATGCCATTTAGTTCAAATGTTTTCAGATCGAATAAGTCAGCAGCATAGATTTCAATCTGGGATTTAGACAGCGAAAAGATAGCTATGATGATGGTGTTTGTTTTGAGGCTGGTTTTTTTCAGTTTGTTTTCATTATGTTTTGAATTTGACCAGTTAGCAAATTTCCAGTAATCTCTAACTATGTGGCCATTCTGACTTTTTCAATGCTTCATTCAGTATTTTAAACAAGAGTTGGGGTTGTTCAGCCTTGAGAAAAGAAGGTTCCAGGGAGACCTTACAACAGCCTTCCAGTACCTACAGGCTACAAGGCTTTGTAGTCTTGAAGAACTTTTTGTGGGGGTATGTAGTAATCGGACAATGAGGAATGGCTTTAAACTGAAAGAAAGTGGGATTAGATTAAATAGTAGGAACAAGTTCTTTGCTGTGAGGGTGGTGAGGCACTGGAACAGGTTGCCCAGAGAAGCTGGGGGTTCCACATCCCTGGAAGTGTTCAAGACTGGCTTGAATAAGGCAACTTGGTCTAATGGGAGGAGTCCCTGTATTTGGACAGGGATTGGAACTAGATGATTTCTAAGACCCCTTCTAAAACAAACCATTCCATGATTCTGTGACTTCAGTAGAAAACTCATTTAAGAGCTATATAGTCAAATAGGTTGTGACATTTGTTTCCTCATAGTCAGTATCAAATATTCTCTTAATAGAGATTTTCGTTTAATTAAATAAGCAGGACTTTGACATAATCTGAGAGAGTCTTAAGTTTCGGATTACTTTTGGAGGAGATTCAGACTTGACATTAGGAAGCATTTCTTTACCAAGAGGTTGGGCAAATACTAGAACAGGCTTCCTAGAGAAGTGGTTGGTACCCCAATCCTGTCAATGTTATAGAGACATTTGGACAATGCCCTCCATAACAAACTTTTCATCATTGCTGAAGGAGCCAAGCAGCTGAACCAGATGATTATTAGAGGTTGGTTCCAACTGAAATATTCTATTCTATTTATGCAGTACTTGGGGGATTCTCTCTTTCAGTCAGGTTTTTAGATCTAGCCTTCATTTATTTTTATATCAGCCACTCCTTTTTTTAGCTTTTTTGCTCAAAAATTCACCACAAGAGATGTTCATGAACCACCTTCGTTTACGGTAGCAGTGTCAGGAGTAGAAGTATTGACTTAGAACCACTGGTTTAGCCTTTCATTTTTTTTACATTTTTTCCTTTTTTCTTTTTCTTTTCCCATGAAAGGCTTTAAGAGTCTTATGATCTTACTGAAGTAATTTATCCTATGTGCTTAGTCTTGTCATGATCCTTTTGATTCTATCCTTAGAAGTTTCTATCTAATGCATTCTTATGGTATTATTCATTCCTAGTTGGTCTGCTTATTCTGAACAAAAACACTAGGACAGAACACCCAGCCTTGTAAAGTGTGATGCAAGGCACGAATTCATAGCAAGTTGAACAAAATAAAAGAAAACAAAGCATAGCCTTTAATTTCTCACACATGATCCAGTAAGTGCGTCAAAACAAAATAAGGAGTTTTTGTTTTCCTTTTCTTCAAATACATTTCTTGAGAGAACCCAGAGACTCAATCTGTTTGAATGAGGTTTGTTTATGGAGTAGCAAATCATAATTTTGAAGGAAACCTTGCATCAATAGGTATTTATGAGACAAAAAAATTTGGTTTGGCACTTAGTAGGTTACTATCTTACAAAGATGGGAGGAAAGAAGGGACAGTTACTACAAGACTGGTAGAGTATCTTAATTTTGCTTACTGTCGAGGGATACTAATGAGCCAGCAACTGAGGTACCCTCTGTCATGGTTTCACCCCAGCCGATAACTCAGTCCCATGGAACCACTGGCTCACTCTTCCACAAGTGGGGTGAGGAAGAATCAGAAGATTAAAAGAAAGAGAAAACTCATGAGTTGAGATAAAGATAGTTTAATAGATAAAGCAAAACTGTGCACATATGCAAAGCAAAACAAGGAATTAATTCACTGCTTCCCGTGGGCAGGCAGGTGTTCAGCCATCTCCAGGAGAGCAGGGCCTCATCATGTGTAATGGTGACTTGGGAACACAAATGCCATCACTCCAAACATCCCCTCACCCTCCTTCCTCCTTCTTTCTCCAGTGTATGTGCTAAGCATGATGCCAAACGAAGTGGAATATCCCCTCAGTTGGTGACAGTCAACAGGTTTGGCTGTGTCCCCTCACCAATCTTGTGCACCCCCAGTGTCCTCTGGGGTGGGGTGGAGAGCAGAAAAGGCCTCGACTCTTAAGTGCTGCTCAGTAATAATTAAAACATCTCTGTGTTATCACCAGCACAAATCTGAAATGCAGCCCCACACCAGTGAGTATGAAGAAAATTAACTCTACCCCAAACATAACGAGCACCATCTCTCCTGACCTGCTGCAGTTTTCTGGCAGTGCAGGTGGAAGGGCAGCTGCTTGTTTAGCCCACATTATTATCCATAAGGGCAAATTCTGTTAGTAGGATACATGCATGGTACACACTTTCTGGGATGTCAGATAAGGTAGTAAAAGTTCTTTTTTCCTGTAGGGGAGTGTATGCAACCAAAAATAGGGTGTTTGTCACAAAATGAAGGGAATTGTCTTGCTACCTTGATCTGTATAAAGTGCCAGTCTCTGAAATAGGGACTTGTAGTGCCATGTGTTCATATATAACCATTCATAACATTTATCAGATATCATAGTGGTTATAAGAGACATTGGAAGATTTTATGTATAGTTCTTCTGCTTAGGTTCATTTGTTTGGGGTTTTGTTGGGGTTTTTTTGTTATGCTTTGGAGAGACTTCATGGAACAGATCTCCTACGCCTGCAAAAAGAAAACAGAGCATGTTAAGAAAGCTTTCAGCACTTCTGTCTGCAGTGGGTTTCATGATGAATTGTCATTTCTCTTAGTATTTGTAATGAAACTGTGGACCATTAATGTGCTTGGAAACGAACTCCAAAGGTCGAATTTCATTCTCTGTTCTGATGAGTTACAAGTGCAGAGGAGTTCTGGAGTCTTGCCTCCTTTGGATGAAATTTGGCCCAAAGCATGATGGGAGATAATTTTGAATATCTTATAACCAACAGCTGAGATTCAGCCTTTTCTGGTTAAAATATAAAGACATAGGTTTGGTTTTCCTCAAAGCCTGCTGCAATGTATTTCACTCTAGATCAGTTCAGACTAACAAGAATGCTGGACAAAAATAGCCACAAAATATCTGTCAGGTAGAGTAACTAATGAAAAGCAGAGAATGTGTTTTTCAAAAGGTGGAAGTTTATTGGCTGTGGATATAGTATCTGAATAAAAGCATAGAAATGCTTATATGGGAGCACATTTCTCCAGGGTTCTGTCTTAAATCGTGCTATGTGCTTGAACAGAGAAACTATTTGAGCTTGTTTGTCTTGCATTTACTGCAGCCTACCCTTGTCTTCTGATTAAACTTTCCAAGTGCTGTGACAGTAGAATAGGTAACAGTGTTCAGGTAATACCTGGAATTCTTAAAATAAATTTCAGTCTTCCCAAACCAAAGTTGTGCCTAAATATTTTGATAAACCACATTATTTTCCCTAATGTTAAGTTGAAAGGCAAAGAAGCAACAGGTAAAATTTGAATTGAGTAGGGGTCCATAAAGAAAGACAAAGTACACTCAGTCTTGGGAATATGTAATTGTACGTAGATAGATGAGAACTCACACAGTCAGAATTTGGTGAATGGTCAGAAGGCAGGAAAGCCTAACATAAGAGCAGACATCATTGCTGCTGATTCAGTCATGGGGTATCAAGCTCCAGATGTAAGTCGGTGTGCATCAATTATTAAGTGAGGTCAAAATGAATATATTTCTAGTACTCCTTACCTTTCCTGCCAGATGCTGTTTCTAGTTTTTCCAGATTAACTTTTGTTACTTTAAACATTGCAAATAGACTATTTCTTATATGATCTAAAATATCTAAGCAATATTACTTTATTCATGCATGTGTCTGCATTTTCAGTATGCATTTGGGTTCAGAAGACATTGCTGTCTTATAGTGAATATTTTGTGTGTCATTTGCATAGAAATTTTTATAGGTCCTGTGTAACACACACTAGAGGAGAAAATACATGCAGTTAACAAAAAGAGATTTGGATTTCTTTTCTTTTTTTTGTATAAACAGAAGTGAATTGGTCATTAGACCTTATATCTGTGTCCTTTTAAAATGCTATGTTAGAAGTTGCAGAATAAATACAGAATACAGGTACTTGTTTCCTCATTTTATATGGCGGGTCCAGGTTATTGTAGAAGCTTGTCTCTATTACTTAACATATAAGCACTGAATTTATGAGTAATTATATATGTATATATATATATATATATATATGGGAAATACAGAGAAAGAAGTATCTTTAAATGCAAAAATTAGAAACTGTCCTGATTATTATAATGAGTACAACCAAATACAAGCAGTGATGAAAAATAAATCACACTTCTAGAGAGGCAGATGGGTGATATGTGCATTTTACCCATTTGCATTACTGCAAATTCAAAACAGGCTTTTATTTGCATCCTCGTTATTTAAGGTGTGGATAACATATATTCGCATTTCTTGGGTTGAGCGCAGTGCTGTGCAGCTTGTTATCAAGCAGTATTCATTTTGCCTTAAATTGGTACTCCCAGTCCCTTCAATGAGCTGAGAACCTTTTTATTATTGATAAAGCAATCTTCTTGTGTATCTAGGAAGTACCCAGCTTTGCTATTTAATTATCTTCTAAATAAAATACCGATTAAAAAAGTTTGTTAAATTATGCAGAGACAGTCAGTAAAAGGTGTATGCTGTAGATTAAAAAAGTGAGTCAGAAGTGAGTAGCATTTAACCTGGTTTTTTGGGTTTTTTTTTTGAAAGTCAGTAATCAAAAGGAAGGGCTCTGAGGTGTAGCATAACTTCAATAATGACAGCACAAATATGTATCAAACTTACAAGGCAATCAATATTTTTCAGGCTTACCTCTGAGATTACTTCAGGAATAGGAAAACTTAATTAGCAGGCCCCAGTCTACAAAATTCTGGTGATGGACTGTCACTGGAAAATACAGACTTATTTTTAATCACAATGTATATAAACACATTTTCAGGTTGTTTGTGTCCCTATGTCCCCAGCCTCCGCATTCCTTCTGTTTCAACTGAATGTCCAGCAGGACATGGGATACCAGAGGGACCTGGGATACCAGAGGGACCTGGGATACCAGACGAAATGTTTCTCTTTTTTTGATTTTTTTTAATTTTGTGCTTCTCTCACGGGTTGCCACGAGCCAGGAAAAAGACATATTTCAAATTTATCCTTTGTCTTAGAGAGTATTGCATCTGTGTTCCTAGTGAAATTAATATTTTCTATACTAATTAAATATTAGTACTGCCTAGTCTATTTGGCACTAAAAAGAAATTAAATGCAATGTTGGATCTTTTCACTGGTTTATTTAACTTTTTTTTACTGTGGAGTCACCCTCCCTTTCTTGCTGTTTGTGTTGAGAAGCTGATCTACATCTGTGTATGCATCAGGGGGCATTCATTCTTTGAGAACACAAAGGAGGTAGGTGTCAGGTTTTGCCAGATACTGTTATGATGTTGCACATCCTGATAAGGCCAAAAGACTAATAAATAAGGCAGGAAAGGATCTAAAAGGTCAATGTTGTTAAGATATGCAAAATAGTTTTTGTTTATTAATGGTAGTAAATAGGCGACCTGTGTCCTGGTTGAGTCTCTGCAGTAATCTAAGAATACATATTGAAAACTCTTGAAATATAAAAGGCTTTACTATGACATGAGATCAAGCAATAATCATGCTTTCACTTGTGGGTGGAATTGGTTAGTGCTCCTTACCTGCGCTAAAGTGAGTAAAATGAATCTTCGTTTGTGACTTCAATGGTACCACGAAGAGGGCTGATGTCTGAAGAGGTGGCCTATAAAATTTAATAGATCTAGTGTTTTATGATGGCATCTTTTTCCCAGCTGATACACTGGTAGATGGCATAAAACCACTTTTATCTGACAGCATTATTTTTTTTTATCTGACATGACTATGAATGGATGTAATAATACTTTCTATTGAATAAAAGGCACATTTCATTCAGTTAGAATGGAAGTTGGAGGTCTTTTTCCTTTTAATGTTGATATACCACAAAAAAAGATGCTGTTTTCTCTACAAAATAACACATTTTGAAGACATGCAGCCCATCTTTGTATGGAAAAAACCAGAAATAAGAGAGATCAATGAGGTAAGCTTACTTTAAGGTGTATATTTAGAGACGGAAGTAAGGAGGAAAGCTGACTGTATTACAGCACACTGCTACAATGTGTGCATAAGGCTTTTCTTAGGCAGCTTGTGCAAAAAGAAGCCTAGTTATGGTATCCCAAAATACGAGCTTACCCAAGAAGCAGACGTTGCACGGTTTGTTTTGATTTGAGCTATTTTGTGTCACGGAAAGAATGCTAACACCTATTTTAGATTTATCTATAGTCTGGCATAGTCACAGTGTGATAATGAGACACATGCTATTTGAGATTAAAACCTATTAACGTGGTACAAATGAAGAAATGGCTATCCATAACTGATTGTTTCAGCTTTAACTTATCAAAAGACAAAATCTTTTCTGCTAGGGTTTTGTATCTCTATGCTGGGGCTGGGTTAAAGGAAAAGGAAACACATAAGTAAAATGAAAGGCTTTTACATGCTCTTTTTCATTTTTCTGTCTTCTTTCAAAATTATATCTTTGGTTTTTTGATCTGCTTTTATGTGCATTCTAGTGAAAATTGTGGTTGTTTAGTCATCTGTGTGTTTACTTTTCCTTCAGTCTGAAATTGTAAATTGACAATAAAATTATTGTAAGCCAATTTTAAACAGGATTTATGCAGCAATTGGTGTTTGGAGATGGCAAAGAAAATTGAGCTGTAATCTTGGAGGAGACAGTGGAACGTGAAGGGAATTATGTTTACTTGGATCACAAGGGGAGAGCTGAATGTGGTTGTTGCAACAGAAGTATAGGATGTCTACTCAGGACTGCTGAGAAAGAGCTAGGGAACCAAATTCGAGGTAGTCCAAGTCTAAGGTCTTCTCTCATCTCCAAATAAGATGGAAGAAAAAGTACATTTTCATGGTGTATGGTACTATGACTTACCTGCAGATTAAGATAGTTACCAGTAGACTGTGAAATACCATATTTTGTGAAATGATAGCACAGAAATCTTTTGAGCATGGTTCCTTGGGGAAATATTTCCCAGAGGAGATTCTGGCTTCGGTGAAATGGAAATAGTGGCTCATTTGGGACTGATTTCTGGAAAACTATAGTCTTTAAAGTATTAATTAGTAGTGACATAATTGAAGAAGTAGAAGCTCAATAAAACCTGAGTTAATGTCTATAAAGATATTTTCTTTCTCAGTCTGGTATAGTTTCTGACCTCCTGTTGTACAAGAATATTTGTCTCATTTTTTTTCACATAACTTTTTTTTTTCATTGATTGTTTTCTAAATGATCTTCTAACATTGGTCTGTCCCCACCTTTCATTAGCATCGATCCAACGTGCTACTGCACGACAGGTAACGATAAAAATGTTACTCTCTTAGTAAATTACAAAGCCTTTTTTTTCTAATTTACATGTTGTTTTTCATTGTTTTACAACAGCAGGCAATTCCGCACTACTACAGTCAGCTTCACTGTCATATTTAGTACCCTTAATAACATTCGCTGAAGTGATTGGAAAACATTCTCTAATAGTTTGCAGTATGCAGGCTATTTGGAGAAATTCTGATTTTCAGTCTGCCTCAAATCTTAGTTAAGGAGTGGAAACATCATTATTAAGCATGATAGGAATATATTCTAAGCAATGAAAAACATGCCAACTAGCAATTCATGTTATCCAGGAAAACTAGGAATTTTGGAACACGCTGCTTCTAATTAGAAATTAACCTTCTGGTCTAAATTCATTGTTTTTATTATGGAAATGTTGGGCCATTCCTTATTTTGACTGTTTTGTTCAGGAGTCTTCAGCTGAAATTTTGAGTTTAATTACTGACTTTTAATTCAAAAATGAGAGATTTACTATGCGTAATTTCAGTCAAACCCATGAAAATCATGTTTTATTGTGGTTTCGGTGTCTAAAGTCTGTGAATCAAAACTGTCAAAATTTTTCTCCTAAGACTGAAGAAACTAAATCCCATTTATTTTTTTGTTTTTTTATATTTTAGTTTTTAAGTAAATTAAGTAAAGGCATTACTTTATGATAATATAATTGATTTATACAAAAAATATTCAGAGACCTTTCTGCACTAAAAATTGTGTCAGTCATTAGCCAGTCCTTCTTCAGAGAAAATCAGCAATAAATTTAGCAGCTTTTGTGAAGGTTAATGAAATCATAAATTGGAAGACTAAAGAAAGGAGAGAATTCAAAAGTGACCAGAAAGTTTACAAAGAGATTGGTTCCAGGAAAAGGGGAGTACTTCTGAAGTTCTTGTATGCATTTGTGTTCTGTATACATTCATGCGCACTTATGCTTGTGGAGTTGTCTTCAATTTGTGATTTCTTGTAGACGTATATTTTGCTAAATCTTTTTATTGTTTTGCTTCAGATTTTTCTGTGGGTAGAGGGAGTATTTTACTATGACTAGGCAATGCTAGCTGAGTGCTTCTGTGATGAAATATAGGTTCTCAAGCCCATTTTGAAGTATAAGCTTCATCTTAGACCATAAGTGCTAGAGGGAAACTAAAGATGTGCTTGTCAGTATAAGTTAAGATCACTCCTGCTTAGGATAGACTAAATAATTTCTAGAGAAGGGAAATCTGATTAGTCAGATAATCTTCAGAAACAACACACATTTCAAAAATACTATTTTTATCTAATAACTTCTGATGCATTGCCCTGTGTAATGTGACTTGTCTCAATGCCTTTATCTGCTATCTCCCAATATTTTTTGAATGTAATTTTTTTTTTTTCTCTAATAAAAAGTAATTGCTGAGACACATTTTGAAGTATGGCAGTTGCTGTATAGGGAAATCTACTGTTATGGCTATTTTAGCTACTCCTTCTTTGGGTCCTCCTGAAGAGTAGCAGAGTGGATTCACACAACCTGCATGCCTTCTCATTTCAGCATATCCTGTCTTGGCACTCATCCCAATGTCATTAATCTTTAAAACTTTGTAAGTTTCTATTTCTGTCGAAGTGTAAATCACTATAGTTTAATATGAATCTTAATTAAGGCATTGGAGGATTAGGAAACTTCTAAGAGGTAATTCATAGGTTGGACTAGTTCAAGGCAATTTATAAACCAAGTGGCACTCTGAAATTATAAGCACAATTTTAATGAAATGACCACTCTAATGTACGAAATTCAGAGCAGGAACATAAACATACTCATTGTCTTTGAGAGACATGATGTTTTTTTACTTTTTTGGTTTTAATTAGTAACTTATATTTTCGTAGGAAACTTGTCATGGAAGATCAGAGAAAGAACATTGGAAATATAAAAAAGGATGGCCATGAGATATTATTAATTAATGTTGGATCTCAAGAGATAGGGCTCAAATAATACATTTACATTACATTATTTCTCTTAGTGTGTTCATGCCACTGCTTTGAGTGTAACACACAGCTTGCTGGAAACTAAAAGCATTCGGTTTTATAAATACACTTATAAACTTGAAATGGCTTGCAGGTATCAGCCAACCTCAGCTATAAGTGGACATGGATAAAAACTTCCATCACTTAGGCAGCAACCTAAATGGAACATATTTTGACAATTCTTATAATTCTCGTTATCACACTCGTACAAATGAATGAACTGTGAAAGCACTTTAAATCTTTGCTATATACTTAGAAGCCATTTCTATCAAAAAGAGTTACATATGGTTTGAGTCCAAATGTTATCTGAGATGCCTATGACTAAAAGTTAAGAAGTCATTAGAACTGTTGTCTCTTCCAAGTTGTCTCTTACATTTGACAGCAATTTGTGTATAATGTTTTATAATTTTTGTATACTCACTGTCATTTTTTCTGCACTGAAATTTGCCTTCTTCTAGTCATGTAGTGCATATATGATTACCTAGCATCTGAAGCCTAGAATCTTTATTCTGAGAAAGACAGAGAATTGGTTTGAAGTAACTCTAAATTTAGAGGCACTGAAGTTCTTAGCATGACCAAATTTTAATTGCTCATATTAATGTGTGTTAGTAAAAGTGCAACTAAGGTTTCTTAAACCTCTTTGGAGAAAATCTACTTGGCTGTAGTAAAAAGCTGCCACAGCTTTTGGTAGGATGTTAATGTCTTGTTCAGGTGAAGTTTTGAGAGAGTTGTTTGTCCCAGCAGTAGATGCTATGTAGGTCAAAGTTCCTTTCTTAAAGTGTAGGAGTCTTGTCTAAGTAGTGTGGAGAGCAACAAGGAACTACATTAATAAAGTTATTCAGAAACATGGATCTCTGCCCTACAGGCTAAATGTTTCTAAATTCTGCTACATTTAATGGTTTTTCTTCCATCCCTTCTCCCCCAAAATGTTTGACAAAAATTTAATCTTGTCTTTTATTGTTTTAACAGACTCATTAAGAGTCATGATTTTGCCCTTCAGTTATGTTATCCTTTCTACTGTGTAGCAACAGGCCGCTACCTTTTTCTTCACAGTAAATAATTAATTTTTATTCATTCTACAGATTTCTCTACCCACCACCCTTTTCCACTGTCTCATTTAATTGTGCAGCAAATTCATTCAAAATTAAATACTGTTTAGTTTCATCTAGTCATAAAGCTGCATACTTGTCTTCCACCTTCACGTGCCGGTAATACCAGTTTGGGTGTCTCAAATTCAGTTTGTGACTGTTTTGGTTTAGTTGTTAATTTTTTTTTTTTTTAAATTATTTTTCTGGCCTACAGAATCCTGTTTTGGTTCATTCCTGTGCTAGTTCTTGTTTTAAAAGTTCAGCCATTTCATATTTCCAAAATACATGAAATAATAAGCAATTGAACACCTTATTTGTCCCAGTGCATTGTGTCTTTTTTGTTGTTGTCGGTTTGCAAGTTCTTTAGAATTACAGATTTTGTTTGTCACTGCTTTAAGTGAAATTTCAGACAGTCGTAGTCAAGATAATAATAGACACCAGTTTTCTACCAAAAAATGGGACTAGAAATAGTTTGTTCTTGCAAAGAGCAGTAATAGATGGTTGAGAACACATATAAGACACAGAGATCTGTGGAAGTGAAAAGTCTTTCCTGCTTTGAAAATTTAGTAATTGCCTTAATGGATAGATGAATATATATGAAGGGAGATACTGGACATCCAGTATCTCTCATGCAGTGCTTTTCAGAGCTAATCTCAAGTCTGCGAGTGGTAAAATACAGTAATTCTTCACCCTATTGCCACACCTACTGGTTTTGTGGAACGTGGAACTAAACATTTGTCATACTATTATTCCTGTTTAGGTGACTGAAAATAGCAGAATTTTATAAAGTGTATTCCTTCTTACAGAGAAAGAGGAAATGGAGCAAAGTTGCTAAGATGTCCAAAATATGAATAAAAATGCTTTCCTTTTTAAACAAGGTGTACTGAGTGAAATAAATTCTCAGAATTAGTAAATATTGGGAAATAATAAAGCCAGAAACTGGAATTAGACTAATAAATTTGAAATAGAAGTGTCATAAGCAATGTATATTGCTTGATTGAAATGACAGAGACAGATGTTGGAGAGACATGCCTTCAGCACTGGGAGGTGCGTTATTCTAGATCTGTACAAACTGGAAGTGTTATTTAATATTTACTTGAAAGTTTTAGTCATTCGTTGTGAAAATGGAATAAACTTTAAATTTTGTGGTTAAGGTCAATGCCATTCACACAGATAACAAATACCAAACTGTTCATGAGAGTGCCTGATAATCTTGCGTTGGAGTGTACAGGGAGGTTTGGGGGGGAAAAGGAGGGTTGAGGTATTTTACCCCCCTCCCCATGTTGACATTATAGTAAAACAGTGACATAAACCCACATTCTCTTACAGAATGAGACTTCATAAGGAAATAAAATAAAATCAACTTTTCACTTATCTAATTTAATAGTCATATTTACTTTCACACCCGATAGATAGTCTTGCTGAATGCGGTTTGCTTTTTTGACTTTTTGTAGGCAGACTGCAAGTCAATTAGTGGAAGGAAATGTTCTATATATTGTCTCTCTTCCTGAAATAATGTCAAACAGTAGGTTCCTTATGGACATCTATGAAAATTCTGTAAAATCTCAAATAATCTTTGATTAGTCAGTTTAATATTTATGGACTACCATATACATTATTTATCTCTGTTTCTAAACATTTTTTAATTAAAGTTGTTTCTGTATCTAAACTCTATCTGGTTTAGATGCCAGTCATTTTGTGTCATTCACTGAAAATCAGAATAAAAGTTTCTACAGTTTATATAGTTTTAAATTGTCATACACTTATCCAATTTTGTATTCCAGTTCCTATTGGATAACTATAACAGTATCCTTCATCTGGGTAAAAACATATTTGATTCTGTAAATAACACTGCAGGTCCTATTTAGCAGGTTATGAGTAGATTTCCTAGCTTTTTTTTTTTTTTTGTTAAGGAGGTAAATGTTTTCTGAATGGAAAAACTGAAAGATTGACATGAAGATATGTTTAAAATTATTCAGCTAATCTCTTGAACTTTGTCTAATTCCAGATAACTGGACTGCAAGTACATCTGCAAAACACACAAGTAGTTTTGTATATCTGCATGCATTTTCAACTGGATAAAGATATGCCTGACCTTGTAAAATAATTTGCAACTAGATGTTATTTATTGTTGCAAATTTAGCTGGAATACTTGTTAATAATAATAAAAGTAATAAATTTAGTGCAATGATCTAAAATTTCTAAAAAATGCCTAAGCAGTGAGTGTGCATTAATATTTGGTCCAGCAGGAGAAAGAGTGAGGTTTTCAGAATTTGAAGAGAGATGATGTTTTTCATGTCCTTCAAGTGCTATGTTGTTGAAATAGTTTAGTGATACAATGAAACACAGAAAAAGGAATATTTTTGCAAACTGTTAGTCTTGTTGGAATAAACACCCAGCTCTTCAACTGTGCAAGTCTTTGCATGAGCAGTGCTGAAGTTATGAACATGAAGATATACAATAAAAGTACTTTCCAAAAGGAAATTTGAAAAAAAGGAAAAAAGGTGCAAATATGTTTTATATTCTCCAGCTCATTTATTTAACCTTACCTTATTACCTTTTTGCTCATTAGTACCAGTCTGGTAGCTTCTGATAGCCTTTTCATTTAAACAGTCACAGATTTTAAAGCTCCAATAAAGTCAGTGGTACGTGATGGTACCTAGCTATTACTATTCCTGAATTTATAATATTCACTTAACTATACTGGCAAGGATTATTTTTCTAAAAAATTCGGTATCTCTGAAATATGCCTTTTTGGTTTTTTTACATTAGTAACCTGGAGTCTCAAAAAAATATTGTCAAACTTTTTTTAATTTTTAGTTTTTCAGGAATTGCAATTCAGAAATCTTTTAAAGCAAAGGTTTTATTTTATTTTGCTATCACTTTGTAGCTAGATTGTTTTGAAAATGCCTTTGAAAATTGTGAGCAAAATTTTCTGACCAGTACTCTGGCACCAAAACCAGTTTATTCATGTGGTATAAATTATTTGGAAAATTCTGGAATGTAATCAGAGGGCTTTTTTGGGTTTTTGGGATGGTGGGGGCTTTTTGGTTGTTTTGGTTTTTTTTGTGTTTTTTTTTTGTCGTTGTTGTTGTTGTTTTAGTTTTTTTGTTTTGTTTTTGTTTGTTTGTTTGGGTTTTTTTTGTGTCACTTATGCAATAAAATTCTTTTATAAATTAAATGCTAGTAATAGAAGAAAAAATCATGGAAGAGTTAAATGCAAGAGACAATTAATACCAAGAATTAGACATTTCAGCATGCAGCTTTTTTATTTGGTTGTTGGTTGTTGTTTGCTTTTGTTTTCAGCAAGTAAAAAAACCCCTTAGATATGTGGAATTAAAAAGAAAACCTCAGAATATGAAGTGAAAATGTCAGCCATTTGACTACACTGTCCAGGCTTTTCAGAGAAGTCCTATGATTGGGATTTTGCAGGCAATAAGAAGGAAAAATATGGACCCAAATTCTGTAAAAAAGAAGAAGAAATTATGTGTTTATTCTGTAATCCTTGTATCTTATCTGTCTGAAGAGGTCCAAAAAATGGTATGAAAACAGGAAAACCTTCATGCAAAAGATTAATGTTTTTCTCATTGGCTTGTATCTTTTTTTTCCTTGTAAATTTTGGAGCAGAATTTTAGCTGAATTCCAGGAAGATATTTTTCTTACTATGGTTCATATTTTTACCAATTTCTTAAGATCACATGGAAAGGCAAATCCTAGCTATTTCAAGAAATATGTATAAAAAGTACATGAAAATCATATCTGTGAATGATTTCTCTTTGGCTAACATTAAGCTACAACGTGATACTGTCATCTGCTAAAGTCTTCACTTGTTTTATAAGTGAATAATGCAGTAAAAATGCATTATTAAAAAAAAAATATATACTTGGAGGAAGAGACGTAATTTTTTCCAATCAGTTAGGCCAGTAAATCCATTACAGTATAATATGGAAATTATCATTAGAAGCCTTATGTGTTAATGGCCTGCTGAAATATGTGGAATGATTCATTCAAAAATCAGGGGTAGTAATGAAACTAACTTCTCAAATATATCACTGCCTAATTTTCTGTAGTTTAGGCATGTTTAATTCACTTTATATATTCATGTAATTTCAAGTGTATGGTACTACTTTCCTTTGGCCTAAGTCACATCAAGAATTTTAACATCCTTTGAAAATTTTTGACCTACACAGTTGGACACTCTTCTTTTTTCCTTTCCTTTTTTTTTTTTTTTAACACTTACATGGATGCGTTTTAGAGTCGATTACTCAAGATCAATTCTTTTATAAAATGATAGCAGGAATTTTGTGATCATAACGGAGTGCGTTAAGCAATGCAGACTGGAACATATAGAACATCACATTTGTAATCAAAACACCATATGGTGTTTTCAGAACTTACAGAATCACAGAATAATCTGAGTAATATCAAAATAACTGTAAAAATCCCTCTGCTTGAAATTAAGGCTTCAGATTTGTTTGCGTCCTGAAGAGTAACCTTCACCATAGGAAAGAGTGGGTGATATATCCTTAAAAATCAAGCGCTGGAGCAGTTCTGTTGTGCTTAACACAGGAATGGCCATTCGCCACCTCACAAGACTAAGAGGAACTGCTCTCACTTCACGATGCTGCCAAAAATTTGCATGCAAGACAATTATATTTGGTCCATACAGACATCTCTATCATGTTGAAAAAGACATTAGAAGAGGTTATTTTTACTGTAAAATAAAGCAAGATGGAAATGTGCTAGTGACTGGATGAGGAGGTCTCAGAATCTCTTGTGGTCGTCTGAGATTCTTTTTGTTGCATTTTTCACTTTAGGGTTGCTCAGCCCAGGATGCCAGGCTAAGAATCTTTGGCTGGTTTGTCACAGAATCTCCGTTTTTTTCTGGTTTTGTAGAAATTACTTGTTAATACAAAGAGATTTGTCCTTGATTTCCTTATTGTTGTAAGAGAATTTAGCACTGTCCTTGGATACCCAAGTGTTTATAATAATGCACAGCACTAGAATTTTACCAAGACCTTTGATTTTAGGTCTGCTCTTGCATACACCCTCAAACTGCAATCCTGGTTTATCTGGCAGTGTTGTAGAATTAGTAGGCAGGTAGTGGCTAAGAAAATGCTCACAGTGGAACAACTGATTTTTGTTCTAGTCCCGAAGTTTTGTTTTCTCGTGTAAAACAATTGCAGACGATATGTTTTGTTTAAAACCAACCAACCTTTAAACTGTACAAAGGCTGTAGAAATCTGTGGAAATTTTTAAGACTTGAAAATCATAAAGCAGATGGAATAATTGTCTGTTTAGGAAAAAAATTCTCTAGGACAGTATTTTACCTTCAATTTTTATATAGCATTTTGGAATTTTCCATTTTTCCTACTTCATATGTGTTTCTAGGAACTTGCACATTCTTCTTCCTTCAGGAATTTAGTAAAGTAAATACAGGTCTAACCTTTATTTTGTGCACTGAAATAAGCTAGTTCAGTTTCTACACTGTGGCACATTCTTTTTGTTCCTGTGTGACCCAAGCCTCAACATTAGCCTAACGCTGTATGAGTTTCCACAATGTCATCTTCTTGAATCTTTTTTTCTTTTTTTTTAAACATGTGAAATTAGTCAGAGCAGGAGTTAAACGGAATGTCTTGGAAGAGGCCAAGTGAGGAAGTTAGGGGTTAGTGAAAACATGCAGGTTCCTGATAATAATTTCAGTAGATTGCACAGGTGGGCACAGAAAAAAGCAAACAAATAAAAAAGATAGACCATGTTCTTTTATATTTTTTATATTTTAATCAGAACAATATAGGGAATGTTGGCATATTTGAACTGATAATTTTTATTCCTTATAGTTCTAATATATCTTGTTAATGTCTTCCACCAGATTTTTCTGTTGAATTATCAGCCATACTGTGAATCTCATATAATTTTTATATAAAACTTGGGAGTTATCAGCAAATAATTCCTGACACAATTACTACCATACAGTGAACTTTAATTTTGGCAGCTGCTTAAGTTTGAAGAATGTTCCTAGTTTATACCCTGTATAACAATTTCAAAATTGCTTCAGCTACTGAAAGTTATTGCTGATTAGTTCTGCTTTTATGATTTACCATTAAAAGCTTCATTCTCGTGATTTACTATTTACTTTTACTTGTGAACTTAACTCTGATATAACTCATTTGAGTAAAGAAAAAATTAATCCAGTATTTGACTTCTAATGTTCTGTATAGGATTTAATGTTGGGCTCATTCTAGGGTGACTTGAGGTAATATCTGGCACTAGATTCTGTAATCAAAAAAACCTACCTTTTAGGGTGCTAGGCAAGGACGAAGTGAAGCAAGGGCATTTGTGGTCAAAAAAATGGCAGAGTCTTCATTAGAGTTTTGTAACTTTACTTTTTTATTATAAAAGTTTCAGAGATAGCGTATGTCATTAATTTTTTAAGTTTTAAAATATTTTTGCTAGGAAGAATATGCAAACATTGATATCCATGGGTATGATTACTGAAGGCTATTGAATGTTTTGCATAGAAGAAAATCTCTAGTCATAACCTTAGTTATGCTTCATACTTGCCTTAGTAACTAATGACTAACGTTAAATAATCCATTTTAATACCATTTTGTGAATTTTAAACTTTCCTTTCAGTTTCATCAGTTGTGAAACCTGTTTCTGTCCTTGGATTTATATGAAATTTTTCTTCAAAGTTTTAATCTTAGAGGGGGTTTCATATTAAGTAGTTTTATGCAGCTCAGTGTTTTGTTAGTCTAGCCCAAAAGTTAGTATCTGACACTTGGATTTCCTAACATGCAGTATAGTTTAAAACATGTTTTTTCTTTCTTCTCTGTCTGTACCTTACAAGAACTTTTGTTTAATGAAGAAGTCTAGCCTAATCACAGACTGAATAAAACAGATAAAATTAAGTTGCCGAATGCCACTTCAGTACTTCAGTTTTCTTGGTGGAAATCTATGTATAATTAAAAGCAGATCAATGTGACTCTTACAGTACTTTGAATAGAGAGTTTTATCATCAAAACATGGGAGAGAAAGAGAATAATTCTTACACAGGAGTGGGATACTTCATGTCCTCTCTGGATTGCCCACAGAAATTTTTTATTGACAAGTCAGAGAAATTATAACAATCGTTTGGTAATTTGTTTCTATGGTTCTCAGTTTATTTCTGGGGTTGGTAGACACTGTAAATGTCTGACAGGAGTTTTGTTCATCAGAGTGTAAATTCAGCCTACAGTTTGCTCAGTCTTTAGCAAATGAACATGAAAAGCGAGAAGGGAAATTTGTGCTCGGTACAGGTGATGTAAATATGATTAGTACTAGTTTTGAAATCAGTTGATCTGCTGCTGGAATATACTGGCTTTTATTTTAATCACAATGCCATGTGTGACACATTTGCCCTGCAGTTAGGTGCTATAATGCAGATAGTTTTCCTACTGACCTTGGAAATCAAAGCCAGGGTTGACCTGCTGTGTCCCCACAGCAAGAGGAGAGGAAGGAACCTCAGGCTGGAACCAAGGCTTGGGTAATGTGTCATCTGGGGATGTTCACTCCTAGGCACTGAGCGTGATGTAGGATAGTCGTACAAGCTACATTTCTAAGTTTTTGTGTGAGTGCCAAATAAGTAGCTGTGGGATAGCCTAGATATATTTAATTTTAATTCAGTTTATATTATGAATTAAATTTCATCAGAATAAAATATCAGCTGTTTGTTGTAACAAATTATGTGTTTATGTTACATTACACTTTAATGATTTCATGATTACTCTGACAGCTGCTTTCCCAGAATTAGTCTCATTAATGTCAATGCAATCTGCTCATATTTTACTTTTTTTTTTTTTTTTTAAATCTTTAGGCTTTCTTCCCCCATTCTTCCAGAAGAGCCAATCTTTCACATCTGAATTATCATAATTACTCAAAATCTATATTAATGTTTTGAATTTTCTTACAATCTTTTTGATTACAGTTCCCTTAATAGTATCAATGCCCATTGAAACTTTTATATTTCACTTAACAGTGAAGTGTCAATAATTGGCAATAAATTTGCAAAACTCCTGAGATTAATATCCTTTTACCATGTGAATATTTGTGTCACGCTGCTATTTCTTAAATACATTGTCTCTTCTATATCATAATTAATGATTTTATGCTTCCAGTGTCGTTTCAGACAAGATGGCGATAATTTTTTTAAGTTCTGTTTGTAAAGATTTTAGCTTATGTGATCAAGGTTTTTAAATTGAGTGTCTGTGTAGTTCTCTCTATAATGACATATAAATATATAAATGTTGATTGCTTGGACTAGAAAATCTTTCTCTTCACTTGGGCTTAGGCAGGAGATATAAGACATGACTGCTTGCATTTAGAAAGCAGATTGCAGTTTATATTTCCCTGATCAGTTCCACCTTTCCTCTGTCTTTAATTAACAAAATTATAAAATAGTTACAAAAGCTTGAAATTATATTCTGAATTGAGTTCTGGGCAATGACATAATTTATACAAGGGAATAATACCTGTAGAAAAGGTTATGGAAAATGTAGTGGATATTATAACGATATTGTCTGACTTCTATGAATCATATTTCATTTTATGATTCTCATTCTTTTATTTGATGAACAGTATATGTGTAGCTTACAATGAAGGGTATGTGGTTTTGATTTAGTTTTCTGGTTAGTTTTCTTTTGTTCAGACATTATTCCTTAGCTTTACAAAGATGAGACAGGAGGACTCTGTATCAGCAGAGTGAATTACAGCTCACCTCTGCTTTTTTCATTTGCACTAATATAATTCTATTCTCATTGCTCAAAGTCTAGGAACCAAGTATTTATCACCGTATCAGGAAAACCTCAGCATTTTAGGTTCTATTCAGGTGTCTAAAAATAATCTTGCAGAAATTAATGGAAAGTCTTTTGGATAAAGAGCTGTTTTAAGAGCTTCATTTGCTTATGGACTTCAGGATGCTTTTACCAGTAAAATGCCTTATCTAGAACTGTTTTTCTTTTCTTTTGATTTTTTTAATCCCTTTAAGCTGCAACAATTGCCAGATTTCTGTTGGTAAATTACAGTGCTGCATTTCTGTTGGCTTTCACCCTTTTTCGGAAAGTTGAATTGTTGACTTGGTAAAGGATTATCAATTTCCACCAAGTACACACTTGCTAGAAGAACTTGGCAAGACTTCTTGATTTTAATCATGCTGCCATTGTTAAGAAACCGATAAGGTCACATCACTCAAACCAGGAAAACTTACCATGTAATTAGGGTGCCAAAAACCTTCAGTGTTCAGTTAATACTGGCTTGATTGATAGGCAATTCAATATGGGTGTGTTTTCAAGAAATGTTTGAATGAGGCATAACTGCAAGATACCTTCGGTCAGTGAGGGCTGCAAATATTAAAAATGGAAACTTAAAGCAGTGGTTGAAAAGTTTGCATATAGTTAAGAAAATGAAGCTTACAGAAGGAGGAATGCTCAAAATGGTATTTGAAGGGAAAGCAAAAGAGAGTCATGGTAGGAAGATGTCCATTACAAAGATCTGAGAAAGACCATTTGATAAAGTCTTAACAAATAAGGACGGTTCCTTAGAGATTTCTAGAAAAGTGTGAAAATAAATAGGTTTAGATAGGTTTATAAAAAAATCAAGAAAATATCCGAACTTATAAGAGCATATGGGAACGTGTTCTGGTTTTGCTGTCACTGAGTCTCGTAGCCTGCATTCATGAAAGCTGCAAAGATGTGGGACAGTGATGAGAAAGCATCCCTCTTCTATTGCTTTGCCTTAAGTTATTTTATCCCTCTATAAAAGGCTTGTAAATTATGGAAATATAAAGATCTTAGATAAGTTTCAAATGAAAAGCAGCTGGTAAATATGAATCCAAAGTCATAACCACATTGCAGTGTTTTTTGTTTATTCCTATCTTGTCTATATTGTTTCTATACATTTGACTGTTTACAGTATATTGTGTGTACAGTATATTTATATGTAAGTCATTTCAGTACAAATTTTATTTGTATTTTCCTTCAGAACTGAGTAAAATCTCTTTTACTAGACATATTTTGAGGTACACTAGGGCTACTAATGTCTTTTTCCTTTTCATACTACTAATGAGTATTCAACCTCATTAGTACAATTGTATTTGTACTAGTGCATATGGGCATTTGTCACAGAATGATGTGCTGAGAGAAACCTAATTTCTCTGGATGGTTCATATTTTGTTGCTGGACATTGAGTGACACTTCCAGAGCCCAATACATCCCAACTGAGAGCTGATTTACCATGTCAAGGTACTTATCTTTTGCTACTGTAACAGGAAGCTTTCAGTACATAGACTGCTAGCCTGAGAACTCATTGAAGTGACTGAATTTCAGTGCTGAGCTAGATGTGAGTACAGCTGGTGTGTATGTGTGGGTCTGGAGTGCTTTTTCTCTCTTGGTGGAATTGGCTTTTTACCCTTAGGAGAGATGCTGTAACGGTCTGTGTCATCCTGCAGTGGTCTGCTTATGGTGTATTGTACATATTGTTCAGTACACTTACACTGGCTGATTAGCAAAAATTAGGAGCAGAACTACTTTACCTTTGTGTGGTGAGTAACATGAAAATATATACCCTTCACCTCTTAGGACTTTGCACTTTGCTTGTTGCTTCTGTGTAGATGGGAATGCAGCTAACTCTGCAAGACAAAGCAACAGAAAATTCAGTTGTAATTGATGTATTTTAAATTAGATAGTTGGTGATTAGTATTATTTATTTATAAGTAGTAAATTTGCCTTTTAATTATGTACGCTGAGAAAACTGAATATTACAAGTAGGTAAAGGAAATGAACACTGAATGAAGAGCTGCCAGCTTTTAATTATGCAAATGAGCACCACTGCAGAAGAATTATTTAGTAATCTTTTTGTGCTTAGAATTGCAAATCTATCTCCACAACTGTGTTTAAAACAAATGGAACTCGGTTTGTATAACTTCTTTTCTGTAGATATTTGCAATTAATGAGATTGAACAGAAGTATCAGTAGTCTTAAGAGATTCTATGTAATGTGCAGTGGATCAGGGTAGTAGAACTGAAATATTACTACCAATATTCTTCTTGTAGGGGATCCTATTATATTGTAATATATTATTTGAGAAACAGCAATTATTATTTTTAATTATTTTCCTGATTTTTAATATTATGTTTATATTAAATGTTTTATTAACTTTTTATAGCTGAATATTTTTTTATTCCCATTCTGCTGAAGAGTCTAGTTGAATATCTAAGCTATGACTCTTCCCAAGTGGTCTAACTTTCATTGTCTCTCTCTAGCTCTTGGAATAGCTTTTATTTTTTTTGTCTCATATTAATTTTACAACCTAGTGCTACTCTTGCTGGCAAAGTACTTAGTGCTCTGGCACTGACTCAATAAGTAAATAGTGGTGAAAGAGCAGGCTAATTTATAGTCTCTTCACATCACCCTAAAAATGTATCTGAGCTGCAGTAATGCTAGCAGGCAGTAAGAAGTGTATTTTTAAAATTCAGTGGGAAAAAAAGAATGAATTAAAAGCCCTGAAAAATAGTGTTATGACAGAAGGATAAATGATGAATAAAATTCATTTAGAAGATTGTACAGTAGCAGTGAATATCCTTTCCTGACCAGGGAAAGAACTGGGAGTTAGGTGAGAGAACATTGTCCACCACTCCCCAGCTTGATTGAGCTCTCATTTTCTGAGTGACAGAGAACTCTTTACTTTCCAAGTCTCAAAGTCAAATTATGCTATACCAAACAATACACAGAGGCACACTACATGTGTTCCCCAATACGAAAGGCCTGGAAGGTATAGATAAATAGCAGCCTTTAACATAATCCAGTAGTGAAATTCATGCTTGGATGTAGATCTGGGCAAGGAAATTGAGTCTTATGATTGGAAAGAGGAATTTGGTATGCTGCTAGTTCTTGCACCCATGGAGAAATAAACATTCTTCACTGTCCCAAATGCTGATCATTTTTCAATTTCAGCTTTGATTATTATTATAGTTTATTCTCATAAATTCCAAGAAATAAAATTCCAAGAAGTTTGGAAAAAAAAAAACCTAGCTGTAAAATTATTTCTTTTGCATTCAGATTTCAAAAACAACATAGGCATATTCACACCAATTATTGATATTTTTCCATGCTTTTGCTACAGGATTAATCATCAGCAGCATGCATATTCTCCTCATTCATTGCTGCTGTTTAGAGGAAAGCTAACATAGCATTGATGTATTCTGCTCATTATCTGTTGATGCATAGGATAAAGAAATGTATGTGGAAAAGGTTGTAAATATGATAGTTCTTTACTGAATTGAGAAAAAATGCTCAGTCATGAGAAATAAATGTAGAACTATAGATGGGGTTAATTCTGTCTCTTTGCTTCATTCACTTCTAGTTGGATATTTACTAATTTGGAGACTGGGCAGTGAGTGACTTTAGTCATCCTTTGCAATGTAGAAAGACTTTGGGAAGATAGAAAATGTTTTTTCTAGCAATTGTGTGTTTTACAAGGTAAAGGTAGGAAACTGAAATAATGGGAAAAGAAGACGTTTCTAGGTTAAAGGGATACAATATAAGAAATAAAATATGTAATTATTTTACGGTATAAGGGTATTATTACAGGATATTTGGTGTGCTGCCTATCAAAGCTGTGGGTGGTTGAAGATAGCTTAAACAGTTTCTGTTTGCCTCTCTTCGTTTAGGATACACGAATTTCTCCTTTAAGCAGAAGTGCACGCTTTTTATGAAAATGAAGAGAAATGGTGTCATTTTTAGAATCTCCTTAGCTCAAAGACCAAAACCCAATTAAAAGTATCTGTGAATGACATTAAAAAAAAAAAAAAAATCACACACAGAAACCAGTGGAAAAAACTGCCCACATTTCCCACAGGACTTTCAATTACGCATAATCTTATCTTCACAACTTTGTTTCTGTCAATGTGCATATGCAGCTTGGCTTTAGGGAATTTTCTTCACATATGCAAAATAAAAGTCACAACTGCATCTAAAAGGGATGTTGTTTATTTAAGGTTAACTGTTCTTTAGTAAGGCTTATGGTGGAGAAATGTAAAAATTAATAAATTCTAGTTGTTGTAGTTGATGGTGAGAAGATGGAAAAAAATCCCTTTTCTCCACCTCATAGTTTTTATGTCAAATTTTTATTCGTTTACTTTACAGTATGGTAAAATCTCCGATTAGTTATGAGCTCCATATATAATCAAGTGAACATATTTCTTAATTTAAAAAGCCTAGGTAGCTTGTGTATATTTTGCTGTGTTAGAGTAATTTTTTTTTGGGAGGGGGGGTGGGGGGAGTGGTCTTTCTTAGGTTTGCTGGAGTTTTTGTTTATATGTTTGGTTGGTTGGAATTTTTTGGTAATTCCTGTAACTAGCCTGAACCATCTTGATATTTCAATATAACCCAGACCTCAGAATTCAGGCAATCCTTCTCTTTCATTGATGTTTCTCTTGTAGTTCAAGGATAAAAGTAATGCTAAGGAGTACAACTATAACATCAAAACTGAGTATGTGGTTCATTAAGATGTCCCAGAGTGCTGATTAATTTCTCTAGAATTTCTCCCAAATTTGCTGTCAGAGTAGAGCTTTAGTTCATAGTTGTGGATAAATTACTTGCCACTACTTTATAACTAACACGTTCCTGAAATGTGCCTGCACCCTTTTTTTCAGTTTCATGTTCGACTCTTCATCAGGTATTTGAGGAGCCTTAAAATGTTTTCATAACTTTGGAATTGTTAAACTGGTTTTCTACTTTCTTTTTTTTTCTTTTTTTTTTTTTTTAGCATCTTGGAAATATTCACCATGTGATTGGAATACAGCTAGAATGTTCTAGAAAATGTTGCTTTATAAAAGATTGAAATAAAATAGTCACCAAATTATTTAAGTCAAAATATTTTCATACTGCATATGCTAACTTTTTATTGACAAAAAAAACCCATGGACATTTGTTTTTTGTTAAAAGCACTTATGCTTTTATAACATTTATGAGACTTTTATAAGAAGTTGGTATTGACATAGCTGAATCCTTTGTTCTTCATTAGTTAGCCAAGATTGATTCATGACTAAGAAACTCCGTTAAGTGGTTGTGCTGTTTTGAAAAATTCAGAAATTTAGGTATTATTTAGTATATTTTCTTTTTATTTGGCTAAAAGGGCTGTAAAATACAGAGAAGCGAAAAACACAGAGATTTCTTGAATTTGCTATAAATTGTTGAATTGTTGGCTTCTTTTTTGCTGTATTATTTGGGGATTATGATGATGATGATGATTTCAGCAGTATTCACATAACAAAATGTTACATACGTTTGTGAGGTTTTTTTCCCATTTCATTTTGAACTTTGAAGGGTTAATAACTCCAGATATATTGTGCATTAAGGTAAAACTTGACATTGAAGAACCTACTTCAAACATAATTTTTAATATTTGGGGGTTTTGTGATTTGAAGGATTATATGTGTTCTTAATTAAGAAAAAAAAAGTCTTTGTTTTGGACTTCTTTGCCTACAAAGCAAATACTCTTGAAATATATTAAATGCAATGTAACAGATAATTTATTTGTTGCCTCTCTCCATTCCATCCAAGAAGGAGGGGAAAGTAAAAATTTAAAAAAACCAAAAAAACAACAGCAAAAAAAAACCTGATACAGGCTATAATGTCTGCTGATGCAAGAGAGAAGCCTAAGATCAGCCTATGCATCAATTTAATCCTATAAAATGTTAATGATTGCTACACAGGCCATTTTATTTCAGGCCAGTGTGAAAAGCTGTGTTGAAGCTGGGATATATATTGCTATTCAGTTACAAGTGTCTTCATAGATATGTGTTATTTCAGAAGTAGACTTTTATTAGGGTAGGATTCTACATATATCTTGAGGTCTGCATTGTATTTTCTGGAATATGAGAGGCTGCAAGAATGCTCTGGAGGTCTTACTGGTAAGAATAAAAAATGAATAGTACAAAGACTTTTTTGGAAAGGAAAGAGTCCAAAAAGTTACTTCTGAAATCTAGGGTGTTCCAAAATTATGTTGATTCTGGGGAGACTTTACTAACTTCTTGAAAAGATACATTCTTTGAAGGTCTTTCATTTGTCATGTTTTATGGTGCTATTTTAGTAAATGCTGAATTTAGAAATACATTATACATATTGTATTGGGTTAAAATATTATCTTTACTGGGAATCTAAATGGTAATACTTTTATAGCATTTAATTTGTTCATTTTGACTTTGCTTAACAGTTCAGACAAATATTGCTACATATAGAATGGGATGGAGCTGCTTACACTGTACTATGTGTCAGGCTTCACAAAATTTCTTAAAAGGTAACCTGTTACCAAATGATGTGGCAGATCAAACATCCGTGCATTGTCTGGACTCAAGAAAGGGTGAGGAGCCGTTCTAGAGGAAGAGTCTGGGAATGAAGTGGGCAGATGAAGACAGACTGGTGGTGGTTGTCTGAAAATGTTCATAATACTGGATGGAGTGGCAAAGCCTTAGTGTGTGGCTGGCGGGAAACTGCAGGACCAAGAAGTTCACATCCATAAATATTGATGTAATTCCTGAAGCAGCAGGAGCTCCAGAAGTGATGAGAATCATCATCAAAAGCCAAAGGAAAGAGGTTTATTTCTTAAGTAAATGGAACTAAATTACATTCAGGTTAATTTACATGGTTATTTATAGGGCTTCTTGACAAATGCAGTAGGAAATAATACATATGAAACAACAAGAGGCTGAGGATAACATGTTTTAGACATGAAATCATATATAAGTTCTCTTTCTTCAGCCAATTGATAGGCAGTGACAAAATTAAACTTTGAAATGACAAGGAGCAGCCAGGAGGGTGAAAGTCCTAATCAGGCTGGTGACAGAAAAGAAGGAGACAAAACTGTTTCAGCTGAATTGACAAAATCAAAGAAGGAAGAAGAATACTGTCTTTTTCTGAGGATAATGACTGAACTGATAGAAGTTTGGTAGAAGAAAGAGTGGTGAGAATTGTAATGCCAGAGTACAGAGGATATAGGAAAGTTTAGCGTAGGGGAACTGGTGGTGATGATACGTATTTTAGAAAGAGAAATAATAAAAGTTAATGATAAATCCCTTTGGCTTTCTGGTGGTATCAGAAATAAAAAAAATTTCAGACCTTGTAGGAGCAATGCACAGTCAAGAAGGCAAAGCCTCTGAAAGACAAGACTGTGCAAGAAAGATGCAGCAATATTTTTGCATTCGTCTTCTTTGTCGATCCACCTTTAATCACATCATGCTAGAAAATCTGTTTCAATTGTTGACGGAAGACAAAATCAACAAAATCAACTGTAGCGAACTACTTACTCTTTCCTTAAGAATTCTTAAGCAACATAGCAATGGATAAAGGTGGTATTAAGCATCATATATAACAGCTGCCTTGAAGTGGTCTTTGCGTTGAGGATGAGAAAGTGGCAGATGTTATGAAGATCTTTTAAATGTATGTAGAGTTCTAACCCTCAGCAAGAACTGAGGTAGGAAACAGCAAAGTTCTGGGAATCTGTTTACAGGAATCTATGACTATTAGAGTAACAGATTTTAAATGGTTTCCTTTAGAACTTTAAATGCATTAGAAAAAAATTACAATAAAGAATAGGATTAGTGGCATAATGAAAAAAAAATAGATCAGGGAAAAGTGTAGTATTTGTAAAAGGAGCTCTATGGATACAGTCCACTAGAATTTTTGAAGAATTCTCTGAGAGCATGAATAACGGAGAATTTCTTGGTAGTTCTTAGTCGACTTGGATCTCCATAATTGATGCAGCAATAACTATTGTCAGATGGAGAAATGGAAGTAAATTATTACGCATAGAGTGAGAAGGAACTCAGATGTATATTACCAAATTACATTCCATTCCATTTGGAATTACCAAAAGACTATTTAGAAAACACAAAACAAAGGGGTATAATATATGAATGGTAAACTTTAGAATTTAACTAGTTCTGGTGATTTCAGCATTGATTCTCTGCACAGGCATTGATATGAAAGTACAGAAGACAAATGCAATTTAAGACTATTTGCAAATCTTTGCAGGAGTCTGTTTATTTAGATACCACTGTGTCCTTTAAAGAGTATGGGACTGTTACCTAAGTGGTGTGCTGGAATACGATAAAAGTAAAGTAAGTGTTAGGTTGAGGCTATAGTAAATGACATGAGCAATTTTTAGTTGGAGATGGAGGGGCTTAACTTTGGATATTAACTGAAAAAATCTTCCCATAAAATATTTCAGTATTAATGTGATATCTAAATTTGTATCTATCTTACACCTTTTTCCTCTCCAAATTTTTCTTCTCATCATCAATTTTGTACATTGATATTTTCCTCTAGAAATCTGTGTAAGATTAAATAATAAGATGACTGTAACATAAAATTAAAGAATGTCAGTTATTCTTATATTGATTGTTAGTGAGAGTTGCTTTTTAACTTCTTTCATCTGGTAGCAACTTATCCACTATTTTCAATAGTCTTATCCATATGCACAGGTTTTTATCTCTTTCTCCTCAGAATAGCACCACTCATCTCACTTATCACAGTAGTTCTTTCCTTAAATGACTTCTTGGATATTTCAGAAAATTGGATAGCAGTTACAATATTTGAATTCATCTTTTTACTAATGGAAATTATTTCTTTGGGCATGTTAAATCAAGTCACAGTTATTTTCCCCTGAAGATATCTGACACTGTAATACTTGCAATTTTGTATTACTTAAAATATCCATTACCAAAAATTGGATAATTCCCCTCTTTTTTTTTTTTTTTTTAATGTAAAGCTGAGTAATATTAATAACAAGAAGAAAGTTACTTTAAAAGATGAAGTAGAGGTATTCTTTAGACTAGCTAAGTGTTTTAGAACTGACTTTTTTTTACTGCTGTGGTAAATGTGGATTTTTGAACTTACTATTCCATTTGTGGAGTCAGCCTAAATAACCTAATGTGGACATGTCTCATAATTGCTTTAAAACAGCTGTTGTTTTAAATTTATGCAGCAAATACTAGGCAAACAGCAGGCTGGAGAGAAACATTAATGAAGGTTTTCTGAAGTGTCAAGATGATGCTACATTTTCAATGTCCTTCCTAAATCGTTCCCAGCATTTTATTGGCCTATTTCGGCTGTTACTATCCATTGAGCTGATAATTTCAGAGAAACATTACTAATGACCCGTGGATTGCTTTCCTTCCTTTTGCTTCTAAATCTGAGTTCATGGTTATGTAGGCATGGCTTAGATTAATTTCTACAGATATGTTACCTTGCAATTATCAACTCTGAAGATCATCACGCTCATTTGATTTGGCTAAGTCCTCTCTGCAGAAGTTGTCCTGGCTCTTTCCAAGAGACCGTGTTTGTTGACATGCTCAGTGACATTACATTGTATTACAGAGGCTTAAGTGATTGCCAGAAATGGAAGTCAGGGTCAGTGGCCTGTAGTTCCTCGAATCACTTTGGAAAGAAATAGGTTCTCTTTACAGATGGATGCTGCACTGGAAACCTGAGGCTGTCCTGCTGCCTCAGTTTTTTGCAGATGTATTGCAGAGCTTTGCCAGCAGTTCTGCAGTTCCAGTTGGTAGTCTGGGCTACACAGGCCAAGCATTTTACTAAGACCTAACTTTCCTATTGATCTAATAATCTGCATAGACACTGTTAAACTGTTAAACACCTCTTTTCGGAGGGGAGGTGATAGAGAACAGACTGATTCACTATTTTCTCTATTTTTTTCATTTGATTGCTAAGAGTCTGACCAGTTACTGATTAGTGGTTTTTGGTTTTTGTTTTATTCAAAGTGCCAATTGCATCCTTAGATGTTTTCACAAAGAATATTAAGAAAAATCATATAAAACTGAGGACGTAACCCTATATAAGATGGAAAAGTTAAAGGCAAATGCTAACAACAGTAAGATACAAGACTCAATCTTAGATATATAGATATAAAAATATATGAACTGGAAAATAGTATAAATTGAATTCTGAGGACTTTTATATATCCTTGGAATCTCCGATAGTCTCTTTTATTTTTTCCACCAAAGTTTTCCTCCATGTTAGAACTACATATGCTTTGTTATCTTCCAGACCATCAATTAAGCATCATTAATCTGAAAATAATTCCATATGAGATGTGTTAGGATAAAATATGTGTGGTTCTGCACAAATATGAATATGCTAGAGTTGGATTTTCTAACCACTGTTTTATGATAAGCCAAGAATTCTGCCATAGCCAATTGTGCTCCTGTCTTATTAATCTTTTTGGCGTTGTTAACCTCACCTTTGTCAGATGGACAACTTAGGCTGATGATGTAAGTTATTTTGAGTGGTGCTCCAGTACTCATTAGCTTCAAATTGAACTACTGCTCAGGGAATTTTTTTTGTCATATTTGACATTTTAAAGTTGGAAATAGAGCTGTTTTCTGTACTTTCCTCTTGGCTGAATGTGTCAGTCTCCATATAGCTTCCTGCCTTTTTTCATAAGTAAAAAGTTTACATGTTAACATATTTAATTCCAAATTTTTGTGTGTGTTGTGTTTCTAATTCATCTAGTGAATTTCAACGAGTATTGTTTATTTGCAAAGTAGAAGGAAATTACTGATTTTTTAATAGAAAGTGCCAAGCCACTTCAGTGATCTTAAGTGAAAACTGAACTGCACATGTTAAATGTTAAACTTTGTTTCCTTAAAATATTTATTTAATCAAGGGAAAAAAATGCAGATAACATGATTTTTCATTGTGGTGATTAATTAATTGTATTTTTACATGGTATGTAAGTTTCAAAGCTTTTTAAGATTAGTGGTTAGTAATTAGACAGTAGAAATGCTGGAATTAATAATGGCAAAATTAATAGTTGTTTAATAAAGAGGATTTTAATTTTTGATAGCTTTCACAAGCTCTTTGAATAGGTGCAATTTTTTCAGATGTTTTAAAGCTTATTGTGTAAGCCTAATGTTTAAAGGGATACCTTGCACAACCACATATCTGTGGTTCTGCCTATGGCAAGTCTGTGGTTTTGCACAGAGGAGTAATATGTGCCTCTTTAAGCATTTAATATGTTGAAATATGTGATAACTAGCTAGACACTCCCATTGATGAGTACAGCTTTGTGGGACTGTATAGATTGCTTGTAGAAAACCAGAGCCATATGATGGTTATTTTTTAAACTGTGATCATATTAAGGAGAAAGAAAATGCAGGGCATTGCAGGGTTAAATGCTTCTAAATACCATTTCATATTTCTCTTTGGAGCTACAAGTTGTACAAAGGACAAGGTGGAAGGAAAAAATAAATTGCTTCGTTTTCCTTTATGCAGCACCTGGTGTATAGCATCATAAAATCTTGTACATCCGTCTGAAATATTAGCAGAATGAAAATGGAGCATAAATTAAAAGTTTGTCATTACTAATGACAGGTAATTTGACTGTCAAATACAAAGCAACACAATAATTCAAGTAAAGAAATAGTAATATGTCTAGAAAGAAAAGCACTGGCTTTCAAGTCTCCCTTAGAAGTTTTCTTGCAGAGACTTAGATGGGAAGAAGAAACATTTGGAATGCATTGAGTATTGCATAATAGGAAAATGAATAGTGCTCTTCATGAAAGTACTGCTTGAAATTCTGAAGTTCCTTAATCAGACCATCATATGAAAAACAATCCCATTCTGGATAATGTTTCAGTTGAAAATAAGCACCTATTTCTTAATCAACTTTATTAGGTTTCTAAGTAATTATTAAACCAAAAAAAAAAAACAAACAAAAAAAAACCCCCAAAACAAAACAAAAACCACAACAACAGCAATAAAAGAAAAACAAACAAAAAAAACCCAACGAAACAAAACCACCAAAAAACCTATGGCATCAGCAATCTGTCTGGCTAAAAGCAGCTTTCTATTCTTTAGTGGCTTCAGGCACTAGGTGCCTATTTGCACATTTATTTAAGAAAATTAATTCCCAATGCAGTTTAATTTAAAAGCAAATAAACTTCCTACTTTGGAATCTTCCAGAGTTGAACTGCAGATGTTAAATTGCAAACTTAGCTTCCTTAAAGGAGTTGTTTAATGAAAGAAAGCTGTTCCAGATATTCCAAAATGACTTTCAAAATATGTGGCAGTCTCTTGCACTGAGCTTTATAGGAATGATTGTGCTGCTGTTGGAGAGTTTACCAGAAGAACAAAAAGCTGTCAATAGGTTTCTCCTTTGAAATAAGGAGCAGAGGCTATTATTGCAACAGCACGTACAGAATTAGTGTCAAATTCCTTTTTTTTTCTCCTCTCCCCTCCTCCCCCTTTCACTTATTTCAGACAGTATAAAGCACTCTTGTTTCCTTTTCAGCAAGATGTTATCAAAATCTCTGTAGACTAGAATACTGCAAGAACAGAAGCTGGTTTAATGAATTACTTTTAAAAAACTTGTCCACTAGTAATCAAGTTTTTATCCATTATTTCAACAATGGATTGGTGATGTATCTTTTAATATTGAAGAGTAGATAATTTAAAGTGAAAATTATCATACTGCTTTGGTTTTTTTAAATGACAAATTTATATTCAGGATATTTCTGACATGATCTGTTTCCAAAATGCACATTAAGTAATAATGGGATCAATTTTGTCTTAGTAGAGATGTTCTCAGGTTTGAGCTCTGTATAGGAAGGTAAATGTATTCTCTGGTGAATACATTCCTATATGACAAAAGAAACAAATAGTTTTATTTAATTAACTCATACTTGTTCCTGAAACACTTTTTTGTTGTTTATTTGTTTTGAGTAAATGGGATTTATTAAAGCATGTGCACGCACTTTGGAGAGGCCTGGTCACTAAATGTGGAAGTTTTCATGCAAAACCAGATTTTAAAAAAAGAAAGAAAACAGTGATGCTGATGTGTCTGAAATAAGGCTGCAGATGGAGATTAGATTTTCATTTCCAGACCATTTTAGACTATATTCATGGTTGGCAGACCTTATTAGGGTTAGATATATCCTAAATCAAATGTGACAACTAATTAATCAATTTTGGGCACATTGTTCTCTCCTATTCTTCTCCTTGCCTCCCAGTTTTCACTCTGTCCTTGTTTTTCTGATAATAAGTGGAAATTTTTGTCCAAATTGCAAGTGATCAGAACAGTTATATGAGGAGGACTTGGAGTGGGCATGACGTGTTTAGGACCTTAAGGATATTTCCATCTTCCTGCTAGTAATGTGTATTGAGACTGATCTTGGGCTTGTCCAGCTAAATTATTTCTAATTATTCCTGGATCAGCAGGAAATTTTTTGTTTTATCTGGCAGTTGTTGCACCAGTCTTGGACACTGCAGAGAATTGCAGCTTTTATCCATGTAAGCCATACTTCTAGGTGGTGTATTTAGATATTTTTAAAATTTATTTTAAGGTCATATGTATTAAAAGACAAAGCTAAATGCTTCTTGCAACACTGTTGTCATTTTTTAGGGTGTTATAATACTTAATTATTGTATAATATTGATAATTTTCTTTTTTTTTTAATTTTCAAACAGCAACAACTCATTAGCTCTAAGCTCAGAAAAAATGCCCACAAGGAGTAGTTTTTCAAAGTGTAGGATGATGATTTATCCACAGTTACACTACTGTAGTCATACTTTTGCGATACTTGTGTCAATTTGGAATTTGTATGAAAAGAAAAATCCATAGATTTTAAGCTAATTAACCTCAGAAATTTTGATTTGAATGCACGTTCTGTTTAACCAAATGATCACATATGAAAACTGACTTTTATACTTATTAAAGCTATGATAGCAGTTTCAACAGCTCTGTTGTGAATACATCTATTCATATTATTATCCTCCTGAATCATAAACACACAAAAGCTATATTTTGTAGTGAAATACTGCTATTAAAGGCTTCTGAATTTATACCATATTTGTGCTTCCTACATGTGTTATACGGACAGGTATATAAAAGCATATTTTACTGAAATGTACTGACACGTGGGGAAAAAAGCAGGAGCTCCAACAGCACACAAACAGGTCAAAAAACAATTGTCAGTGTGTCATAAGTACAATATTGACTGAAGAAAATGATACCAGAACACTCTTCAATATTGATTTTAAATTCAGGCATCTCTTCATAGTCTGCTGCTCTTGCACAGAATGAGCTTGCTTCTTTTCTTGCTTATAATGTTTCCTATTTGTTGTAAATTAAGTTCCTTGGTATGCTGCTACTATGTATTTTTTTTTCCTCTCCTTTCTCTTTCTTTTTGTTCAGTGTTACAACTTTTATAGGATGTGTAACTCATTGCACAACTGAAATAGAGCTGGAGTGTATTTTACATTGTGGAGTGTAGAAAAATACCTTATTGAGGGTCTTCATGTGTGTGATGCTATAGGTAGAATTAGTTCAGTAGAAACCAATTTTGGGTTCTCTCTCTTCTACTCAGAAGCATTATTTTTTCCTTTATCTTTCTCTCCTTTGGATTTTTAAGGAATGCATAAATGCCATACAAGGATTGTATCCATAGTGATGTCTGATCATGTAGTTTCATTCTCTTAATTGTTGTTCTTCATGTCGCTGAACTTGCAACTTGAATATCTAAGTGAAATATGCCACTTGTCTAGGACTTCACAGTGGCTTGTTGCTTTCAGTATTAGCTGAGTTTCTGCACATATTTTGGGATATATCCTCAATACCCATTGGTATCTACGCTTTCTTCCCCCTGGTTTTGAAATAACTTTTAGAAAAGGGTCAGGACATAAAGATTTTTGTTTAAATGAAATTATATGATGGGGGGCTTGATTCTTCTGTTTATTCCAAATCATCATAAGCTGTAGATTCCCTTAAAACCTTGCAGTTCTTTTCCATTGCAAGATTCTATTACCAGTCTTGAGAAAGTAATACGATAAATTATTCAAATGAGCAGCATAGTGAATAAAGTTGCAGCAGGAAATCTTTACCAACAAATATAAAGCAACTCTAAATATATTTTTGTGTATAATAATTTTTACATCCAGAAGAATCGGCCTCATTATGAAAAAAGTAGAAAAACAATTTGCACTCGAAAAAGGGAATTTCTCAGGTAAAAATTTTGTCTTTATCTTTACACAGAACTGAGTTTCCAAGGAGTCTAATAATCAGTATGCTGATACACCTGACCTAGAAATTTAAACTGCAATATTAAATTCATTCCCTTTCTAGGACAGAAGACTCAATTTCAGCTGTATATGTGTGAGATCGCCTTGAAAACATTTTCTGTGGATCTCATGAGATGGTGTCCCAGAAACTTGACTTTTAAGGCAAGAATGACTCACTCTCTATGGGTTGAATGCATAAGACACAAAGTAGGGATAGAAGTTACTTCCTAACCAATTTTGTCAGTGCTTCAGAAATAGTATTTCAGTAGTATTTTCTAATAAGGTAAAGTAGAACTCTATTTTATTTTCTTTTGTCCATAGATGCTTCATAATCCAAGCTATTCATAATTAAAGGGGGCAATAAATGTCTCCTTTAAGCACAAAATTTTTAAACTTTTTTTTCTTTTAAATTTTTATCCATATTAATTCAGAGCAGTTAGTCTTGGTCAGGAAAAATGCTGCTCATCATTAAATGCATGTAAGCTTAAATTGCAGTACTTCTTTTTCTCCTACACTGAGTATAATGCAGAGACTTCACCTCTGTCATGGTTTAACCCCAGCCAGCAACTAAAGCCCCACACAGCCTCTTGCTCACTCTCCTACCCACCAGAAGGGGGTGAGAATCAGAAGGGTAAAAGTAAAAAAACACGTCGGTTCAGATGAAACCGGTCTAATAGGTAAAGCAAAAGCTGCACACGCAAGCAAAGCAAAACAATGAATTAATTCACTGCTTCCCATGGGCAGGCAGGTGTTCAGCCATGTCCAGGACAGCAGGGCCCCATCATGTGTAATGGTGACTTGGAAAGACGATTGCTATCACTCTGAACATCTCTCCTCTTTCTTCTTCTCCCCGCTTTATATACTGAGCGTGATGCCACATGGTGTGGAACATCCCTTGGGTCAGTTGGGGTCAGCTGACCTGGCTGTCCCCCCTCCCAGCGCCTTTTGCACCCCCAGTCTCCTCCCTGGTAGGGTGGTATAAAAAGCAGAAAAAGCCTTGGCTCTGTGCAAGTGCTGCTCAGCAGTGAAAGAAACATCCCTCTATTATCAACACTGGTTTTGGCACAAATCTGAAACATACCCCCATACAAGGTACTATCAACTCTACCCCAGCAAAAAACAGCAAAAAATGACAAGCCAGCTGAAAGATTTTTGTATTCACTAGGTGAAATATCTTCCTGTACAGAGGGCTCGGGGGAATACAGCAGTTTCAATTTTTTTGGTCTGCCTGAAATTTAAAAGCCTGTATGATAAAATGAGATGTTTCGTACATAAATAAGAAGATCAATCTAAGCTCTCTAAGGGAAACTTATTATGAATAATAGTAGTTACTCTGATTTTGTTTTGTCTGCTACATTGATTTATCCACTAGAAATGTTTGATTTCAATCTAGATATATCAAAATGGGAGTAGCGTAACATAGCATGAATAGATTTTACTTAATTTAGAAGGTCATAACATCACTAAAATTTTGGGTTGAAATATTTACTGACTACAAAAGCCATGCCTATTGTTCTAAAACAAAGAAGTAATTCTATCCTTGAAGTAAAAAATAAAAAAATGTATCTTTAGATCATGTAGCTCATATTAATTGCATTTTAGTACTTATAATTCCAAAAAGGGTGTAATTACTCACTCTTTTCTAGTAGTTTTGAATAAATAAACAAAATCTCTTACCCAGTCATAGAAGCCTGAAGAGGTGGCCATTTCCATCCTAGTCGTACACACAAGTTTGCACATTCAAAGTACAGTATTGCCTTTCTATTAATGAATGGCACTGTAGGCTCAGGGGAAAACAATACGTTGGATCTGACATTTCTCTGTGTCCTACGTACGTTTGTAGTTCTTGTTGTGAATGCTGTCTTGTGTTCTCCCAAGATGGCCTAGTGAAAACGAAAGGAAGGTACTGATGGTGATGAATGTGTACTTGGTGTACAAACGTGGAAGTAGGCAGAGTTTGCTCCTGAGCTTGTGTTTGGTTACAGGGGTTGAGACTTCCGCGGGGCAGAAGTCTACACGTTTTTGAGAAAGCCCAAAGCAAGCTTTACATACGTTGGGAAGGTTTGATGAGGAATCACGCTTCATCAGACAGCCTAGCAAGTAGCTGTGCAATGCCTTGCTACTCCAGTAGCAGTTTCTAGTGATGAGCATGTAAGGTGCAGTCCTTCTAGGGAATTTAAAAAGAGAGTAGGGCAATTGCTAGAATCTGTACCTAGAATATGTGAGCATGAGTGGTTGAGTTTTAATATTCATTTAAAAAAAAAAAGAGATAACTATTTCTTTTGTCTGCCCAGTAGTTTTTCTTCTTTTTTCTTATTGTCTGTGAAGTATTAGAAATGCAGTGTTTGAAGTTCTGTCTTCCTTGAGGTGTAGAAATAGTGTTCCTTCCCTCCTCTGTAATATGATACTTCTGACTATGAATTCTGAAAATGGTCCCTGTTCTTGTCTGAGCTAGACTCTCTTGGCTTTACTTACCTTTTTTTTCCTGTCCATCGCCAGCCTCGTGTTTCCTTGTTCCTTTGAAGATTCCTAAAATAGTTTTTCCCACTTAACAACAGAGCTTTTATTCTCAGTTTCTTTCTGAGAATCAGCTTGCATATTTTGAAATAAAATATTGCTGTATGATTTTAGTATTCATAAGACCAGGAATTTTAAAATTCTGTGAATACCATTTCTTAATCTTCAAGAGTGTTTTTGTGAATAAATCATGCTGTGTAGCAATTCTCTGAAGATTTTAATGAAAATATTGAACAAAAAGAGGCTCATAATTACTGCATTCAGTCAGATAGTGCATTAATCAGTTCAGAAAAATATCATTATATGATATGATAGCTGATCCACTGGAAATTCATTTTGCAAAATGTTTAGACGCACTAGGACAAATGTTTTATGAACTCAAGTTTTTATTTTCCATTTTGCATTTCATTGCAAAATAATTATTCTTTGAGACAGAATTGAAACAGATATGTGAAGTTTTTACATTTAACCTCTTTTTCCTGTTAATAAATACTTTGTGAAAGCATCCTGATTTGTCGACCAACTTCTACTAAACAATACCCCCTAAATTAACGAAGTATTTAGTTGTTGCTGATTATTTTCATAGGCCTACTCCACTGTTGGTCATCAAAAGCTCAGTATATACGATAGATAATTCCCAATATGTGTATTTCCTATACTTGATTTGTATTTCCTCTATTTCGGATGACTGAGGAAGCCGATTCAAGAAAATAATTATAAGCATTTGTTATTTTCAATGTACTAATTACGTTGCAAGGAATGGAAAGCTTTGAAACCCTAAAAATGCCAGGTTCCCTGTTGCTTTAGCAGATCAAGGAGAGATTAACAGGGAATGGTAGAAATGGGTTGTCTTAGGGCAATGATGAGGTCATTTTCTCTAAAGGAATATCTTTGTAGCTTTATAGCTATACCTCAATAATAGGCTGAAGCTAGTAAGGAATTAGCTTTCCACAGGGATGGAGTTCAGCATGGAATGGCTCTAGAATCTTAAATCAAGATCCTCAGTCCATTGATGTCTGGAAGCCAAAAGTCTGCAGAGGCTGCATCACAAAAGTTTGCATAAAGAAGAAAAAATGTACCAAGATATAGGATCTGTCCACCAAAAATAACTGTTGCTGAAGAAAAGTGCATTGATGCATGAGGAATTTTCTATAAGTGTTAAAAACTCTATTTTCAGGCTTTAATGTCATCTATCAGTAAATTGCTTGATCAGAAATATGAAATCTAGAGATTCTTTGTAGAAAAGATTCCTTATCAGAAAAATAAAGTATGAATTTCAGTATGCCAATTTGGATTTTTGCAAACTCTGACTTTAGACAGGATCCAGTCTGAGCATTTCTGATCAGAAGGTTTGATTCATTGATCCAAAAGTGAGGGGGTAGTTGGTCAAATGGGAGATTCTGGTTCCACCATACTTCCTGCAACTTGTCTTTGTCACAAAGTTCATCATTCATGTTGAGATTCTGGTGAGAGTGGTTATGAATGACTTAATTACTAGTGAGCTTACAGTAGCCAAATTAACACTGAAGAATAACAAACATGGTATATTAATCTGACAGATTTTATCTAAAGGAAACCCTGGAGGCTCTTATTTGTTCATGAGACAAGTGCGATAGGGTGGTAAAAGCAAACGATTGAAGAAATAATATTTTCCCCTTTTTTGTTGTTTTTGTGTTGCTGAGGAGCTTTGCTGACTCTGGAAATTTCATTAATTTCCTGGATTGTTCTCAGTAAGAGTTGCTTCCTGCTTTTTGACAGTCACAGATAGTTTCTAGGATATGCAAAGTTGTTTTCTGCTGATGCGGTAGCTGCCTTCCAAAAATACACAGAGAATTAGCTTACTTTTGCCAACTTGAAGAGTGAATGCTTGGCTTCTTTCCCAGTTCTTTGTTTACTGCAAAATTTGTTGTTTCTTGAGCCACAGCTATGTCCCTTTTACTGGGGTTTTGGGGGGAGGGGTTTGGGGTTTGGCATTTTTCTTCTTTTCTTTACACGTATTTTTTTACAATCATACTGATTGAATCACGCTAATCTTTCTCACAGCTCATTTATTACGCTTTCCCCCTTACTCATGGATATCTAACTAGTTAGACATTCTGGTCTGAATCACTTGTAGGGTTAAAATAGACTTCTGGAGGACATCTGCTAATTTTTCTGTATTTTTATAGCTGTCTTCACACTAGCATCCTCAAAGATTGTTTTCCAGTCTTTTTTTTCTTCCAGATCGTTTGTCTGTCTCTTTTCTGTACTTGATCTCCCTTGAATATCCTGTTCCCAAGAATTACACTGAGTAATGACTTTTGAGTAAGAGTCTCCAACAAATCAAGTGTTTGATATTTGTCAGTTTTCCATTTTGCTGACCACGACTTCTTGCAGGGACAGGCAGCTGCACACTGTCTATTGATAAAGCTGGCTCAGTAGAGTTCCAGTGAAGAGCAGTTATTTTTTTCTTCCGTTCTTCCAAATGTGCTTACGTATATCTTAGAAGATAAAGTGGCATTGGCACTGGCTCCTCCTTCAGTCTCTTCTTAGTATGAAAAGAAGGCTTCATTTGTTCAGTTCCAATCAGTTGTCTCTTCATCAAGCTATATTGATTCTTTTTTCTTTTCACAGCAGGGAGAGCACATTTTATGTAGGGTGAATCTCATTCCATTTTCATTAATCATTTGAGGAAAGTCAGGAAAAACCTCCCCCTGCATTAGACTATCAAAGGATTTAGCCTAGTTCCTTCCAGTAAAGAACTGAAGGGAGTTGAATGCAGTAAAGAGGAGATATAGATGACCACCTGAATCTCTCTAGATTTCCCACAGTACTTGAAAGGGTTGGATATTTTTTGCCTGGAAGTTATTTAAGTTCACTGCTGTTGTTTAACCCACGATGTGATTACCATCCTATTAATTGCTTAAAGAAAAAAAAAAAAAAGAAAAAAACATTCTCAGTCCTGCCAACTTAACTAGTTAATTTGGAAGAAATATGTGATTGAACCATTGCATATTAAATGTCGTCATTATTTGTAAGTACTTGAAAGCCCTCTTCAAAAAGGAAACAACTCTTGTGTGGTTGAGCTTCCTTCCTCAGTGCTTTGTATCCTTCTAAATCTGAACAAGTTGACTGTTTGTCAATGAATGTACTTCTGCATGCATTTTCTCCAAAAAGTAAATGCAAACAGAAGTAGAATGGAGAAAGTAAAAATGTGGAAATTATTCCAATAATAAATCGTGTGATTCCATTTTTGATGAAAAATATTGCCAGGGTGATTCAGGAGTTTAGATCTCCTTTTTGTAAGTAATACTACACCTTTAATACTATTGACCACATTTCAAATAGATTTGGAAAATATGGTTAAAATCTTTTTCATCTTGGGGTCTTAAGTGATTTGGAAGCTTGCAACCAAAACTGTTATGTTTCTTTCCAAAATATCAACTGACATCTGAAAAGAAAGTCAAAGTTCTTTTGCACTTTAAAACACAGAACTGAATTGTTTAGTTATTGAATATAGTTCTAGAAGTTCAGTGAGAAATAATTTCAAATTTCATGTAAGAATAAAAAAGAAGTTATTGCTCCACTGATGTACTTTTTATCCTGCTTTTAGATCATTGATGAAGATGATTCCAAAGGTTCCTTTCACTTGAAAGTTTTACAAATTTTGCTTCATATTTAGCATCTCTTGGCATTGGGTTCTTTTTTGGTGAGATGTCATTGGTCACGTGGGTGTTAGAAAGATGGGTAGTCTTTTGTTACAGTATTAGGATGCCATGAAGATGGTTTATATAGAGGCAGGCACAGATAGAAGCCATCACTCTGATTTAGCCATCACATTTATAAATATTATAAGACTGCTGATCAGGGGGAACAGTTGCATCCATTAGTAACAAGGAAGATGAAAAAGCTAATTAAAGAGAGGAAATGCTGAAGACAAAAAGGGAAACAAATTAGAATCCTAGTCTTATATATTATATGAAATTAAAAATGTGAACTTAAGAAATGGAGGTGTAGTTTCGTCTTACATTCCTGGTCTCTGCACAAACTTCTGAGGTGTTCTCCATAGCTTTATGGCATCATCTGAAATGCATGGTAAAATTGCAGATTAATAACTTAAATCTGTATTCTGAGAGTATTTTTAGAATTTAGTTGTTTGTGAGTGTTATCTCGGTAAAATAGCGGTGACCAGATGTTAATACTTATCCCCTGGTAAAATACCTCTCTTGTTATAACTTCAAAATGTTATTCTTTTAGACTGGAGCAGGAACTCAGTATTGGTAGGTGCTGTAAAATTAGAGATCACTGTATGTGTGTCTGTATATGTACACACACCTACACACACATGTATTTTTAAACCAAATTCTGACAGTGGGCTCTATCTTCTTCCATTGAGGTGAATTCAGCTCTTTTCTGCCTGTACTCTTATCAGGCAGACAGGTAAAATATAGATTATATTTTTAGAGCTGTGGATAGTAGTAAGATTTAATCTATGCTTGTGTTCCTGTAACACCAATACTTTAGTTTGCATATTGATATAATTATGATTACTTATCAATATGATTGTGATTACTATTGATTAAAAATATGCTGAAGGGATGGAGAATCTATTAATATTGGATATGAGGACATTAAATTCACATTAAGATAAAACTGGTGAAGAAAAGAATCAGTGTAGCTTTGCCTATGTACATTACTGAAGAAGCTCAACAAATACAAGTAAAAGCCAAGATGTAATTGTTCTCTTTTTAGGTAATACTCCTGTTCTTCGTATTATAGCACTTGGTGCAGCTTTTTCTGTACTCGACCTGGTCCATGTTATTTTTAATATGAATTTACAGAGTTATGTGTTTTAGGCCAGAAGAGCCATGTATGTGGCTTCAGATCTACAACTATTGGTTTTCTAGCCATATGGCAGAGCTGTGCTACAGGTATATGCAAATAAGAGGAAAAGGAACAGTATTTAAAAGCTTATTTTTCATCTTTCTAGAAATTCAGGTTTTCATTCATATTTCCTATCTTTCCTCTTCTTTGATTGTGGACTGCATGATTACCCTACCACATGAATTTTAGACTTCAAACTACAGGCAGAAATGAACTATTTTAAAGAAGGTATTTCCTCCTAAAATGTTCATTCCACCTGCTACTTCCAGTCCAGCTGAATTTGGTGAACCTGCCACTTCTAAAACTTCTTTCCTGACCTTTGAAGGTTACACTTTTGCCACCATTGACTGAAACTGATTTAACGAAATGTATCATTCACAGAGGAAAATTAGTGCCACTTTTTGTGAAGCTACTGAAATATTGGTCCTGCCATCTTCCATTGACGTGGTTGCCGAGTTTTCTCCTGATGAAATATCCTTAACAAAGACATTCTTCACATTATCTTCTTGGTGGCCTTAAGAGAAGGAGCTGAGCAGATGTAAGGTGCTGATCCTAGCACTTGTGGATATGCCGTGTCTTACTGAGATATGTAGAGCAACAGCGATGAGGGCCCACAAAGTTTAATAGAAAAGTGGTGGGTTTTTTAAACTGAGATCCAATGGTTTGCTGTAGTTTTCCTGACTTTGTTGCCGTTTTAATAATCTTTTAGAATTTATTCAGTAAGACAAATTTTATCTCTTTATCTACTACAAGGAATATTTGAGATAAAGTCCAGAGACCTATCACAGGTGGTAGGGAAGAATGATGCTGTATCTTTCAGCAGTCTGCTTGTCTTCTTAGGCATCTGCTTTTCTTTAAGACAACTCAGCTATACTGAATCTTATGTCGCTGTTACTAGACTTCTGTGATCCCATATAGTTTGATTAAGGTTATCCTTAATAGTTAGTGTAGCTAGATAGAACACCTCAAAAAATTATTCTCAAACACCACATGCAAATTTAGATGATTATAAAACAAAATAAAGTGAAATAATGAGTAAGGTTTTTGAAACCAAAGCTTCTTTTAAAAATACACTGAAGGTGTACTGAAATGTTGTGGTTCGGTTTTGAAAATGTAGCTTAGAAAGGCATAGTTTTGAGAAACATCAAATTTGAGCTGGATTTGAGTCCAGCTTCCTTGAAAATTCAGTATAGCACATTATTGTTATTTAGAAATATTTCAAGTCACAGAACAGTGAGAAAAATATGATTATATTCATTACGTGGTTATTTATTCTTTTAACATGCTGTGAACTTCATTGTGCAGAGAACATTACAATTAAATATGTTGAACAGAACAGCCATAAATGTTCACACTAAGTAATAATAGTAAGAGTATCGGGTCACTGATATACATTTTTGTGAAGTGATAACTTTATTGGAGAACAATATTCAAGATGCAAACATTTATTGTCCTTTTACAGACAATTGTTTCAATAAGTGTTTAGTGAGCACTGGCATCACAGGGAGAAAATTGTGTACCTCAGCTGCTGTCCTGCCTGTGGCTGTAATGAAGTCTCTGTAGTAATCTAATTGTATTGACTTAGGAAAAATATTAAATTCTAATTGTCAACATAAAGCCCAGCAAATTGTCAGTAAAAACATACTGACTGAAGCCTTGTTGACATTGATGACAAAACTGTACTTTGCGGCCGAGAAAAAAAAACAGATTCTTCTGAATTATTAAACTTCAAATCACATAAATTATGTAGTCAACTGACTTTTTGTACATATTCATAGTGAAATTATTTGCATGTGTTCTTTCCTTTGGATTTTCAAGGGTGCAAAGGGATTTCCAGATATGTTCAGTAGAAAACACAGTTTTGGAGTGTTGCGTACGATTCTACCTTCATTTCTGAAAGTTACAAGAAGAAAAATCCCCAGCGGAACAAAAAAGCATCAAACCCTCAGATTAGAATCTTGAAATCCCTCTGATTTGACACCTGCATGATGAAAGTAGTCTGTGATAAATATTTTTTCTTTATTTTATTGTGAGGCAGAGTTCGTGTAGTCTCCATTGTTGGGGCTGGACCAGACCGCCTGTTGGAACTCCGTTCTGTGATTCCGTGACATATCCTAGTACATGTCTCGGAAGAACCACACTCTCCAAATGCTTTTGAGCTTCTGAAGCAGTTTTAGTAGTGATCCCAATTATACTTAAGAGAAAAATAAGTAAAATCTGAGAAAGACAAAATTGCCCATTAGGGCAATAAGGATTTATGCTGTTTTGCATGTAATGTACAATAGAGTGATGAGGCTTTAATCATATCTGGCAAACAATTTGTGGCCTGATGACTGTTTGTAGTAGGGTCAGTTGCTGTGACACAGTTTTGGCTGCCTTTGAAAGGCTTGAATGGCTAATATCACAAGGAGAAAGCTTAGCAGGTGTCAGGTGTAGCCCATATAAAAATGATTTCAGAGGAAGCTGCTCTCTCCATCCAATATTTAATTCTCTGAGAATGCAGCTACTACCTTGTCAATCTACTTACAGTTGATATAATCCCAACCAAATCAAGATAATACAAAATTTTTCTGTTAATTTGGGAAGTATTCTAGATTGCCAAACACTTGCAGAAGAGAAGAAACAATTCATCTGCTTCAACACATACTGGAAGTGAAAGCAAGAGCTTCATGTATAGGTGCTTGGCATTTTAAATGCTTTCCAAGAAAATTCACCCATTTATGCATCAGGCTTTTTCAAAAGATACAACCCACTTGCTTGCCATCTTCATATTTGTTTTTATAATGAGCGTATTGATTTCATCCCAAGTCTTGATTTTAGAGCCAAGGTTGGGATGTAACGTGCTAAGCATTTGTGTATTTGCTACACAAGAAGTTTTACGGTTCTTAGAGCACTTCCTGCTCTGTGTGATACATTTTTCACTATGTATGGTAAACTTTCAGCTAAAGTCTATAAAGGAAACAGTAACATTATTTTCTGCTGTAAGCCTTATGCCACATACTGTGTAAGGGGAAGCAAAATGAATGACCTGCTGTAGTGTCATACAAAAAGAGAGCTCTCCGCAGCATTACCTGCTGGCCTGTGTTGCTTTTAGGGTGAGTGGGAGAGCTAGCTGGTTCAGGTAAATCATGTGTATGATATTTTGAGCTATGGCTAGTTATGACCAGATTTCTTTTTTGATTTTTTTTTTCCTCTAAATGCTGGTATGAAGAATTTTCCTTGCTACCTATAGTTCTTTATCTGAAGCGCATATAGCTCATCCAATTCCAATATGTTCCTTACCAACCCAAATGATGATTGGGTCTAGATGCTGTCATACTGTGAATTTATATTTTAAAGTTCCTTTATGTTTTTCATTCTTTTTATGAATTAAGAAAATAACGCACAGAGAATCAATCCGTGATGAAAATGTCTAGGAGCAGTGTTATGTTCCAGGCGGCAGTTTCAACAGGAGGTGTGGGCCCCCTTCCATGGGTTCACAGGTCCAGACAGGCTCCTGCTTCAGCATAGGCTCTGCACGGGGTCACAAACTCTGGCACCTCCGGCTGTTCCGGCATGGGATCTTCCATGGGCTGCGGTGTGGATGTCTCTTCCCCATGGGCCTCCATGAGCTGCAGGGGGACAGCTTGCTTCACCGAGCCTCACAGAGTTGAACAGTACACAGTGAGGGAACTGAGTGATGCCTGGCCGTGGTGATGGAATAAAATGTCATTCTATTTAATGATTGTGGTGCAAGGGGTCTATGCCATGGGACTATATTCACAGTTTTAGGACCAGTGCTACTTCTGACATTCTCATGATCTGAAAGTTGACTTTTCAAATATTTTTAATGAAAATAATTTTTTCATAGGTAATATATAAAGTTAAGTCACAAGGAAATAGAAATGGTGTAAAAATAACCAGTTACTTTAAATCTCAAAATTTAAACATACATTGCATTTTTGTTACAATGGCTGGCTAAATAAATCTGTAGAAACTCATTATAAGGAGAAAGTTGATTAACCTATTCGGTTTCTGGATTTACAAGGCATTTACACAGAACTAGGATGAAAACTGCCAGGATATGATAAGATGATGTAAGGTCTTAAAACCTGGTCATACTTTGTTTTGGGAGGATTGAGAAATGTCATTGAGGGAAATTTTGTTTGTAAAATTTACTACATAAATAAACTGCTAAACATTGCATTTACTTGAAATTGAGGGCAAAGAGAAGCAATCATGATTGAAAAAAAGAAAAATGATAAAATGCCTGTTTGCTAATTTATTTAAAACCTGCTTCTTAAATTCTTTATTTCTGTTTTGACTTATTTCAGTGATATATATATATTGTCATAATATGGGTGTGTGTTCTATGACTTATGGCTCTAATTATTCACTGTGAGTTAATTTATTCCATTAATATCTCATTCACTAGAAGAATGGTAAAACCTAAAGAGCATTGATTTGGATAAATATCTAGCAACACAGATAATTACATGAATATTTTTGAGCTTCACATTTTAAAAATCTCATGAAATCAACATTTCTTTGATCCTTCAAATGAATGTAATCTGGGTTTTTTATTTCTCATTGAATCAACTGACTCATTTTTGTGCATTTTTTACTTTCTTTTAGTGAAAAGAAAGGCAGATTTTAAGTGCAAACCTGATTGTTTTATCTGGTTTATAAGTTTGCTGAGTTTGTTTATTTTGGATTTTTTTGATTTGTTTTGTGTTTTCTTCTTCCTCCTGAGCACAAAGCCTGTTAAAACAACATTTCTAATGGGCATATTGCAGAAAGAGTTCTTACATAAAGAGAATGAGACTGCTTTAATTTAATTTTTAAGTGTCAGAGAAAATTTAATACCTTCCAGTCTAAAGACAATGTGACAGCTGAATGTGAATATAAATATCTGTAAAAGAAAGTTAAGGAAGAAAAAAATTTAAATGGTTTCTTATTAAATGGCATAAACACTTTCATTCTGAAGAAGTATTAATAGTAAGTTATTTAAGCAATTTGCAGACAGTTACTGCTTGCTTGTGTGTGGGAAGAACTTAAACTAGTTCAAGAATTCAACAGATTATAATTGTATCCATCTCTTAAAGGGCAAAATGATTTTTTTTTTTTCGTAAAATAAGGATGTATGTATAATAGCATCAATTATTAATTTGATTTGCTAAGTAAAATAAAAAGAGTGAAAACTTCATTTATGAAAGATGTATTTTAGAAAGGTGGGATTTTTCTCCTATTTGTATGAAAGAGTGTACTGGCTACAAGATATATGAAGAAAATTACCTTTACCTCAGCCAAAACCAGTACAAAACAAAAGGTACATGACTCTTTCTCCAGAACCAAATTTTCCTGAATGATCTCATAAAGGACAATAAAACAATATTCAGAATTAGAGTGTAAGATACATGCATGGATTAGTTTTATATTTTTAATAGTTTCTTGCTGGTAAATTTGAAGTGTAAATCCAATTTGAAGTAGAAACCAAAGGTTTACTTTAAATTCATGAAATCCACCAAATTCTTACTAGATGCCTAGTAAAAAGAACATTGATGTGGTTAATGCTAGCTGAATGCATCTCTTCTGTACCCATAGAAACTGATTTTCTATACATTCTGAGATGATCTTCAGGTAATTGTACATGGGAAAAACAGACCTCTCATTTACTTACTTATGCTTGCATCTTTCTTTTCCAGATGACACGAGAGCAGTATATATTAGCAACACAACAGAACAGCCTTCCAAGGACTGAACATCCTCAGTTTTACCCAGTAGGGATTTATGGATGGCGAAAGAGGTGCTTATACTTCTTTGTCCTTCTGCTGTTGGTTACCATGATTGTTAATTTAGCAATGACAATATGGATTTTGAAGGTTATGAATTTCACAGTGGTAAGTATTACAGTAACTTTATGTACCTCATTTCTTCAAGTACTAACTTCTAGGGTTTTTGGTTTTTTTTTTCCTTTACCATGTTATATAGAAATCTCATAATTTGGGATGAAAATTCATGTACCTCTTTAACTGTTAGTTCAGATATTTATAATTTTTATATATATTCTGCAGTGAGTGAACTGGTGCCCTATCTAGTCTGATGTTTTTGGTTAATCATATCTTCTGAAATTATATCTAGATCTTAGATTTTTTGTTTTATTTGCCCAATCAAAAGTGTCACAATGACAGCCGCAAGCATCTTTTGTTTTCTTGTCACCGCTGAATAATAAGCAAGAGGAGTTTACTATATCTGTTCTGTATAGTATCTCTCTTGGGAGGGAACTGGGTTGGTCAGGTCAATTTATGGTTCCCTTTATGGTTTTTTTTTGTTCTTTGTGTTTTTTCTGCCAATTTGGACTGTGTTTCACCTAGAACACAGAGTAGCTGTTTTGGTGTTGATAGCAGGGTAGGTGAGTCTAAAAGACATGTGCTTTAATGAGTCAGTCTCTGGCTGGAATCTTTAATATCAGCAAAGTATCTCAGATGTACACTTGAAAGAACATCTGCGTTCAATGGAAACTGTGCTAGGAGTGCGTACTAGCTGGCAGCAGAGTAGTGACTTTTTGTCTATCAAAAGAAAAGCTAGAACTCTACACAGTTTAAAATGGCAGTGTTTCTGCTGGGATCTGTGCAGTCTTTCTGGATTTTAACCTTCATAATCCATATTTTGCTGTAGTTAGTTATAAATTTCTAATTCCTGTGTCACAGCACATTTCTCTTCTCCATTAGTTTATCGGAAGTAAAAGAATAGCCATGAAAACCAGCATAAAACATACGTCTAAAATTGTTCTATATCTGTTGATGATCAGTAATGCATTGAGTTATCTGAGACCACTGTCTGGTGAGACATCTCGTGCAAATACATTGATTCTTCTGAGTTTTCCATTAGTGGATGAACATGTTGAATTCATATTTTGACAACTGTATGACTTTAATATTCATGTACAGAAAAGCTTGTGAGCATCTTTTCGAGAGTTGCCTTTTTTCAGAGGGGGTTTTATGTTTTCTTTTTTTTAGCACAATGTGCTTTCAAAAGAGGAAACTCATATGTTTTTGCTTATTAGAATAATTATTCTCTTGTACTGGAAACATATTTAGGCATACCTCTTTTAAACAATTTTAAAATATAGATTTTTAAAAAGCACGGAATTTTTCTCTCTGCAGAAGACTGTATTCCAATAGAATATTTGAAAGTAATGTTTCCATATCTAGGGATTGTTTGACCTTCCACACTACAAGCTATTGTAACACTATTCAGTTTAAATCTTTTCAAATTTGATCATGCAGTTTTTTAAAACAAAACCAAAAGAGAAATTTCAAAATATTTTTCTTTCCTGCATGTCAAAGTTATTTGGAAAGTTAAAAGTTCATGGTGAATTACTAAATCAGTGCAGGAATCTAGTGCAGAAAACAAAGAGATTGTTGCAGCTCTTATAAACACCTTTTCCTTGATCATATTTAAATACATTTTAAAATTATATGCTGAAATATGAATTTACTTCTGCAGATTCATGGAATGGTAGGTAGTCTTCTACTTTGAGTAGTTAGTATTCATATTGGAATTTCTGTATGCATTCAAAAATTGATTGCTAGAAGACTGTCATGGTAAAGGTTGAGTAGCATCTTCATGCTTATGTCCTCACATGCACATTTGAGCATGAGTGGAAAATTTGTTTTAAGTCTGAAAGAGTCACATTCTTAGGGGCAGGTGTTTGAGAGTAAAATTAGGCTTGTGAACCTAAAGTTAATGTATTTAAAAAGGGAATGGCTTTGAAATATATATGTATTTATTCCATGTACATGTATATATGCTCAGATAGATATAAACTAAGAATCTTTATTTGTATAACTGGACAGTGACGGGAAATCAGAAGTGCAGCTAGAAACCTCAAGAGTGTTTGCTCAGAAGAGGAATATACCCATGATAAAAATAATTGCCGAAATTGGACTGCTTTGACATTTTGACATTGCTTTAAATTACTTGCTGTTTTAGCATAAGCCAGTGTTGAGCTTTCTATAAAGACAGTAGTAATTGCAACATTTCAAGGGGTCATGAAGAGCCAGGTCATGGTTTGTCATTGCTGTCTGACAATTGCACCACTGTTAATTTGTATTAGTTGTTGACTTTGTATTTTTAACTGTAAAGCTACAGCCACTGGCAATTTGGCATAATAAAAGCTGTTCTGTGATCAAGCTTCTAGTTGGAAAAGTTTTCTGAATATACTCACCTTGCACATAAAAGTCACATTCTGAATCTGAGCTTGTTACATTACATATCAACCTTGCAACAAATTTTATTGAAAATTCCAATTAAATAACTGTGTATTCCTCAGGAATATTTTCTGCACAGATTTATAATTATTTTGAAAGTTTGGCTTATAAAAGAGTTGAAAAAATGTTTAGAAAATCTTCAGCCAGCTAAAATGAGTATTAGAAACCAGATGTGGGCACATGAACATGTATGTATGTATGCACAAAGTCTTATTTATATAACTATGTTCTCATATCCTAGTGGTGCACTGGAAATCAGAAATTTCAGCTTCCTGAATGAACCTGTCAGCTCCATGAATAATTCAAAAACTTACTCATAGAGTGTCACCAAATTAATCTTTCTACAAGTTAATTTTGATTGGACTTTTTTATCCCATTTTTTAACATTCGTGTAAAAGCACAACTTTATAGAGCTGGAGGGTATTTTGTACAACTCGTGTCCTCTTTCATTTTCAGTGTAGTAGGTAAGAATGAACTGATTTATTCTTACTCTCTTTTGAGCATTTGACATATTTGCTTTCCTGAGCACAATGAAAAACTCATTTTAAGTATTTCTAGAACCATTCCTCTAAATCACATTTTTAATCTCATCATGTATATATACTTCCTGTATACGTCCTTTCCTAGCCTTTCTAGGGAGGAAAAAAAATCAGTCTCAGTGCAAGTACAGTGTAGGTTTATTTGACTGTGCAGTAATTAATATAAAATCTGTTGTGTCACAGTGGAAAGGCAACTAATCTGATATCAAGTTTGTGATACATAAGGCAACAGCTTGCATGAACAGCCAAGCCACTGTTAATCATATTTGGTTAGGTATTTTATAGTACTGGGCATCTCATGGAAAGATATCTTTTGGTAAAAAGTAAGAAGGTATTGTTTAAAACAATCCTATTTAATAACACTTCTCAGGAAACATTAACTCCCTTGGTTTAATGTGCAGGTTACGTTATTGATTCTGTGTGGCTGAATGCAGATCTTAAATTATTTATTTTATTTCTGAGACATACATCTGTACATTTTGGGATTTGTTTTTGCAAATGATTTCTGATGAAGAAAGAATGGGATAAAATTAATTTTTCAGTTTTATATTAGGTCATTCTGATTTAATGGTGGAGTACCAGTAAAATTCCCAATAGAAAAAGGAAATAAATACGTTACACCCTATACAGTCTTGTAAAAATGTGTTCTAATTAACTGTAGAAAAAATAATCTATTTATACAATTGTTTAAGCAATTTCAACCTGACCTTACAGTGGCTTTAGAAAATTGTACTGTATTGTCCAGGTCTTGACTTCCTAGTGAAAACTACCTATAAAAAATGTTTACTTTGTAGACATGCATTGAGAACATAAAGAGGGATTTGCCTGTCCAAGGTCACTTCTTGCTCATTTGTCTCATGGCCTTAGATTTGTTTCATTAAGTGTCAGGACTGACTTAGAATCAGTTTAAGGGGCACAGACATAATTTGTACCCTTATGCCAAGTGAGCTGACCAGCATTTCAGAGGTCGCTTGCCCCGTGTTTCAAAATGTGGATGCCTACATCTTCTACCCTTCACTGGAGTGATTCTGATGGTGCATTAAACCATGACTGGTGCAACCTCTTATAAGGGTCTTAACATTCAAAAAAAGACACACGTGGCTATAGAATGTACAGAAGAGAGCAACAATGGCTTAAATTCATGTGATAGCTTGGAATAAAAATGTGTATGTGTATATACGTATGTGTTTCTATATATATATATGTATATATTCAGTTTGCAGGCATTTACCTTCAATGAAATAATCATGTCTTTAAGCTGAGTGAACAATATTTACTAGACAGCTTATTCTTAATCATTCACTGTGTAAATAGGCAGGAACAAGTATCTCAGAATTTTTTTCAAATATTTGCTTTCATGAAAATGGAATTAACTTAATTTCCATTAAAGGCTCTTTGTTTCCTTTCTGTGTGTATGCTAGCATGACATTAGTGTTTGTAGAAAATGAGATTTTCAAAAGAAAATTATATAAATATAATTTTGAATTCTTAAAGGTTTCTTGAGTAAGATAGTTCTGACACATATTTATCCAAGTGCATAGCTCGAATAGCAGATATTTGAAGAATGTTTTTCATGTGCAGTCATTTTTAATGAGGGGGGAAAAAAGAGGAAAAAATTAATTTTGTATACTAGGGTTCATAAAAATAATCAACAGAAAGTCGTGAAAAGAAAAGAAAAGAAGGCTAATGTATCAGCATGTTTGTTGCTCAAGTGGAGCGACTAAATCAGACTGAGTTAGTTTTATAGTTCAGGCCAAGCAGTAATATTTTGTAAGTTTATTTAGCAGAGATTAGAGAGATATCAAACCACTTGAACAAACTTTAGTTACTTAAAAGCACCAACAGTCTGTATGAATAATGAAATGCGTCATTCTTATTTCTTTTCTAGTGTTGGGATGACTTATCTGAGTAAAGAGTGCAATAAAAAAAATAACATCTTTTGCTTGGAATCCTGCTTTTATTTGTACAAATCTTCCATCTTGAAATAAATACAAGTCTGTGTACAGGAGCAGAATGTACTTATGTAAATCTAGCCTAAATTAGACCTAGCACATTTAGGAATTATAATAAAAAATAAACTGGAAGATAAGATAGAGTACGAAGTGATAAATGTCTTACATGGCAGAGTATTTCCTCTTCTTTCTTATAAGCCAGGATATTAAATGCGTGGTTGGAATCCCAGACAGGATTAAATGATGAATCAAATGTTTCACTGATGCAGAAGCAAGGACATTTTTTTAATAAAAAATGTGAATAAAGTGTTTGTCTGTCCTGCAGCAAGTGAGGAGAAAAAATTTCAAGACTTTTACCCAAAAGATACAACACTGATGGGGTTGTCTTATTTATGCCTGACAAGCATATTTTAGTATAGTGCTAGGTACAATCAAGGAATAAAAATCAAGAAATCTAATAAATACAGATTATAAATTATATTGCCAGAGACAATGTAGAAGTAGTGGAAATACCACAAAATAGAAGTCAATGTTAATACACAGTCCTAAATCACTTAAACATAATATAAATTTGGCTGCCTTTTCTGGAAAAGCCTGGTCCATCAGAGCTTGTCCAATGATTCGTTATTCAGGCAGCAGGCTGCATACCCTGTCTGTCACATCAGTGGCCATCAGACAATAATGTAACAGATTTCTGTCTACATCAACAAAAGCCAAAAATTGGAATAAGTATAATAATAATAAGAATAATACAAAAGGAATTAATATATATTAACTTTGACTAGTTCAAATTTTAACACATCTTTCTTCTCATATACTGGGATGGCACAATTCAAAAAAATGAAAAGCAATTATTTTTGTAAAATGAAGATCAAAATTGCTATCATACTCTGCTCAGTTGAGATATTTTAATAGTACCGGTAGATGAAAGCAGATGTAAAGATAGATAGAAAGTGAATAATATATACTTGGTCACCTTCAAATCATTCTTCCATCATTTAGAGATGGAGCTTTCTCATTTCCTTCATTGTGTTCAGGAATATGCAACTCATATAAGTCACCTTTCGGGGTCTGGTCGTGCTACACAGAAGTAACAGAGGAGACAAATACCTATATTAGCTTTGTTGGCTGAACAAGCAATATGAAAGACACTTATTTTAAATAGTTTTTGTCACATACTCTAACGTTTTTATTTCTTTACTGAAAGACGATAATCATTATTGAAAAATGTGTTCATTTTTCACAATTGTCAATTTAAAATAAAAATGTATTATGCCAGCAATTAATAATAAAAGGAATTTTGTCTGTGGATTTGTTCTCCAGACTGACTGATATAAACTTATGTGTATATAAACATCCAAACTTTTTTTTTTCAAGAGGGATGTAAACTATTTACATTTGAATTTCCTGATGGTTTTCATAGGTTTTTTTGGTTCTTCAATAATTAAAATGCTAACTATAAAGGCAGAGGGTTGGTTTTTAAGCTTAGTTCTACATTGTCTTGCTCTTAAATTTCCTAAATTATTTGCAAAGCGATTTAAATTAAATCCTACCTACAGGATGCTACCTTGGAAATCCTTTTGTCATGATTGCAAAAAGGTCACACTCTTTAGTGGTACCTAAGCAGGACCTGTGGGACAGGAAAAAAAGGCAAAGAATATGGCAACACAAAGTCTCTGGCAGATAGAAAACTTTGGGGGAATATGCTTGCTATAAACTCTTGTGTCACTTTTGATATTAAGCAGGAGTGTTCTGGTCTGCAGTTCTTAATATGAACTGTGGAAAAATAAATATCCTGTTATGAATTGTTATCTGAGCTTTCGTCTAACTGTCAAAGGACTCTTATATTTCTGTTTTAAGATTTAATAAAGCTGTAACCTGGAGCTCGCTGAAGGTTAACATATTTACCTTCAAGAAAATAAAATTCAATGGCAGATAAAGGTATTTATTACTGTACAAATAAAAAAATAGTTTTTGTAGTCTGAAGGGAAACATTAATGGATTTTGGATTCACGGTGTGTGTGAATAAAATTACTTCATATACCCTAAGGTTCAGGTGAAACCTGAGTCACACGTAAAGTAAAAGCATAATAAAACACCTGATAATTCTTAAACATTCTTAAAAATTCTGAACACACTTAAACCACTGCTTCAATCAAAATGAAAATAAGTATAGATTTTACAATAAGATAGAGTGTAAGCACAGGTTCTCAAAGGTATAAGCTCAGCTGAAATATTCCGCAGACTACTACTGTTTGTTGACAGATGATCTCAGGAGTCCATCTAACTAGTCCAGTCACATAAATATTTCACAATACTCTTTTCTAGTTAACTGAAATTTATTAGTAGAGTATTATTGAATATTCAATAAGCTTAAAGTGTATAAATTTGCACACACACAAAAAGGTATTCCTAAATAATTATTTTACATCAAGTAATCTTTCTATATTACAGGGACCATTTCCAAAATCTTACTTGACAGCTTTTAGTTTACTGGGCATTAAAATCTCCCACTACCTGGTAGTGTACTCTGTTGAATGTGATTCGAAGTATTTCTATAAACTTTTTCATACTTCCCTCTGCTATTTTTGTATAATTTAACTCTTGGTATTATTTTTATACACACTAAAATATTCAAGTTTCAGGTTAGCAGTTAATGCTGGGTTTTCAAAAGTATTTGGAAGTCAACCTTGTCAGCATGTATGTTATTTGAAAAATGCCATCCTGCACAGCTTTGTGTCTGTTGGTGTTGTAAGACACCCTCTGGATCCATTCTATGTGAAATATTTCCTTAGTGGGCACAGTATTTGTTGTGTGTTGTACATACGCAAAATACCCTGGGTGGACTCCGGAAAACAACAGCTAAAGCAACAAATACTCTTCTATAAAGGGTGTTGAAGAGCAGTATGCTCATGCAGGCTGTGAAATCTCAAAGCATGATGCTGGAAGCACAGATTCTTATGAAGGTGGAACAGTAAAGTATGCAAACAAAGAATTTCTGGGACAGGGCAGGATAGCGAAGATCAGTAATTGTACATTAAAGGTGTTTGTGAGGCACACAGGTCTTTCACCTTCCTTTTCATTTAGTGATGATTAGAAGCACCAGTTCCAGAGCAAGTCCAGGAGAATCAGGCAGTTAGGAAAAGGTGTCCGCGTAGTGGGGAAGCCAGCTGAACATGAGCTGCGGAGAAGAGACAGCTGTTCAGGCCACAGGAGGGACATTCTGTGGTGGGTGGCCACTTGGATGGAGAGGAGTTGTGAACAGTTGGGGAAAATCGTTACTCTGACAGCATCATCTGTAGTTAATCTGTGGAGAACTTGACCATATGATGTGAATTTAAAAAATTGATGGATGTTTGAGAATTGAATGGGTAAATACATGGCAGGAAAATGTACCAAAAAAAAAAAAAAAAGAAAAACCTGTATCTGAATATTCTATTTTAATATTTGTGTGTCTGATGCTTCTGGAAATGAGATATTGGGGCTGACTTTTGGTCTCACCCAGAATGGCCATTCTTATGATTTTATGAAAGCAGGGCTGAGGATATGATTCTCGGTTTATACATTATATTGATAAACCAGTGGTTTGTATTGTGTATTTCAATGCATCACAGTGTGCGTTCAAACTAGGAATTTAAGGATCACATTTAGTCAGTAGAACTAAGTGGTTTAGTCCTAATCCCAGGAAATTAGAAATTATTTAAGATCTTTACTTCCTATTGTAAATGGGTAAGAAAATAAAGAGGTAGGCGGAGTAGCAGTGTTGTAGCACAGCAGAACAAAACTAAACTGATATCTTGTCAAACTAAATTCTGGATTTGGATCTGTAAATTATTGCTCTCTGCCATAAAAGTGTGACTTAGTTAATTAAACTATTACCAAGCAATGTCTGCTTTCAAATAATTTTGCAAACAGTTTAAGATAAATTCTGAAGAGATGGTAAAAAGAACTATGCAAGCTATTGGAGTAACAGTTTATGAATGTATTTAGGATATTTTCTAAGTTAGAATTTCAAAGAGTTTTTTTTTCCTTTACATTTACAAATTTAACTATGTTTGCATTGGTTGTATAAATTCTGAAAAAAAACCCATCAGAATGTCTTGAATAGAAAACATTGATCACTTTTTTCAGTTTTTGCCCTTGGCTTCAGATAATACCTTAGGCAACGTAGTGTTACACTTATATAAATTTGTCAAGCAAAATGTTATAGATGTTCTTTTATAAATATTTTTTCAGTTTATTAGAATGGACGAAACTCACTTCAAATTACTAAAAAAATAATCCGTATAATCCATATACTTACATAACTTTCTGTGCTTATTCTCAGATCTCTCTCTCTGTCCCTCTGCAAAATCTACAGGGAAGAGGCCACTATATAGGGAGCCAAGATCATGTAGATTTACCTTTTTTTTATTTCTTAATTGTTGTTTATGACAAGAATTGAGAGAAGCAAAAGCATGGTTCAGCTATCTCTATCTTCCTAGAATTCATAATGGGTCTGTTCTATTCTGGTGTATGCGTGCAAGCCCTCATGTTTCCCTGTGTGTGTATGAAACATATGCGTGTGTGCAGGTACCAATGCGAATCATAGACAGCCTTCCTGGCTGCATTTTAATATTCAGCTGTTTTTTGCCCTCTGACCTTGATAAGGTCAATGTCCAAGCAAGGATTGCCAGAAGCTTGCCCATATATTCAGATCTGAATATACTTTAGGATCTAGCTACAGAAAGATCATATAATGAGTGTTTTAATTGACTTTGCCCATGTGATCGGAGATGATTAATCTCTTTGAGATGGAGTATCATCACAGAATGCTAGAATATTTTTAGTTAGTTTTGAAACTAACAGTATTTGAACAAAAGCACACCTCCAATAATTTTTTAATATAATGGCAGTTTTTATTTGACTATCAGCTGAAGGAAATGAAAAATGCCATAATCTCTGATTGACACACAGCAGGTTAGAGGTATGGTGGCAATATCACTGATATCTGAGGTGGTAATTTTGCAAAACTACCTAGAAACTAAAAAACACAGTGTAAGAGGCAAAACAACCTTTCCAATTTAAATTTAATGTAAAGTGAAAGCAGAAAAGCATTGCATATTTTCAGTAAGTCTTTTTTTGTTATTTGGCAAAAATTGTCTTTCTATTGAGTGCTCTGACATTCTCCTGTTTTTCATTAGATTTTCTTGGCAAACAAAATAAATCTATATGCCACTATAAAAGCAGACTTCTGAGGTCTATAAAATTCTTAAAAGTACACGAGTCAGCAAAAACTTAATGAATCTTCAGGTAATGACATACTAAAAAACTATGTTTCCTTTTTTCACTTTTTAAAGTGAATCATAGAATCAGCATAGAATCATAGAATGGTTTGGGTTGAAAGAGGACCTCGATCATCTAGTTCCAACCCCGCTGCTGTGGGCAGGGGCACATTCAACTAGATCAGGTTGCTCCAAGCCCCATCCAAGCTGGCCTTGAACAGGTACGAGGCATTCACAGCTTCTCTGGCCACTGTTCCGGTGCCTCACAACCCTCACAGTACAGAGTTTTTCCCTAATATCTAAACTAAACCTACTGTCCTTCAATTTGAACCCATTTCCCTTTGTTCTTTCACCACACACTTGTAAATAGTCTCTCTCCATCTTTCCTATAAGTTCCCTTGAGATACTGGAAGGCTGCACTTAGATCATCCTGAAGCCTTCTGTTTTCCAGGCTGAACAACCCCAATTCTCTCAGCCTTTCCTTGTAGGAGAGGTGTTCCATCCCTCTGATCAACTTGGTGTGCCACCTCTTGATCAAGTGTTAACTCTTGTCGCCTTGTGGGGTGTTGGTGGAGTAATTGCTGCTTGTTCCAAAGGGAATCTTTGGCTAAGGAACCCCTGGCAGTGCTTCTTATCACCCCGCAGATCAGCTCTCTCACCAGGGCGGTGGAGACACGCAGCCACTCACACTGAGCTGGCCAGCTCAGGCGTCACCTGAGGCAAAGAGTCAGAGGCGGTCCTTGCGGGAGCACCAAAGTTTATTACTTATCTGTCTCAATGCAGTCCAAGGAGGCAAGGGGCAGGGGAAAGGGTGAGGCAAGGGGGGAAGGGGCCAAGGGACCAGGGCAGCAAGGGGGCAAAGGGGGAAGGACGAGGCAAAGAAGCAAAAGGGAGGCAGCAAAGGGGCGAGGGAAGCAGCAAAGGGCAAAGGGGACAAGGGGCAAAGCAGCAAAAGGGTAAAGGGGACAAGGGGCAAAGCAGCAAAAGGGTAAAAGGGACAAGGGGGAAAGCAGCAAAAGGGACACACTTCCGTTTAGGATAGACTTATAAAGGGATACAGGAGGGAAGTGGAGTAATACAAGAACAACCAATGGGAATAAGGAGGGGACGGAGTGGGGCTGGATTACATCCTCTTAAGGGATACAAGGGGCGTCTGTCTGTTGGCCAGTCAGACAGACCGAATCTCCATAGGGTCAATGGGAGAGGCCTTTCTCACTGAAGTAAAGGGGAGTCTTGCACTTTGGAGCCTGCCCACCAGCGGGCCCCCTCTGTACCTGGGCTCTCTGGCCTCCCAGCCACCACAAAGGTTGGTTCAGCTGACACAGCAAACTCTGTTCCTATTTTTCCCAAATTCGTTGTCTTCATCACTATCACTCGTGGTTATCAAATCACCCCATGTGGTTATCACCATGTGACTGATATTAATTGCATGTTACTTTAATGTAGTCATGTTGCAATGATGAGCATGAGGACAGAGACTCCAAGAAATAAAATTCTTTAACTGCTCTAATTTTATGAGAGTGGAATTAATCACATAGCTGTATTTCAGAATTGGTTGTATATGTTTGAATTCCCTCATGCTGCAAAGTGAAAGCTTAAGAGTGTACAGGAAAGGGTGTGTAGGCAAGGGAAGAAGAAATAGGAGGCAGAAGAAAGGACTAATCAAAGATGGTAAAATTATGAGATTGAAAACGGATTATGAGATGGAAAAATTGAAATAAAGAAAAAAAAGCCATTTACATTTCATATAAAAGGTTTCTTAGCTAATAGATGTATTAGCCGCAAGCAGCAACAAGTTTTAAAAATGGAAAACAATACATAATTTTTAGATCACTAAAATTAAAATGGTGACAGCACTAGCAGATATGATATATTGCAAAGAAGTATTCTAGTCTTCTGAATAAATCATTGAACAAGGACTCTGAAAATCAGAGTTTGATTTTTAAGCACTCTTTGCAGTTGCCTAGCTGTGAATATTAATGTTTTATTACTTCTAAATGAAAGTTTTGGAAAACCAACTTGAATGAGAGCAGCCCTGAGAAGGATGTGGGGATTCTGGTAGATGAAAAGTTTGACATGACCCATCAGGGTGCAGCTCGGAGAACCAGCTGTATCCTGAGCTGCATGAAAAGAAATGAGGCCAGCAGGTTGAGGGAGGTGATTCTCCCCCCCTACTCCACTCTTGTGAGACCCCACCTGGAGTACTGGTACAAGTATCTAATTTTTTTTTATTTCCTGTGTTTTGTCATTCTTGCTAGTAACACACTGTCTTTAAATAAACATAATTAAGAAAAGCTTTTCTGATAGTGATCAGCTTAATTATGGAAACCAGCTTTTTTAATGTACAGTTTTGGAAAGGAAAGAAAAAGGAAATGAAAGTTAAGACAAAATTATGGATAGAGGAAGCAACAGAAAAAATAAAGGAGGAAAAAAAGACATGAAAATCAGGACAAAACCAACAACTGTACCCATTTTTTTAAAGTGTCTAATGCAGGACCATGCAAATTTTAGAAGGACAGAGGTGTGCTCTGAAATATACATAAAGTATGTTCTTAGAGTGATTCTGGCATTTTATTCATGTGGAACTACACTGAATATATTTTATTACCTTTCAGTGGAAATAGGCACTTGGTTTATTTTCTCTGAAAATCTTTGCTAGAGGAACTATAAATCTATTCTTAAAAAATTATGATTACCTTTCACATCAGTGGAAGATAAATTCTAGCATATTTAGCAATACCAGCAAGGTGTTATTTATGCAGGTGTGAGTTTTAACAGTGACACTACAGATGCAGCATGTATGTGTTAGCAGAGAGGCACAAAGTGCATGGCACATTCATTTTTATATGATTTAAAGGTTTAATGTATCTTGAAATATTTAATTATGCTAAAAGTGCTTGAAATATCTAGTAGGTACTCATTAGTTTTCCCTTTATTACCTTGTGCAATTAATGGAGGGCTATAAATTTTATATTAATTTAGAAATGCTTTTGGCCTCTAACAATTATGATCTTTTGTGATGTGCTAGTGACATTAAATAAACACAATTGCTAGATGCTGGAATTGTTTTAGAAAGATTTATTGCTTACAATAAAACTGTCTCTAAACTATAATGATACTGTAAAAGTTACAGTACCAGGAGAGAAAGGTCTTTAGGAAGAAGTGGTTTCAGGCTCATACTAAGGCAGAGCAATACAGGCCAAGTCTTGAAAATGAGACAAGAGGAAGGAAGAAAAGGAAGGAAAGAGAGAGAAAGGAAAAAAAATCATCTCTTCAATGCAAATTACGTTGGCAGTTTCTGGTTGTTGATCTGAGACTCATTAGCTGGGTATAGGTAGCTAAATAAGCTCTAAGGAATATAATTGGTGAGACAAAATATAAGTAAAAGTTGATGGATTAGCATAGAATTACTGGCGCTGACAGCCCTGTGTTTTCCAGGGAAACATTGGTGTGAAGTCAGGAACAGATGCTGAACAATATGGCGCATCTGATTTCTTGCTGCTTGTGCAAGCTGACCCCTGGCATACTGTATGAGGTCAAAAGATTTCTGAAATTTCAGTGAACAGGGACTATGGACATAGAGGTTGGCAGCTCAAATCAGGTGTGTGTTTTGCCTTTCAGCAAATATCTGATGATCATGGGTTTAGATAAAATCTAAGGCTCACCAGAGAATGCCTGAAACACTAGCTGTTGTAGAGTTTTGCAGCTGTTAAAGATGTGTTATGTAATCTGTTATAATTTATTCCTGATCTATTTTTATTCTCTTCATTTGAAGGGTAGAAACTATTATTGAAAGTTATTCTCTCTACTGAAAATCGATTTCAACAAAGCAATTTGTAATGCACAGTTTAGGAAAGAATGTGTAGAACTAAACTATTAGCTACAATTGCATTTATTACTTGAAGTACTCTATTTCTTTTTTTAATTGGGTAGGAAAAATGATGATACATCTAAATAAAGTTCCAATTTTCATTTAAAACTTAAATACCTGTTCTCTCTGTCCCAGTAATCTACATGCTGATTTTTAACATTTAAATACTGTTATTTAACCAAACCCACTGTTGTTTAGAATCTAGCTGTTAACAGAGACATTTGTCTCTAGCCACTTTCTTTCATGCACTTTTGCTACAGAATAATTCATCAGTAGATGGTGATTTCAGTGTCACATCAGTTAAGTATTATGGGAGATTATGAGAAACTGCAGGTGAATTAAGCACTAGAGTGTGGAGTATCACAACTTTAGACACAGTTTCACATGTAAAGGTGTGTAACAAACGTGTACTAACTGAGCTGCTCAGTCTCAGCAACAGGGTTTTTCTTGATCCTTTGAGAAATAATCTGTTGAAAATATATTCCAGCTGAGTCAATAAACATGTCTTCTGAATGTGTTTTCAATATAAGAAAAATTTAATAAATAATAAAGATTAACAGATCAATGCAATCTGAATAGACCTGATAGAGATTTTATTACTGATTTTCTTGAAACAAGCTATAGCAATGCCTGACATGAGTGGAACCAAAAATTTATTCTAGACTGGGAACATCAGCATGTAGGAAATGACCGTTACCTTTTGCAAAGGATTTGCTCAGTCTCTCTGTCTCAGAAAGGTTAGAAACCTGGATGTGGTGACAAACATTAATTGTTTGAGAGGTTTATTTGTTTACACAGACAGATTTATAAATAAAAAAGCTAATTAGGTAATAAAAAGGATTCACATAGAACAACAAAAATTTTACTATTTTGTATAGAATCCAAGGCAGTAAAGAGACTAGAATGGCACAAAAGGCTAACTCCTGTTTAGTGTTAATTTTTTATCGTAGATGGCTAATTTCATGCCTGATGATTTAGTTTATGAAAATTATTTTAAAATGTGAATCAGTATTACTGCTTTGGATATACACTGAGTGTTTGCTGGAAAAGGTACAACTGCTTTCTCAAAGTCTGCAATATTTGTTTCAATAGTCTTCACAATGATCCTCAAGAAAGGACTATAGCTTTTTTCTTGTGAAATTTCCAGCATCTTAGGAGAGCATCTTGTTAATGGAAGTAGTTTGGCACTTTTGACTGTGTACTTCATTAGCACATTATGGGGATGCATGAGCATGGTGGTAAAAAATCCTTTCTAGTTATGGGAAAATTGATGCATATGAAGCATGTTACAGAGAACTGTTTTTTCTTTTTATTTTTCGCCTTAATGGTTGTATCTGGGATTTGTGAATATTGAAAATCAGGTGATTTGAGGCACTCTGTTGTGTTTTTAAAATCTACTAGCACATCCTCTTTTGGAATAGCTATTCTTATCAATACAAATGTGTTAAGACAAAAACAATGTATATTACTGATCAGAAAAACCTCTTCTTAATTCAAATCACTCAGCATTTGCCCTTTAAATGCTCCACCTTCTTAATGCTGAAGTGAGACAATAACAGGTACTTTCAGTGGCTCAATCTTAATTTAACTTTATAGACTATGGATTATGATATACCTTGTCATTCAACTGTCAGTTGGCTAAAGTTATAGTGCAAAATATTTGTGAATTTTCTAATGAAAAAAAAGAATTTTTTTAATAAGAAAAACATATTCTCCCATTGTACAGGGAGAATATTGTATCTACTGTATAATTAATGTCATTCTTACACATGCACTAGAGAATGTAAAATACCTTGTACAGTTAGCACATGGAAATTTTGTTTATCAGATCAGATACTCTGTGTTTCAAAATAAATTCATACGGACAGTAAAGAGCAGAAAATCTCAGTGAACAGTGGGAAAACATCTTTCCCAAAATGGTTGTTCTATATCTGACCTTTTTTTCTGCTCCCTAATTCTAAATGGAAACTTGCAAAATATCTTCAGCAAATAAATCTTGGAACTAAAGCTAGCAGAAGTGAAAAATAGAGAAAGAATGAACTCAGTTAAAATACAAGGTTTATGACACATTATAATTTTCCTCACATCTCCATCTCATATGACCCTTAATTTTCCATAGGTAATAACTAGATTTCTCTCTTTTGCAGTTTCTCCAAAGTTTATTCCTTTGCTAATAACTTCTCCTCTGCATAGGTCCCAACCACATTTATCCCTCACATTACCTAGTCATTTAATGTAATCAAGCTAGAGTCAAAGCAGCTGTATTCAGTTTGGGTTTGCTTTTGTTTAGGTGTTTGTTTCAGTGTGTGAGTTTATCCCTTTAACTATACCAGTTGGGCTAATAAGTGATATTACTTCGTCTTGGTTCTTTGCCTACTAATTTCCAGATAGTTACTTCTGATATTTTTCATATGTCATGGAGGAAAGGTGGTGAGAAGATGATGTGATCTCTGTAAATCTTCATTGAATACTGCCAGATTATCAGAATGTAAACACAGGGGAGAGCCACAAGAGCAGAGATATAGTAGCAATATCGGCTTGTGAAATTCCTGTCTAAACTTTGTAGTCGTCACCATTTTAGTATTACAGTTGAATTTTTGCATCGCTACATGACTGAAATAACCTGTTTAAAAAAAAAAACAAAACCACAGTTTGCTGGGGAGTACAGCTGATAGAAGTGAACTGTGACTGGGGAGTCAGGAAAGTTACTCCTTCAGGCTCCCTGTATTGTTGTGAACCTGGTTCTTGCCAGGTTACAAGCAACCAGTTGTCCTCTGGGGGTTTCTTACAGTAACATCCAGGAAAATTAAATTTGTAAAAAGCAGCATGAATTTTATAAGAACAGATTTATGCTTTTTATTTGGATTTCATATCATGTTGGTCACAGAAGTTCCCCTGTGCCGTTACTACTTTATCTCAGTAGATGAAAAAGCTTAGGCTTATGCTGCATCACATAAACAAAAGTTCTTTAATTCCCAGACTTATTATATGAAAAATAATTCAATCCAATTAATTTTTTTATTTTATATTTTTCTATTTGTGTGTATTGAACTGTACTGTAACTTGATATGTTCTTCTGTGATTCCTCAGGACCGAGACTATCCAACTTCATTTAGCAAGCATTCAGTTTAAAGCAAGAAAAAACAAAGAGTAATGAGTTTACAGTAAAAGAATGGAAAGTTGAGGTTGTCAGAAGACTAGAAGAGCATTTAGAAGGTGTCAGCAAGGACTGCAGGAATAAAGATCTATTACATAATCTTTTTGAATAGAAACTTCACCAAGTCATGGACACATCTCTGCCACTATGGAAACTGTTTTCTGCGTAGTCATAGAATCAGTGCACTGAAGTGATTACAAGCAGGGAAATATGTGTGAAATACAATATGAAACTTCCTTTGAAATACTGAAAATATTTAGAGAAAAAAAGGAATTTCAGTAAATGAGGAAAACTGGAGTAAAGTATTTTGCAATTTTATAAACTTTTCTTTTTTCCCACTGAAACAAAAATAAACTTATCACCATTTTTAAGAGCTATCCAGTAGTCTGGCACTGAAACTGCAATTATGGGATGTAGGAGACAAAGTTCAAAGGAGGTAATACAGTAGCTTTAAAGTGTTTGATCATACATTCCAGTACTTCTGAAGATATATTTCTAAATTAGAAGTCAGCACATTTCTAATATATTTTGTAGTAATCTTATAAATTAGTCTTTTCATTGAAAAAGTTTGTCGCTTGAAAATTTTGCAGTTACCTGAATAATGACAAAAAATGTATCTCAGTTAATGGGGTTTACTTCTTGGGATTACATCAATGGAACATGTAATTCCATTTCACAATTTTCTTTGTTAGAATTTGTCATTATTTTATTTAGCTTCATCAACAGAGAAGCTTACTATTGTGAATCCTCAGATTTGAAATTATCTCTGATTTTTTTTTAAATAAGATATTCTTGATGTAGTATTGCTTTCAAGTTTTACTTGCTGCTTTGTGAGTTGTCTATATTTAGTGTATTCTGGTAGTGGCTGTGGCTCTCAGTTCATGACCTGCTAATAGCTGTAGGTACTCAAGAAAACGCTGTCCACAAATATATCTTAAAATCCAACCCACCTTTTCTTTCATGGTAACAAACTACAGGCAAAGCTAAAATACTTTTTGTGTTTGCTGGGAAGGCATATTGAGACTTAGATGTTTTTCAGCTGGTATATAGGTGAAGAGACTGCACTAATCACAATTATTTACTCCTAAAGTGTTTGCTTGGATTTATGAACACAGTCCTGTAAGAAAACCAACCACTTCAGCTCTTCTCTCATGTTCTCTTACCACTGCAGTGAGTCCATTGTGCTTGTCATAGTATCTGGATAGCACTTGCAGTTGGGATGGGGACTTATTTACACTTATTTACATAGATTTAAACTGCTAGCATAGAAGGCTTGATTGTAATGTCCAAATTAATAATCTCTCTGCACAACTCCGAAAGTACATTAGCACAGTCTAGATCTAATGAAAGAGCAAGTATAGAATCTCCTCACACTGTTCAGACAGTTCAGTTTATTACTGACATATCATTCTGTCTATGTGAATAATAGCATCATATTAGATTTTCAGATTTTCAGCATAATGGCTACTAGACAAAAAGTTTGGGATTGATTGATTTTAATGCCCTGTGGATATGCTGCTTAGTCATATGAGACTGCTTATCACTGTTGCTTCTCTTAAGTTTCCCCCTTAACTGTTCTGATGGTACTGATATTTTGGCCAATTTGCCACTAATTTTACAGTTCACTAATCCAACCCACATGGACTTTTTTGGCTACCAAGATCTAAAAGCTTTGTTAAAATCAAGATAAGTTACATCATCTACTTTCCCTTCCATCTACAAAACTGTTCATTTGATTATAGAAACAATTACTTTAATCAAGTGTGATTTGCTAAATCACCTCTTTGTTCAGTAGTTGGAATATTAAATAGTGTCAGCTACAAATTAGTTTAACACAATATATTTAAAATATTCATAGTGGAATCTGAGAATAGTTTGAGTTGGATGGAACCTTAAAGACCAGATTGGATGGGGCTTTGAGGAACCTGTTATACTGGAAGGTGTCCCTCCCCATGGCAAGAGAGTTAGAACATAGATTTCTTCTCCAACTAGAACTGGAAAATCAAGTTGCATTTCTAGTTAGTATTGTTATAAAAACACATGACTCTGTAAAAATATATGAGAAGAAAAATCCAAAAGTAGAAGTGAATTATATTTTCAGGCTTGATTCATCCTTATTCTTACAGAAATACATAGAAGTCGTCCTGTCCCTTCTTTACCTTGTCGAATGATACTCTCGGACACAATTCTAGTGCAAATGGTAGAAGAGAAAGAAAAAAATAAAAAAGGACACTTGCAGACTAACTGGAAGTATCAAATCCTAAATAAGAACCTTTTCTTTTCCTTGTAGGTTTGTCTATCTGTAATCTCAAAAATGAAACTCAGGTTAAACTGCAGTGCTATTTGAATGACGAGTCAATCCTGCAGTAAGTGTTAGTCACCCTGACCAGAAGACAGAAAGTGTGATCCACCACTAGAAGCCAACTTCTCATTTAATCCATCTGTTATAGAAATTTTATGATAGTTACTCAGATTACATGAGTACAAATAGGTAAAGTGGGAATACAAATGAGTCATAAAACAGTGTTTTTCCTGTAGTGGTGTAAATTATTGTTATCCAGATTGCCAATCAAAGAATTTAGTAGAGATTGTGCAATATGAAAGTGTTGATATTAGAGTTGCTTTAGCAGGAAACAGATGGTCGAGGTTTTTATCAGCTCTGCAGTTTAGATCATTAGTGTAACTGCTGTAAAAAAGGGTCTTTGTAATTCCAGTGCAATTTACCTCATTACTCGTGGATAAGTCACTGTTGTTAAAATCATGAAAGAAATAATGTTGTATGTGTGTGTTTTTATATAGGAGACTATATTAGTGGCTGATGCAATTGCTACATCAAACACTAGGAGGAATATTAAAAACAAATTGGAGAAAAAGATCTGGTTTGGATTTTAGGTAGAATAAAAGCTCTTGTGGTCAGTTCAGAGGAGAAAAAATGAATAGAAAAAATACTCAGTCTTGAGTGAATGAGCCTTATTTTTTTTGCCACTCAACAAATCTTGAATACAGCAAACAATTTGCAGTATCACCCTACAGAGATTCATGTGGCTATTAAATGATCATAAAAGATAAGACAAAATATTTCCTGCCAATATAATATTAGTCATTTAACTGAACAAATCCAGAAAGATGACATCATACACAAGTTATGGCAAAAGCTACTTCCTATGGCATTTTATAGAAACGAATGGAAAAAATATAATTTTTTTCAGTCTCCGTGCACACTTAGATGGAGCTAAAGATTGATATAGGAGGAATGTTTTCTACATCACTACAAAATAAATATATTAGATAGGCTTAGACATTGAAATCATGCAAACGTATCAGTTACTTAGAAATTATCTTTAAATATTGACTATTCAGTATTCATAGGGGAGAATATACATTCTACTATTGCCTTAAGCAGAAATTCTCTATTGTATTTCAAGGTACCACTGGTGTTATTCACCTGGTTGAAAAATTCTGAGTGAAGATTTCTCAGAATATTAAGTTTCTCTATCTTCTAGATTTCATCAAGATTTTTTTTTAAATTTTTTGTGTGTGCATGAAATGTTTTTCAAGAAATGCGTAAATTCTGACAATTTCTTGCTTGAATTTCTTGTAACAATTCTGGCTTGAATTTGTAAATTCTAAATTTCTAGATGGAATCAAGGGGTCCTGAGCTGGCCAATTAAAGTTGCTCATTAAAGCAGCAGAGAGAACTCACCTGGGACTGCTGAACAATCCTTCTAGAGTTTCCAGGTGCTAGGATGTGGAGCATGGATCTGTGTGGCCCAACCACCAGCAATGCTGCCATGTCAAACAGCTAACAAGCAGTGTGCAGAAATTCCTGATTATGTTGGTGGCATCAGATTGTGTAGCTTAGTAGTTTTTACTCAATGCCTGGAAAGACTATCTCCATAAAATTGACCTATATTTCACCTGAGTCTGTAACAAATTTGGTTGCTGCTTGTGGGTCTCTGTGTTCAATGTTGAATAGATAAAGTTTGGAAAACTCAGGTTTCCATTTACTCTGTTTCACAACAATTGTACATAATTCAATTTTATTCTCATATAGAATATTTACACAACCTGCTTTCTGGTAGTTTATTACATACAGAGCTGGAAGTAAAAATTAATTTGGTGCGATCTTTCATATTTGTTCATTTTAATACTGTGAATTAGAAATGTGCTGCATGCTGAGATTATTTATACCTAGTATTATATTTCTTATCAAAATGAATGCCATAGAATCATGTAAATCCTAGGAAGAAAGATATATATTTAACCTAGTCTATAAATTAAAAGGATAAGATTACTCTGGAAGGATTAACACAAAATTGTTCTTTGTCATTAACATTTTCTTTAGACTCTGCAGTCAGATTTCTAAATAAGGGAATAAAAATCTTACTTCATTAAGTGCTGGCTATTATCTTTAAAGGCAACATCTTTCAAGGTAACTTGAAATTAGTTTAGGTAATGGCTAGGCAGGGAAAGGTAATAGGAAAAAAACCCTCAAAAGATAGTCTCTTACACCCTATATCTAGAGCCTCAGTTTAGTAGATTTCATTGCTTGTGGGTTTTTTTGGCTTTTTTTCCCCCCATTTCTAGCACTTATCAGCTCACAGTGTAATTGACTGATTTTGATTACATGTAGTTGTTTTCCTTTTATGTAGCTGTTGATGAATTTACACCAATGCATGCAGTATGCGTAACAAGCAGGAGAAGTTGGAAAACATGATTCAAGTAGACATCTATGACCTAATTGCTCTCACGGAAACATGGTGGGAGGAGTTACAGAACTGGAACACTGCCGGTGAGGGCTATAAACTTTTCAGAAAGATAGGCTGGGAAGGAGGGGCAGAGCTATTGCTGTTTATGTTAAGGAATGGATAGATTGTGAAGAGCTGCCTCTGAGTAACAGCTGTGAGCAGGTTAAGTGCCTGTGGGTGAAAATCAAGGCCAGGACCAACAAAGGACACTTTTCAGCTGAGGTCTTCTCTGGGTGCCTGACCAGGGGAAGCCTGTTGATGAGGCTTCTTGCTTCAGACACACGAAGCATCACACTCATAAGCTCTCATCCCGATGGGGGGTTTTGACCACCTGGATGTCTGCTGGGTAAGCAATACAGCAGGCTGCAAGGAATCCAGGAGACTCCTGGAGTGTATAGAGGCCGCCTTCCTGGTCCAGGTATTAGACAAACCAGCCAGAAGTGAGGTGCTAATTGACCTCACTTGAAAGTGTGTAGGTTTAGATGAGATACTAGGAAGAAACTCTTTATTCAAGAGAGTGATGAAGCAGTGAACAGGTTGCTCAGAGATGTTATGGGTGCCCCATCCCTGAAGGTGTTCAAGGCTGTGTTGAATGGTGCCCTGAGCAATCTGATCTAGTGAAGGGCATCCCTGCCTATGGCAGGGGGATTGGAACTAGGTGATCTTTAAGGTCCCTTCCAAACCAAACTCTTCTGTGGTTCTGTGAACTGAATGCCTACTGGACTTAGCATTTTAAATTAATTTTTGAATTCCTATTCAAATAGAGCAGTCTATTTAGTTTTAAATATAGATTACTTGCCTCAAAAATGCTAAGCTTTTTGCAACAGAGTGCGGCATCCTCTGCCCCTTAGTGACATGCTGATCCACGCTGCTGCCTTGCAGACAGAGTTCAAATAATTTATTTTGGCTCTTTGTTAGATATTTTCCTTTGACTACTGAGTTGAAACCAGCCTCTAACCAAGAATATTTCTTAGCTGTCACCTAAATGGGAATTAACAACAACATAAGAAAAAAAGCAGATATTCTGCAAGACATAGTTTCTGAGTATCTTAGCACAAAACCTATGACTCATTTTCTGAATTTGTTCTCTTCATAATCCTCACCATCGACATGCTTATAATTGTGAAACTATGAAGACAAAAAAACCCTTTTTATGACTGCTTTTAGGGTGCTCACAAAAGCCAAGAAAATTCTGATATTCTGATTCTGGATTCACATATACAGTTGGACTTTCCCACGTTTTCTGTATAGAACTTACTAGAAGGCATGCCAGTAGAAAGCAGCCTAAACAATGAACTATCAAAAAATCAATTTCCCCCCAACTTGCAGTGCACAAATGTGTTATAATGAGCTGTGTAGCATTCATTAGAAGAGCTTTTCCTGAACAAATGCAATATAGATTTTTACAGCTAGGAAGAAATCCGTTTGAATAAAGTAAACCTCTCATTTTTGCATTCTTTGAAATGAATAATGATGCTTATTTTAAGAGGTCTGGAAAATAGCAGAAAACTTTCTCAGGTTCTAGTCTAATAACCTTCATATAATGCTGTGTCCTTTCCTTCCTGAATGGCACTGGTAACTGATAGTGACATACAACAAAAAACCAAGTTCCATCCTTGCTAGCTCAGACAAATTTTATCAAGGAGTATAATGAGCTTTGGCTTCATAGCTTTATTTGCAATAAAGCCCTGCCAATCTTATTGAAATAAAGAAGTGTGTTCAAATCATTGCAGGTCAGTCTGGTGTAAACCTATCTTTGACAAAAAGGTAGAAGATGTGAATATTCTGTTTTGAAAATTATGTTATGATAGTAGATTATGGAAATATAAATTTGCCTTTAATCTGGGAGTACTGAATGCCTTAGAAAATGTTGATTGTTTTCTAAATTCAGTATTGGAAGTTTTGCATAATAGATTAATTCTCTAGCAGGTTACATCAGTAACAGTATCTTACCAAGTTCTTCTCAGTGGAAGCATGCTCTAGTGTCATCGCTGATGGTGCTGAGCCCCCCTTCTCTCATGATACATGAGAGCATCCATAAGGTTCTGAATCATTTGTAGACTGGTCATAAATATCCACACTGAGTTCAGAAAAAAAAAATTCTTAACTGTAAGTAAAAAGCTTAGCTGAGATTCAAAATGTAAGAAATAAAGGCTGATGTAATTTTTCATTAATATATAGCTGATGAATCTCTTTGGTCCTTAGAAATTTTTGAAAACTTTTCAAACCAACATCTTACCTTCATCTTCTTCAAGCATTTAAGTAAAAAAGAAAGTTATTTATAGTTATTTGGTGTTTTTTTTAGGCAGAAGTTTTTTTACATTTTGTTCCTTTATATTACAGAGATTTATACTTCTTTTCTGGATAAGGTTGATAATGCTACAACTTAGAAGGAAACATTTTCTTAAAAATATTCTATAACCTATTATACTACATCACTAATGATTCACAGACAGAATATGCACAGAAAGTTTAGTGAAGAACCATTACTGGGACCTATTTAAGGAAGAAACCTTTTCAGCTGTTTTGGATCAGAAATATATTTCAGAATATATATCTATATATCATCTATATATCTATAGCTTTCTAATATATATCCGAAAGAAAGGGGAGGGGGGAAGCTGCAGAGTGTTAGCTGCAAGATAGATTTCAAATCTTCGAGACATATTAGAAACCACATTCAAACATTATATTAGAAACCATATTTACATTAGAAACCATGTTGAAATATGAGAATGAAGCGAATGTGATGAATTTCTCATCAATGGAAACCACAATTGTTTTTATACTTCACAAATTACTACAGTATTTAATAAAATAACACACAAAAATATTTGATGTGACTAAATAGTAGTGATACTAATATACCAAATTAAGATTTAAATACAGACTTTCCGGCGCCTTATATTCAGAAATTTTTTTTCATCAGTGAAAATAAATGGGTTTGAATTTACTGGTGAAATCCAGAGATTATAGTGAATTCCAGCACAGTGGCACTAAAAATTAGGTTATATAGAAATAAAAGACTACTGGCAGTATCGAAAGGAGAAGGAACTTGGAAACTTAACAAGCAGTTCCTATATGTAAGCTCCTTTTGTTGTGCTCTGATAGATAAAACCAGTACGTTGTGACACAACATATGAAAATAGTGTAAAGGTTCTGGAATGTGGTCTTTGTGATACAAGCTATTGGAAATAGATGCAATCATGTTGGTCTGATGCAGGCTTGTATATATAATACTCAGAAAATATGCTTTGACCCTGTAAGTGGCACATTTCCCAACTGCCATAACCACCACCTTAATTCTCAGAAGGAAATTCTTGTTCTGAAGAAGGAATCATCTCTGAAAATGAAAAGTTAAAGAGAACATTGCTATTTTGAGGGTAAATGGTGTTGCAATGAATTAAAAGATTCTATAGTCTAGAAAACTAAAAGCAATTTGAAATCCAAATAACTTTTGGTAATAGAGATATGGTTAATTTACATCACTGTTTCAGTGTGTATGCTGGACTGCTAAATTTTGTTTAATGTTCATATTTAACTGCATTCAAACATCAAAATCCACTACAGAAAATAACAATTTGAATACATTAGCCATATCACACCAATGCACAGACCTGCACTGCTGGAAAGCCTTTATTGTTTGGCAAGGGCTTAACTACAGATCACCTTACATGAAAGGTATTAAAGGAATCTGAGGCTGGAGACTCACAAGATTATCTGTATCTTTCTCTCACGTGATCAGACAGGAACTGGGGAAGAGGGTGAGTGGAGGCTTGGCCCATATTATCACTCACTGGTAATATCTGACAAGACATGGTGATGCAATCAGGAAGTGTCCAGGACCAGCAGAACATGGGCCAACCACAACGTAAAAATGGGATGTTCCTATTACATCCCATAAGCTGTGCATTGCAGTCCAGATTATACTGGAGAAGTAGTCTTGATTCGTAATAGGATCTAGTAATCAATTCCTGTCTAAATCAAAGTCTGTCAGCCCTTATAAGGAATAAACACACACTGCCCCTTACGACAAGGATCTTGTCATTTACAATTTAGAAAAATGTTAACAGTTTCTGCTGCCAAGAGCAATATTTATTTATTTACTTACTTACTTGCTAACTGCACTCTAGTGTAGATGTGATTTTCCACAATGCCTTTCTATCAATATTCCCACAGCATGTGTGTGAATATTCATGATGCTTCACTTTTCTGGATGTTCTTGGATAAAGCCAGTGCCTGCAATTGAAAGGATGATAAAATCAGAGACCTTACTGAGGGAATGTTACTGCTTAGTGAAGGTCAAGGGACTGGGCTTTATGAGTAGGGGTATCTCTTCTAGTCGTTTAATCCAGTTTTAAGTCAGCAACTAAAAAAGTATACAGTGGAAGAAAATAAAATAGAATTGAAACAGACTCCTACTGTCTCTCTGCAGATAATATCTTAAGGCTTACAAAACAGCCTTTTACAGTCCTCTGATTGCCGCATCTAAATTATTTTCATACTGATTATGCTCGAGAAGTCCAAGATTTTTATGAATATGATCTTGAGCTTAGTAGAATTACAACTAATGGAACAACCTGGTGACTGCATGAATTATGTATTATTTTAATTGCTTTTGATGATTGACTCAATTCACACAGATTAGTGCTCACGTAAACTAGAATTGCAGCAGTGAAAGAGAATAGAATATAGGCACTATGGTATAATTTTCCTCTGTTGTTTTATTTGTATCTCTTTATAGTTCAAAATATTTGCATCTGGTATGTGACCACATATCAAAGCTGTGTATTGATAATGTACATAGACCATACTTGAAAAGAAAGCAAATATTCCAGAAGAAAAAGATACAAAACAATGCTGACAAAAATATTCCATTGTTCACCCAAGTATTATTATTTCATTTTTCAAAAGCTTTGCCCAAACTTTAAAGCTGCAATTTTGCATATGGAAAGCTCTTTTCTGACTGATTTCTCCAGACTGGATTGACAAATGTAATTTCAGTTAGTCTTTCTTGCTGATACTAGAGAAGTATCTTTGTGTAATCCTGTGCCATCTTAGATAATGTGCCTCAGCAATGGATTCAGTACCGTTGACTACTCACAAGATGTGCTTGGCAGCAGTAGGCTCCAGATGGTGAACTAAAAAACCCGCTTTTCTGTAGCAGCAGTAATATCTGGGTATGTGGCTGCATTTCTTGTTTTCTGTTCAACCTACTTGGCTCATTTCCCTGTTTTATATCATCGTAGATATCAAACTACTTGTGAGAAGGGCTCTTTTTAAGATGCATTTTCTTGCTAATGAAAAGTGATTAATCTTTCTGATCTGCTTCAGAAAGTTAAAAGTTTTGGGGTGAAAGTGGTAAACTAGGAAGCACGCTTTTATTGTCCTGAGTGGTATTTCCCATGGGCTGAATACCCTTTAGTGATTTAGAGCCCATCTAGTTTCATTAGAAAATACTCTGGTTTTCACATGTTTTGAGAATTAAGCAGCATAAGTGGGAATGATCTGGAGATAATCTTCAGCAGATTCACACCTGAGCTAAAACTATAAATTTAAATTTACTCTTAGAGTTATTCCCAAGGTTTGTGCGGGCCTTTAAGAAGTTCAGAAAATGAGGATCAAGCTAGATAAGGATTGTAAAATACAAGTGTTCTGCAGTAAAATTTGAGGTGAATGAATTTAGAATTAAGAACACTTATCGAGTTTGTCCTGCTCTATCGAGAGCTTGATCTAGATGAAAACAAAGATGTTTTTTCTGTGTTAAGAAGAGGAATCTGTTAGTCACCTTTTCATATCAGAGTGAAAACTTGATCTCTCATTCGTTTTTTTTATTATAGGGAAAAAACATAGAATCTATCTTTTGGTATTCGACAGTGTTAAAAATAATGGAAAAACAATATTAGCCAGTCCTTGCACTTCAGTTATTGGTTATTGGATGTTTTGAATACGCTGAGAACATCCATTCTAGCAATCCAAGCAAAGGCTGTTTACAGTTGTCTGTATGCATCATATCAGATCTCTTCTAAGATAAATCATGCAATTAATGCTATTTAGATACAAGTTTAGGGTGAGAATAGATGGGATACAGCCTGACAGGTGGGTCATACAACTTGCAGAGGTGTATGCAAGCCTATGCAAAGAGGCAATGGAGATCTGTATTTTCCACCTCTGAAGACTTTCATTGATAGACTGCATTTGCCCATGCTTGAAGAAACATTGTCATGGGCAAAAGAGATGCCATGTATGCAGGAAATTCAAACTTCTTTATTTATTAAAGCAAGTGTGATATCTTATTACCAAGTTAAGCAATAGTCTAGCCTCGTGTTTGCAGATGAAATTCTTAAATCATAGAATCACACAACAAGATTAAAGACTTGCTATTAACCTTAATGGAATGACAGTTTTACTTATGATATTTTTTTCTGACTATTAAAAATCCCAAAAGGAGTTTGACAAATCAAGGTACTCAGATCCCAGTTGTAGAAGTCCCATGTCAAAGACCAAATTCAACTTCAGGGTAGGATTTCTTATGCCTCTGTTTCACAGCAAGAACTGTTTGGTTGCAATGGATATTTTAGATGCTACTCTATAATAACTCATAGAAAATATCCAAGCATAAATGTCATTATTTGTAATATGTCCAAAGTGATATCAACTTTTACAGCTTCATTTTTCCGGCAAAATCTCACATTTTATTTGTGATTGGTTTGAAAAGTCCTTTCTTTTATAATTGCTCTCTAAAAACCTGTAAACCTTTTCTGTTAATAAACGTATTAAATTGCCTTGGTCTTATCCAAATGTTTGCTTATTGTAATTTTATGTAATTGTACATGCCAGAAGCAATATAAAAATAATTCATAGAAGTATTTGACTTCACAGTACATTTATCTGTCTCTCCTTTATTCTGTGTGTTGCACTGGCTCTAATATTTCTGGTTTTAAAAAGTTTGGTTTTTAAAATTTTTCTGTGAGGTTATATCTTGCACTGTACTGTAGAGCAGTGGAAGTTTTCTAACCGTATTGAAAATTAATACATACAGCTTGCATACATTGATACTGAAAAAATACTAAATGCTTCATAGGCTCTGAAACTTAGAATATAATTACAGTTATGTAAAAGTAAGATAGATTGTGATTTATGGCCACTAGTATTTTAAAATATTCACTTGCATTAAAAAACTGTTTATATAGTAATAAATCCACGGTTTTGAATAATGAAGGCAAGGATATTTAAGATATTGTTCTCCAAATGACCGTAACAATGGAGATAGACTTCCACAGATAGCTGTGATCTCATTCATATCCAATTCCTTTCATGCAGCAGGTGCTTGTCATTTCTCTGGCCTTAAGGGGATTGAGGCTAAACTGAGGAAACCAGACTGTATCTAAATATGCTGATTCACTCAGAGGATTTGACAACCAGTAGGGAGCAAATGCTATAGGCTGTAGAGGAACATAAGAAATAGCAGCTATGACTCCGCACTACTTCACCTTCTACTTTAGGACAGCTCTTCCTCAGCAATGAAGTTGTTTTCTCTCATTTCACCCATATTGATTTGCTTTGTGTAGTGCTTCCTTGTACGGCTTTTGTAAGCTGATAATTCAATTTGCATTCCAATTGTCCAGTTTAACTGTGGTAAGGGGAGATTTGGGAAATAGCATTGTGCAGTGCGAAAATGCAATTAGTCATGAGGTTGGTCTTAGTGCTTCATTTTTTCTGGATAATGAGTAGATTATCATAAGTACCATGTTACTATTGATTTTGGTTTTCAATAGATGTTTGTAGTCTTTTGTTGGTTTGTTTGTTTTTTTTTCTTTTTGATGGTTGAATAATGCATATCCAAACAAAACTCCACTGCTTAAAATTCTTGTATGTTCATGGAATCATTTTCATAAGAGTAGCCACAGCCACTGGTACCTAAAATCCCTTCCAAAGGACTCCTTTTCATCGGTTACAGTAGGATTCATCTAGTACCACTTAAATTAAATTCATCTTCATAAAAATTCAAGTACAACAAGCTGTCATACTAGTTTCTGATAACATAGACTTTTCTTGTAGGACTACTATCTGTGCTTTTTTGGGGATGCTATGCTAGCAATTCAGAGTATCGGAGTATCTGCATCTGGGATTTACAAAAGTGTCATTTGTCAAATAACAAACTATACTAATGTATGTATATTGGATGGATATTGTGCATTTGTATTTTGTAAGTTTAGGTGCTGCTTGTTAAATTACCTATGATGCCTTTTCAGGATGCCCTGAACTTAGAGGAAAGTATGCTAACTGAACCCGATTTTCATAGAACAATAGAAAGGCTTGGGTTAGATGGGACCTTAAAGATCATCAAATTCTAACCCCTTCGCCAATTGCAAGGATACTGCTCACTAGATCTGTTTGCTCAGGGCCCCATCCAACCTTGCCTTGAACACTTCCAGGGATGGGACATCCACAACTTCTTTGTGCATTGTTTTCCAGTGCTTCACCATCCTCACAGTAAGATTTTTTTCCTAGCATCTAATCTAAATCTTACCTCTTTTAGTTTAAAACTGTTCCTTACTGTCCTATCACTATCTGCATGTGTCAATTGTCACTCTCCTTCCTTTTCATAAGTTCCCTTTAGGTACTGGAAGGCTATGAGACACTTTTGCCAGAGCATCATTGCTATAGAAATGATGTTCATTAAACAAGTATCCAGAAAAAGGAGTTTCAGCTTAAGCAGCAGCTTAGGGAAGGAGTTATATATATTCCCCTTCTTTGTAAGTGTTATGATCCGGTTATTAAAATCTTTAGATAACGTGACAGTCTCTCACAATAAGTGACAGAATTACTGTATTTCTTTTACAGTGTCTTATCTGTGTTCTATTATTAAAATAACAGAATTGCTAAGTTCAGACCACATAGAACTTCCATTCTGGTCAGCAAGATCTAATCAACAGTGCCTCTTTTGTTCAGATAATCTTCATCATATCTGTTGGAGAGGTTTAATTATACACGGTATTCTGTGATTTTAGCTTTGTTATAGCACTCTTTCCATAAACCTACACAGAACGGTGTTGCTGCTTAGAAAGGTATGGTTGTGATATGTGGCCATCAGCCACGTATCTCTGTTTAACCGGTTGGTAGAGAGATATTTCACTGTAATCTCTCTTTCCTGTTGTGTTAATTTGCAAACATCAAAAACAGTGTTGTTTTTTATGTCTGTGTAGCAGCTATCATGATTGCTCTAACGTGATTAGCTTCTCTAAGCAGTACTGCAATTTAATTAAAAAAGAAGAAGAGAGGAGGGGGAATTAATCACATAGCTGGTAAAAGATCTACTGTGGCCAATTTTTCAAACTTCCTATGTAATATTAAAAAGAAAGTACATTCATTTGACAGTACAGTATGTATGGTACCTTGCTTTTATATTTAGTTCCTAGGTACTGTATCAAGATCGTTATAGAATTTTTCTTTCACATAAGAAGTGGGGTTTTTGATTGTACTTCCTTAACTTTGACTCCTGTCCATTACTTTAAAGATGGAGCTCCATGAATCTTTGAAAATAAAGTATAAGGCTTTGCAACATTTTTCCTAGTCTTTTAATAGTTCGTCTCATCCCTAAACTTTCTCTTCAGTTTATCAATGTACTTCTTGAGTTTCTGTTGACCTTTACACTTTGAATTTCATATAAAGATGAAAGAGCCAATATTTAAACTCCTAAAAATTGGCAGGAGCCTGTCCGTCTGTTCCACCATGAAGATTCAGAAGAACGTTTTCACTCTTTAGATGAACTTTTTTCAGAAGCAAGTCTCCCATCTTAAAGTATTTTTAACTCTGGTTTGGGTTTGTGTGGGAAGGTTTTGGTAATGGGGTAGAGGAGGCGACAGTGGTCTATAGGGGTGGCTTGTCTGAAAAGATGCACACTGAAGCAGGGTAGTAAGAGTTTGAGTAGGGGTGGCACAGACATGTCATGAACTGACCATAACCCCCCTTCCCTGTCTCTCTGCACCACTGCAGGGGGAAAGGGTAGAGAATTCAGAAGTAAATTTAAGTCTCAGAAGAGAGACTTCATTTACTTTAATAATTTTTGCTTCTTGGCCTGTTATTTGATGCAGGAGAATAATCTGCCTAATTGTCCTAAGCTGTTAAAAGAGTAATGTTTGTAGTTAAAGGTGGATACAGAGCCTAGGTACCCATCTGGTAGTGCATATTTTGTATAAAGTATATATTTTTTTACCAAGCGAAGAAAGGATAATTATTTCCACAAAACACTTCATTCAATCATCTCTCTTTCTTTTTACTTCTTTATTTATGAATAGATAATTTTTCAGAAGTATTTTAATTCTGTATCATTCATCTTGTGCTTTGCTTATTTAATGTTCAAGATGTTTTAATGACTATAGAAATGTATACCAAATATGCAGATGAAATCATAACACTTAGTATTAAAACTGGATTTAGTAGTATTGATTAATCAGAAAGGCCACATAAGATATTTATGTTCACTGAGTGAATGGTTCCTACACTTAACATAGGTAAAACTTAAAGGAGATGAGGATATGATTCGTAAAAACAAAAATAGAAGGGAAGACTATTATCATATATAACCTATAGAAATGTGCTAGAACTTCTATAAAAAGACTGCAATAAATACCTTTTAATGAGGTTTTTTTTTGTTTTTGTAGCAACAAAGAGTGATATTCTACCAGTTTATAGGTTTATTTTTATAAGAGTTGTATAAAAGAGCTTTCTTACATTTTCCAGCTGCTCAGTAGAAGGGGTTCAAGTCCAATGGTGTTTCATCAGAGCTGAATTCAACATGATTAAGCTTTTCATTAGGTAGTTTGCTCCTGGTGTAACTACTATTTATGTGAGTATGTACACAGAAAGACACACACACACACATATATATATATACATACAGATTATAAACAGAAAATTTCAGAATTTGTCCAAATTTACCACTGTTTCAGACTAATATTATCTCAGTAAAATGTCCTGATAGCCCACGTTTACTGATTCCTCCAAGTCATTGATAAAGACACTGAAACAAGAGGTGCCTGTGGTACACCACTTTTCACCAGTCTCCAGATAGGGGCTGAGCATTAATCACTATCCTACGTATCTAATGGTCCAGCCCACTTTTACTCACATGCTTATCCACCTATCCACAATCTTGGATTGTCCTTTTGCCCTCTTTTGAAGGTGGGTGCAACCAGTATCTTTCTCCAGTTGTTGTGGACTTTCCCTGATCTCCACGACTTTTCAAAGATGATAGTGAGGGGCCTTGCAGGTACATCAGCTGGTTTCCTCAGCACCCTCATTCAGCCCATTGGGTCCCATTGATTTGTATGATTTGAATTCTCCCAATTAGTCCTTGCTTCAGTCCTCATTCTCTGCTGGTAGCTCACCTCTTTGAACTGTTTCTCTAAGCAGAGAGGCCTGGTAGATTCAGGTGGTGAGGATGGGGTCCCCACTTTGTGCAATGGTTACTTGAACGGCTATGCCACATCACATTATATGTAGCAATTATTATCTCATATGTAATATTTAATATATCTCTATGTTTTCAGGAAAAACTAATCATCTCCTGTGGTTTTTACCCCCTCTGTCTCTCTATTATCAGTATTTGTAAAAAAACCATAAATCTGCTGTTTAAAGTTTAACACTTACTATTAAAATTCAACATTTTGCAGCTACGAGAAATCCTTGTATTTATGGTTTGAGTCTTTGAATTTTTCAAGTAACTGGCTGATAAAATAGCTTACCTAATAGAATCTAAGGTAAATTGGAATTCATTACCATTGTTTGTAGGATTAGGCTTAGATAAATAAAAGAAGAAAACAGATTTCTCTTCTTTTTGTTTTTGGTTGGGTTTTTTTGGTTGGGTTTTTTTTCCTACTTTAACAAAGTAAATCCTCATCAGAACCCTGCTGTTAGTGATTGCCAATTACCTGCAACTGCAGGAGCACTGGTAAAGCATTGCCTTAATTAGGGAGGCCTAAAAATACCCTTGGGATCTAAGCAAGCATAAATGTAGCTGAAAGGTTCTGTTTCTCCTTGACAAGCACAAAATTTTGTGCGCAAACCACTGATAGGCATTCTTGAAAATACCTTCATTGAGCTGCTCTGAATAGTCTGTCAGTCAAATAAGGTAAATTCACCATCTTAATATTAAGATTTTTTTAATGGTATTTTCTTAAAATGCTGGTTTTGCAGTCATAGGCAGGTATACAGTGCCCCTTTGTTCAGATTTATTTGCTATAAAGTGCTTGCTAACTTTCATGAATGGGAAACGATTATTTCATCTGATACATTGCAAAAGAGAAAAGAGCCGTCAACTTCAAGTTAAAAAGAATGAAACTAGTTTGGGTAGTAGACAAACCTGAAACCATTAACATTTTTGTTGGTTTTAACACCCTCAGGAAAATTGAACTCCAAGTAAGCCACCCCCTTTCCTCTGCCCCTTTTGGTGAGGAAGGGACAATAAATGAGATTATAAAATGAAATAACAATTTGCTATTAATACTGCTCTTATTATCATGTTTTTAGTAAAAGTATACAAAGGAGAAGGTGGGAGCTGGTGGGCACCAGAAGTTCAGCAAGGGTTTTAAGGGGAATGTCCACTCTGCTCTGGCAGGCCAGGCAAGATGGCAAACTTCTGGTTACCAGTGCCCAGCGTTTCCTGCTGAAACCATTACCCCAGCAATGACATTGGTGGTATTGAATAAACATGGTGGTGACACCCACACAGCGCTAAAAAACTCCACTGCCTCTCTCTGTAACTAGGACACCATTGCCGACCTAGCTGGTTCTGATGGCCACTTTTCATGGTGTTACAAATCTTATGATGATTAAATCTTTGATATTTCTTTTTGCTATTTACTTCATCTTTATTTGATGGTTGGTGGTGAGGTTAAATTACATGTGACTACTAATCCTTTTAATGTTTTGTTTGCTACATTATAATTGTGTTGCAAAATTAGCAGTAAGGAAGGTTTTAGCATAGTTGCATTTATAGATATGAAACTTTCTTTGTTCTAGTTTATCCAGGGATTAAATTATGAAACTTGTTTGTTTACCAAATTGAAAACACCTTTCAAATTCATCTTTTACTTTACTGTAAGATATACAGTGAAAACACATTTAATAGTTTTGGCAAAAGATTTTGTAATGGACATTTGCAACAGTAATTAATTTAGCTGCTCCTCGGTTATTCTCTAAACTTAGTTTTCTGGCTGATAGAACATTTATATAAGGTTGTTTCTTTCAATCAAGTTGTGAAATGTATTATTTTCCTATACTCGCCAGTATAATATACAGCCTTGCTTGCATTATTTAGGTAGAACAATGATCATTTCAGAGTAACAAGAGTTTTGTGGTGTTTTTATTTTCTTTGGGTTTGATTCTTTTTGTCTGTTTGTAGGTTCTTGCCTTTTTTTTTTTTAACTTTCAAGACTGTTTTTTTCAAAACTTGATCAAATGTTTGCAAAGTATAAATTAACATCTTTTCAGTATAAAGATATCCAGGTTCCATGCAGTGTTCAGAAATTAATTTGTCTTTTATGTCAACAAAATTATGCTGGAGGTGAAGATTGTTTCAGGATGTGTAAGGATCCTGTGGCCCTAGGAGGAGAGGTGTGAACTGAATTTGGAAGAAAGGTTTTGAAGGTGGAGGATGCCAGCTTGATTCTAGAGAAAGCAATGCCTGACTTGCTGGGTCCTAAAATAAGTGTCTCTGACTCTAAAGCCAGAAACTAAAAAAAAACCAAAACAGCAGAAGAGAAATATCTCCACAAAGTAATTAAATTTCACTAAAATGTTACATGTTACTGTAATCTTATTTGTTTTGAACTGAAAAAAAAAAAAAAAAGTCTACCTGGCTCTTTTTCTGAATACCTCTGTGGTATGAATTGTATGAACTGTGAGCTTTCTAGCCTTAATTTTTCTTCTTGGTTTTAGGTCTTTTTGTCTCTACAGTACCCTTTCATTTTCAAAGCATTGTATCTGCATATTTCACATGGACATTGTTGTGACACAGTTCACTGGGACAGTATCTCCAAATTTCAAAAGTTCTTACTTTCTGAAGAAGGCATTTAATTTTACTAGGCTTTGTGGAAAAACAAATTGAAATCTGGATTTAGTGATACTTTTTAAGGCTTCATGGCCACAATGGACAGCACTGTTGTGCAAGGGTACAAAAAATCTCTCTGTGTTGGGGTTTTTTTTATATATTAATTCAGTTGTGTGGAATATCAATTTATGCAGTAATCTGTGCTTTGCAAGCAGTTGAGAGTGACAGTCTGGTGTCCCTCTGAATCAGAAGGAAATCTGCAAGTGATCCTCCTAAGTCTCACTGATTTTGGAGGAGGGAGTGTTCTCATGTTCAGCTGTTATTCTCTCTTGTTATTTTACCCTGCAGAAGGATAGCATTTCTATATTTTATGTATTAGAGTTATGAAAAATAGTAATATTTTTATAATAAGAAATGTTTTCAACCCAGCTTCAGTTTTCAAAACAGTACTGCTGGCACAGACTCTTCAAGTGAAGAATAGGTGTCTGGGCTTGGCGTTAATTTTGCATTATGCAATTGAATTTAATCAGGAAATGTTCACACTGAGTATTTAATTAGACTCTAGGTGATCAATCTAGGTAGGGACTTTGCTAATTATCAAGTGGCTGAGTCACTGAAGAAAGTCAAAGTAATGCTTCAGAGGACTGTGCTTCACTGAGGGGTTTGGATGTGTGAGCAGAAGTTTTTAAGGTGATAAATGTTAAAGAAGGTTAATAAATAGGTTAAAGTTAATAATGAAGTTGCAGGAATAATAGATGGAGGCACAGATGTATGAGAGACTGGAACTGTAGCATATAGTAATCTGTATAAATTATAATTGATCCTCTAAGAAGAATGTAGAGGTTAAAATCCTGAGCAGAAATAGTTCAGAGAAAAGCTGTATCTCTCTGACAAGGCCATGTTAGCTCTAAATTACAACAGTAGGAATTATTCTGTTCTCCTTCCTTCATATCTCTGATGTATTAAGTGGGAATTGCATAGCCCTAGATTGCTTTTGCAGAGCAAGCCAAGTGCATGAAGACTTACTTCCAAAATGAGGTAACAGTTCCATTGACTCCAAGAGAGGGTAGAAGAAAGACTGCAAAATCAGCATCTCTGTTTCTCAACTCTGTCCCCCTTTTATCTAAAGATCTGTGGCGTTCCCTTAAACTGTCCTCTGTTTCTGTATGGCTTGTGTTAATGTTTTGTGTTTCCCCACCATGCCAGTGTTTTCTGAAGTTTGTTATTGTCATGGGTTAGGAATGGTATTCTTGAATTTAGTGTACCCTCTAAAACCACAGGCCCCCTTCTCCAGCTGGAGGCAAAAAAGGCAAAGATCATGGGTTGAGATAAGAACAATTTACTGGAAACAGCAATGAGTTAAGAGAAGGAACAGTAACAGCAAAAATATTAATAACAAAAGGTATGAGAAAAGAAATGATTCACAAGGAAAACACATGACAATAAACAATACTGGACATCTCCCCCCACCCTCCCAGCCACGTTTTCTCAACCTGCAGGAACCTTCTCCTCTGAAGCCAGTCTCTTCCTCCCACCCTCAGCAAAGACCTGAGGAGGTAGAGAAAAACCTGTATCCTAGTAGCCACACCCCCTCCTGGCTACTGCAAAAAATTAACCCTGTCCTGGCCTAAACCAGGACAGTTATTCTATAGCATTTGAGACACACATAAAATGCTGGGTTGGAACACATTTCTCAAACTTGGAGCTACGTGCTTTGTGCCTCTACCAAAAAGCTCTATATCCACTGAAATCTGTAGCTGAACAACTATTGTGATCTTGATGCCCCACTTAGGTTTTTTTGCTATTGTATCCTTTTTTTAATCCATCAAATACACAGTCATTTTGTAGTCCTGCATAAATCACCCTCCTTCTATAAGTGCTCTCAGTTTATCATCTTGCTTCCAGTTACTGTGCCTGGCTGTGAATCTAAGAATAGTGGTAACTTGATTTCAGTAGTAGTGACACTAGCTTTCAGGTAATTAATTGGAATTTTATTTGGAACATTGTCACATTTTAAATGAAGTTGTGCATGAATACCTGCCAGGTTTTTCAGCACCGCTAACACAAATCTGTGTGCATTCCCCACTTCCCTAGGATTCTCTTACTGCAAGACCCTGTGGTAGAGCCTGCTTTCTGCATGAGAGACAACTGGCCGATGCCACATAGCATAGAAATTTCCAGGGTTGTAGTTAAAGTGTGCTTAGTAATTATGTTTGTTTTTTCCAATTTTTAAATTTGTAGACTTAAAGCTGTATATGAATAATTCTACTGCATATGTAAATTCAAGTTCTTACTGATGCTCATGTAATTTTCCATTACTTGTTTCTTGTCACATTCATTATTTAATGCCTATGATTTATTAGATTTTGAGGTTTATGGTATAGATAGCAGCAAGTTTTATCTTCTCTTTGTACAATGCTAAGCACAGTTGGATTTTTACCAGGTAAAGTGTACCACAGGTAATAAATCAAATAAGTGCAGTCATGGGATAAGTAAAATTAGTTTTGAAGCATTTATGCAAATAATCTGTTTTCAACAGTCCATGCTTAGACACATATTCTTCTACTCTTGGAGTAATGATATGATTATGCAAAGGATTTTAATGGATATTTGAAGACATATATATGTATGTATTTATTTTTAAAGCCATAAATATTAAATATTATCTTGGGAAATAGAACAATTTCAGTAAGAACAGCAAAAATCAATACAGTGATAGTTTATGTGGAATGTGGAGTTTGACTTCATGAGCTCCTTTCAAAAGATGAGGGTCCACATTTTTAGCTCTGCACAGCTGAGACAGTTGTGTACTCTGGAGAGTGAAAATAAATCCGTAGGCATGATGAAACTATACTGTCTCTTTTGTGTTCAAAAGAAAAATATTTTCATAAAGCCAAAAGTGGGATGCTATATTTTTGGTTTTTTTTTTTCTCTGAATTATTTCTGTATGATTTAATCTCCTTACTGTCTTGCATCCAATAACTTTTGTATTGCCCCAGCTTATATACTTACTGTAAGATTTTGATTTTCCCAGGCCTTGAAGTGGTGTGTTAGAAAAGCTTAAACTGAACTATGATACTGCCTGTCCTGTTAGAACAGGTATAGCTGATGAAAAATAAAAACTAATAAATGTGCAGGCACATTTGTAACAAGGTGTATTCCCTAATCATCCTTCATTCAGATCTAGAATGTTAAAAGAAAACATGCCGTGGGTTTTTTTTAAGAGTTTAGTTTTCTACAAGGTTCATCAGACCTGATGTAGCATTATATATGACTACTGTAAGATGATAAAGGTCTCTAGTAACATGTTTGCTTCTCAGTGTCTCTCTTTTGTGCTCCCACCCTTGGTGGTCTGAGTAATTCACTCCCTCTAAATTCAAATGGCTGAAAAGTGTAACTTTATACAATTTAGTTATGAAAAAGCTAAGCATTAAGATTATCTTCCTAGCTCTTTCAGTGTCACAGTGACTAATATTTTTCTGACTATTATGAGTTGAACTCAGAAAATATTTCTTCTTAGAAGTATTTTACAAATACGAGTACCAGTCTTTGTCCCTGTCTGCAAAAGCAATTTAACTATGCTCTGGAGAGGTCTGTCCCCCGCTAGGAAAACTGTAGTTTTTAATTATTTTTAATACGTTATTTAATGAGAAAATTAAACAGAGATGAATTAGCTGTGTAATTGTAAGCACAGTTATTGATGTGAAATTTATTTTAATTTGACTAAATCTTTTTTGTTTTTTATTATGAAGTGTTCCCAGTGTCACGACATATTTGAAAACTAAACACTGCATTTGTGGGGTGAGAATATTTATTTACAGGACAGAGGATGTTATATAGGTACACTTAAAATTTCAAACTTATATATGCTCTTCAACATCAGATAAAGGAAAAAAGATTCACAAGCTCAACGTAAGTAGAAAAACAAGGAAGATATTTAAGTCCTTCAGACCTTTAAATCTTTTATACTGTATGAAGGAGATGGAAAAGATCCAAACCCATCTTTATATGTCCTAAAGTTTTGGATTTTCTAACTGCAGAAATTAACAGTAAATCATAAAAAAATCCTCCATAACCCTGCTTCCATTATCTGAGTAAATGATTTTTGTTAAGAATGAAAACAATCCAGTTTTCGTCTACAGTGGATGGTTTTTTGTTTTCCACTCACTGTTATTTTGGTGAAGGTAGTACACTGTCTACATTTATAATAAGGAACATGTTAAGAACTCCCTTGAAAAACTTGAGTCCAGCAGCTTAGTCAGGTACCAAACTACGGGTTTGGAATTTATCAGGGAAGTCCTGAACACCTGATATATGCTATTATCCTAATCCATCCATCTGTACCTAAATTCCCACTTCAAATATACCATGAAACTCTTCTCATTACATCTTGAGAATAAAATATCGGAGAAATGGATCATAGAATGGAAAGCTGTGAGAATAGCTTGTAAAGAATGGTTCTCAAACATGGAAGAATAGATAAGGAACTATAAAATTAGGAGTGGAAACATTAAACACATTACTTCAAATTAGTTCTATGCACATTTGAACTGTGAAGTTTGCAGCTGGGCAAATGTATAAATAGATTTTAAAGAAAAAGCTTAGACCAGCTAATAGAAGATATATTCATCAGTGTTCATTAAACACAATAGTTAAGGTCTCACCATAGTGCCTTCATAGCTGGGTAGGTATCATTCTGCACTGGTCCTGTTTTATTATTTTTCTAATCAAATGCTGCTGACAGCTGCCAGGACAGGGTGTGCTGCTGGACAGACCTTGGGTCTGAGCCAGTATGGCAGTTATTGAGATCTTGAAATTCCTTTTAAGAATATTAAAATGTTACTTCTATTATTATGCATTGGATTTTTTAGAGCAGTTTCAGAACTCTTGGAGGGATTTTTTTTACTTTGTTTTGATAAATATATATATTTTTAAAAAGCCCTCTTACCCCCATAACTGAGTGTGTGGGTTTTGATGGTTTTATTCAGAAATTTCTAGTTTGGGATTGTTGGTGTATTTGTTTTCACTTTTCTGATAAAAGCTTTTTGACTCTGATATATTAGGATTTGATCAGAGCGGAATTTGATCTGGCCTGTAGGGCTTGCTAGTGACCTGTTTGTTCATGGGCATTTCAGAATGAAATGGTGAGCTGGACAAATTAGTCTGCTCACAATAGTCCACTCCTAATGTGTACAGTTTTGCGGGGATTTCCACAAAACAGTGTTTAAACAATTTCTACAACTCGCTTCTCTCTGCTTCTTCAAGGGAGAAATTGTTCATTTTGAGTCTGCTGTACTGTATGTGCACGGTACCTGTATGGTGTGAGCAGAGAAGTTCTTGTGTTCAGCTGTTCTCTGCACTTGTAACAAGTTGTATGGGCTATTCAGCTGTAAGTATTGGAGATCAATGGACCACACAGAGATTACATTTTTAGCTTAGCTTTTATGAAATGCTTTTATCTATTGGGGTCCGAGATAATGTTGTAACATTATCATCTGGTATATCTCATATCAAATATTACTGATAGGTCCCTCACGTACAAAAATACAAGATATTTGAGAGTGATGTGATCTTTCATTTTAGTCTCTGGTGTGAGAAAATAAAACTAATACTTATAATAATAGTAATGTGCCAAAAATATTGGAAGGACCTTTAAAATATCTTAATATTTTTTCATAAATGGTTGCATCCCAAAATATCACATTTCTATTCTGTTCGGTAGGGATGTCTGGTTTCCATCCAACTCTCTTTTCCCATCTATATACAAATGTGTGTGTGTGTATAAAATTATGTAGTTTTATATGTATGTATATCATACTTTTTTGAGTATTCATTTTGTTATGAAGTAGCATACATATAAAAAAGAAAGTGTTGGAAACTACTGGAAGTGATCAGTGTTCACATCTTCCATGCTTCAGGCAAGTTACGGTGATACAGTACAAACAGAACATAATGTAATTTGTTTCCAGCTCAAAAGTAATTCATCTAGTGTTTTACAGGGCATCATTTTCTCAAAGCACTGGAAGGGAACAGCAAAATTTTTAATTAAAATTCCTTTCTATATCTCAAATTCTTCCTGTAGCAAATATTGTTGAACTTTTTTTTTTTCCCTTTTGAGAAGAAAAAATAAAAGTGTAAATACTGTGTTAGTCTCTTAAAGGTACTTCAGTACATAAAAAGATACTTTTCTTTTTTCTTTTATATGAGACTCATGCTATGCACATGCTCAGAAAGTTGATGGTTTCTATCTTGTTAGCATCATCCTAATCATCCCTGCACTCAGTCGAGCAAAGAATTTTTCTTTTGTGATGGGTCTGGTGCTGTAAGAAAAACCCGAAAGAGACTTGAGGAAAGCATTACTGCACTTATTCTCGGGCCTGGCATGCGGCATTCATAACAGAGACTGTGTAAAATGCAGTATTGCATACTGTTTCGTAAAATAATTGTGATCAGTGCGATTTAAGGCTCTTGATATAATCCTGCATTACTCTTTCCTATTCAATATAAAATGAAATAATAAGAGATGTATTTACCAGTTTAAAAACTGGAATGTAAATTGATGTGATTTTATTATCAATATTTTTATCGATGACCTGTAGTTGATGCCAGAGATTATTATTAAAAGGAGATAGCTACATAATAGGGCATAACATCCAGTAATTTTATTCCCTGCCTTGAGATAAAAAGGAGTACATTTCTTCCAAACTCGACTGCTGGTGCCACTTTTCAGCTCAAATCATAGCTACAGACTCCTTACATTGTTGTTGTCTTCTGTCAAATGACATAATTTAGGAATCTGCTTGCATAACTTGACCTCGCAAAATGCCTAATACAGAAGAATCAGACACGTTACATAAAGGGAATATACCGTCGTCATGTAGCAATGACTGTACAGTTGAAGTCCTGCACTACTCTTTCTACCTCTACCTAAATCTCTGAAATAACATTCTTGATAGGAAAAGGTCAATGATCAACCAATTTACTGATGTGTTTATTCCCATGAAACCTGCTGAGTTACATTATGCAGTGATACCGCTAGATTTTGTTAGGATTCTTGGGTACTTTTATTCACCCCTGATCTAGAGTCTATTCACATATTTTTGCCTCTGTCGTTATTTCTAAGCAGAAAGCAAAAGGGCATTTGAAAAGTAATTAAAAAACTCTGATCATCTAAACTTACAGAAGTATAATGTAACAATATATATGATATATAAATATATGATAATAATGTAATAATTTTCCTAGCCTTTGCATAAATTTAGGGTTCTTCCCTGACTTACCTTCCTCCCTCCCCAGTTTCTAGTTTTAAAAATGTTATTCTAGATTACAATTGCTGCTAAAGCTAAATATTAATGTCAAGAAAGAATTTTTTGCCTGATTTTACTTCTTATTGAAAGAGGGGAACATCATCTAGAATTATTTAAACTTTAACAAGACACCTGGCTTAATGTGCAAACCAGACTGATTCTCATTCTGCATAGATTCCATCATGGTTTAGAATATCAAACACTTTATGAAACCAGTAATTTCTAATTAAACCAATGCCTTTCCTCTGTCTATGGAGAAAACTTTGATGCTTTGTCATCTTGATGGAAAATCCTTTGTGTGTGTGTGTGTTTACTATACTTGCAAGCACAGTGTGCTCTTCCCTGCAAAAGCTTTTACCTCAGTCGCCAGTTATTCCTATCTGCTGCAAATTGAGCTCCAAAACTAGGACTTTGGCGTCTGCTCATGCAAGATGCTTTCAGTGAATTGCAACTATCTAATCTTGCTGCAAAGCACGTTGTATTACCCAGCGAATAGCTGGCTTACTTAAACTGAACAGCACAAAGCATTTCTGAAAAGTTCATATAACTTGATGGGTTTAAACTGGAAAAATACCCAACTGGAAGATTTATGACACTTCTATATTTCAAGGATATCCATCAAAGGACACTTTGCATCTTTATTTTACATTTTAATAGTTGAGTTGGCTTTGCCCTATAAATAATTAATACCACTAAGAATTTAACATCTGAAATGATAAATAGCACTTGGCAGTAATAATGTATTGTTTTTATGCTAACAGGGCATAATTCTACCAGCTGGAATTCAAAAGGCATAGTAGAATAAATTGTATCACCACTTGATTTATTATTATGGAAAAATGGAAAGATCAAACTCCTGGGTCTTGTCACATGGGTACTTCAGTGCTATCAACATTTCAAAAGGTAGAGGCTGCATTGAACCTGTCTTTTGTGTATGTGAGGCTTTCCACCCTTCAAAGCCTTTTCCAGGGACACCAGTGAACTGTCTTTCCCTACATTCTGGCAGTGGCCAGTACAGATTGCAGGAAATATTTCAGAAAGCCTCTTAGCGAATGCTTGGTTACTGAAATCCTAACAGGATGGCTTTCTTTCCAGCTTCGAATTTCTATTGCATAATCCTGGGCTTATATTTTGAATCACAGGGATTTAGTGCTGAATTTTGGCATGGAGTTCTACAATTTAGTTACATAGCTAGGCTCTTCCTCCCCCCCGCCCCGCCAAGTTTTAAGTTACTTTTGCTCCTCTCTTTCATTTCCATATGACAGCTATCTGTGGCACTCACTTTTTCTCTGCTCTGCCTTAGCTGTGTTTGATCTTTCTGCTGTGTACTACCTTCATACCATCTCTAAATTAAATAATTTCCTTTTTTAAACCTTGTTTTTTATATGCAAAGCTTTAATTTCTTTAGTCATATTCTTGTTCCATTTCTACATTGTTTTATCTGACAGGAAACAACAAAAGCATATATCTGTTTTATAGCAGTAAATCCGTAGTGATTCTTCAAATTAATTTTTTTGCACATAAATATTCATGGGAATATTCATAGATGGAACCTCTGGAAGTCCTCTGTCCCAGCCTCCTGTGTCAAGTGCCATGAACACCAGAGCAAGTTCAGCTGGTGTCCTGAAAACCTCCAAGTATGGAGCATCTATGGTGTTTCTCAACAACGTGCTCACACACTGTCCTCCTCTCCAAGAAAACTGGATTTTCCTAATGTACAGCCTCAGACTAGCAGTGTGCAATTTGTGGTGATGCACCTTTGTTATAATTGAGGCTCCACATCTTTGTAACTGCTCCCTGTGTAGTTAAAATTTGTGTTCTATCTCCCCTCATCCACACCTTCACCAGACTAAACAGCTCCAGCTCCCCCATCATCATCTTGTAAGTCATGTTCTCTGGGATCTTGACCGTCTTAGTAGCCCTGCACAGAACCTTCTTTGGTTTTAATAGTCACTCTTGAGCTGGGGTGGGGTGAATGCAGAACTGGCCATGTATTCCAGATGTGACCTCGTCAGGACCAAGTAGAGGGAGATAGAAATTTCCTTCGGTCTCGTATTTAACTTGGCATGTGCTGTAAGCCTTGAATGTATTTCGGCAGGATTGGTGCTCAGATAATTTTTTAGCAGCCTGTTTACATGCATGCCATTATTCTTCCCTTGTGTGTCTTGGTAGAAATTGTGAGACTTTTGCTGCCACCCTCTGAAGCTCTGCTATTCAGCATTATCAGCTCCTCAGTTATCTTTCCCGTTTAGCATCATCTACGGATTTGCTGGGGGTGGAGAGGTGGTTCTGTCTCCTCACCCAAGTCTTAAACAAAATTTTATAGTGTAGGACTTACTATAGAGTAGTTTGAGTTGTATGGGACTTTTAAAAGTCTGTTAGTTCAACTCTGCTGTGGTGAGCAGGGACACCTTCATCTAGGCAAGGCTCAAAGACTCATCATGCCTGACCTCCTTGAATGTTTCCAGAGATGGAGCATTCACCACCTTTCTGGCCAACGTGATTTTTCAAATATCGTGGAGAGTGACTTGGCAGCTACTTTAGCCAATTCCGTCAGGACTCAGAGATGCATGTCGTCAGGTCCCGTAGACTTAACTGTGTTCACAACCGTGTTTGTGTGGTCACAAACTGGATTTTCTGTTAGAGTGGGAGGAACTTTCCTATCTCAGTCCTCATCTTCCTGTCCAGCCACTGGAGAGATGTGGGAAGAGAGGCTGCCAGTGAACACTGGAGAGGAAAAAAGGTGTGGCATATGTCAGCCTTCTCCTCATCCATTGTTACTGCATTGTCAGTCTTGCTTATCATGGGAGCACGCCTTCGACCTGCCTTTTCTGGCTGACGTACCTGTAGAAGCCCTTATTCCTTGCATCCCTTGCCCAGCTAAACTCTAGTGGCACCTTGGCCCTCCTGACCACATTCCTACACAGCCAGGCAGCATTCCTTTACTCTTCCCAGGATATCTGTCCCTGCTTCCACTGCCTGTGCATTTGCTTCTTGTCTATTAGTTTGATCAGCAGGTCTCAACTATGTTGGTCTCTTTCCTTCCTATTTTACCCAACTAGTGGTTAGTTCTTGCAGACAATTCACAGTTCCTCGGGTTCCACAGAAGAACATGGCTGGCTGTGTCAAAAGCGTTTTCTAAAGTAGTGTTTGTCATTGTCTGCATACATAAAAATTTCCATACAGAAATCTCTTGCTGACTACACAGAGTGTGGGGACGTTTTACATGCAGCCTGTTGAATTTACTGAGCCATTTTTCAAGCATATATGACTCAGAAGTGGCATTAGTCACAGTGGAATTATTGTCTGCATAAAGTGACTGAAGTGTTTTGAAAATTTAGTATAGCTCAGTGTTCATGTTAATTGTTATAGAATGCTCTATAAGTTATATAATTGTTCTAGAATGGTCTATATTTTAGGCTGCTGTTAAGCATCAATCAAAAATAATCTACCTTTAACAACATTTTCAAAACATGCAATAATATTGAAGAAAATGTTATGATGGAGTTAATAGAGAACTGCTGTGGAATGTGTAGAGGTTTTTAATTACTATATTTGAAAGGAACATGATCTAGTACATGTAGAAATAAAGGTAATTTCACACAAAAAGCCCGAAAACAAACCAACCAAACAAAAAAACAAACAGCAACCAAACAACAACCAAAAAACCACCAAAAACCTAAAAAACGCACAAAAGGCCTTGAATGTAGCCAAAGTCAACCCACTGAGAGCTTTTTAAACCCAGCAAGTTTAGTCTATACCAAGGTCATTGCTAAATAAGAAGGAGGAATGAAAGGCAGGTCAACTGTGCAGCAACAAGTAGCAAGTAACAAGCAATTGGTTTCCTAAGTTACAGCTCAAGGGAAAGAGACTTACAGAAATGAAACAGGGTTAAGGGGGCATGTGGCAGCAGAAAAAAATCATAAAGACAAATGAAGTAAATAAGGGTGAGAAATGCACAATTAACATATCATAATCCTCATTTTTTTACTAGTTTTTAAGATCTTAAGATTTTGTTTGTTTGGGGTTTTTTTTTGTATTAGCCATTTCATGATCGCACTTATTATAGGGCAGTGAGGAAATATTGTATTTCAATTCGTGAAACAATATCTTTACTACATAACATTAAACATTTGTATATAAGTAAAATATATAGTACTCATTTTAGACCTTGGCAGAGGTCAGTGAAAAACTCCTTTGAATCTCATTGTTCTAAGTATCTTCACAAACAACTGTCCTTTTTTCCTCCCTGAATGGTTTTATCTCAATAAATTTTCACTCAATTTCATTTTTGTAACTCCTGAAGAAAATGGCTTAAGGACTTCCCTTTTTAAAATATTTTTACTGTTTTTAAAGATTTTTTCTAACTCTTATTCTTTTTGGTTTTAAATTGCATGTGTGCAAGGGAATGTAGTGTGCTTTTTATGCTTTGCAACTAGAATTTAATTTAATAAACTTCTATCAAAATGACAATTGCATTGTGTGTTTTTTATTTTTGTAGGTAAATTATCATACTGATGTGATATTTGCTCTTTTTTTACAGTGTTTATTTCATTTTCTGGGAAAAATACTTTGAGAAAAGGGGGGTTAAGGGGAATACTTACAGAGTTGATATAAGCAAATATTATTTCTGTAGTTTACTGTTCTCCTTTTATTCCCAGAATGAAAGGAAGAGGAAAGCTAGGTTAAGTTTTCTTTTATTTTTTTTTTTTAGCGTGTTCTCAGTTTTATGTATTGTAATATTGAAAAACTTGTCATATTAATCATTTTTAAATCTAGGCTTTCACCCCTTATCAGTACTTCTAATTAATCATTAGCATGTACTGTCATTAAAAAGCCATTAATTTTGACGTATACTAATGTCAATACAAGATCAAATTAACCTAATAAAACAACATATAATCTATTCCAGACCTCTGTGTTATATTTAGCCTGTGCCAAAGGGAATAACAAAACAGATGGACCTGGCAACAATTTTTGGTTATTTAGAACTGGAATCTGTATGATATACCTATGTAGAAGAAAAAAAAAAATTACATGTAACATTTACCTGTTAACATTCTGCTTTATTACTCTTGATTCAATCTGATTTCTTACACATGTAAACTTAGGCTCTAATCTCAGAATGGTAACGCATATATTTTATCTCAGAATCTGTAGAGATAAGATACCAGATTTTCTTGAGAAATGTGCCAAAACACAGTGCATGTTAGAGATTAAAAGGCAAAAGAGCATTTAGGAGTCTGGTACCATGTTGCTCTTTTTAATGTAGTCCTTTATTTACTCCATGTTCATATTTGTTTCGCTGGTTAGTTTGGATTTTTTTTTCCTCCTTCTAATGTCATTCAGTGGCAGCTTTAATTCATCACGCAATTGTTAAATACATTCTTTAAATATTCTGTGGAATCTTAGATATCGAGAAGACTTGTTTGTAATGTAGAATACTTTAGCCAATGCAATCTGTCTTCCTAGACTGAGTGCTATATAACAGTGAAGATACTCAGCATTATGTGTCCGTATCTGTCACTGTGATGTTTATGAAATAACAATGAAAAATGCAATTAAAATCTGAAAATACATTCTGGAAAAGGTGCCTTTCTGAAAAATGCCTAGGTTCTTGATATAACTGAGTTCTTTAAGCTCTTTATGGTGTTGACAACCAGGAGCTTGGTGACAGAATACTTTGATCGTGGGACTTGAGGTTAACAACACATTTTTCCTTCTCCTTTTTTCATTATTATGTAAATTTTTTATGGTGAAGATACGGACTAACGTGGCTCCGAATGTTTGCAAACTTTGGATTTATAAAGATAAGGTCAGAAATGTAGAGCTAGGATGCTTTTCACTCTGCATATAGCATTTATCAGCCCTGTTAAGTGTACCTTCTTGAACATTTGTTGAAAAGTGTGCATGATGCAGTGGAAGGTAGTACCAACCTAAATTATGGCTTATCTATATCTTTGTACCATGGCATCAAAAGTCAGTACCTATCTGAGAGAAAAACTTCAAAGCTCTGGGCAACCTCAGTGTAAGGATAACTAAGTGAAATTGAATTGCTGAAGGAATCAGCTCAGGTTGCTTATGGTCTCCATTTCTATGTGAATTTTATGATAACTCTTGGGCTTCTGTTATAAAAATTTGAAATAAACTTCACATTTGACCAGTTTCTCATTATAGGGTTGATTTTTCACTAGGGAGAAAAATAAAGAGACAAAGCATTAACTCTCATGTTTTGCCACATTTATTTTATTCTAAAAAACTTTTCTAAGATATTAAAACTCAGATATTTAAAATTATATTGCATCTATTTCCTGAAATACTGACTAAAAATGGGTGGCAGAAATCTCAGTGCCTTCACCTGACCCATGATTTCTCTTGCAGCCAGCACTAGAAAACTCTTCATTTTACTCTATGAGCTACAAGTTAGTTCTGCATATTCCAGGTTTGAGCCTTGTCAATATGTTCTGTTCTCTTTCTCTTTTTGTAATGAAAAAAAAAATTGAGACAAAATCCTTAGCTTTCAAATTTAAGTAAAGTGCACCCAAAGGACCTGTTTTTCTGTAAGGTTGATCAAGCACTGAAAGAGGTTGCCCAAGGAGGCAGGGGGGTCCCCGTCCTTGGAGGCGGTCAGAGTCCAAAGTGGACAGTGTCCTGAGCAAGCTGCCATAGCTGCTGTGAGCACCCAGTAGGCTGGATGAGTCAAACACCAGAGGTGCAGTCCAGTTGCAGTGATTCTGTGTTTCTATTGCTGTTTTAATTGGCATGCACCACTACTGATACTGCATGAAAATATTTTCTGTAATCCAAGACACACTTCGAAGTTTCCGTGGTTTTTAGACCTGTTTTTCAGGCGTGTGGGAGATAAGTTGATAGGTTTGCATACCAGGCAGATCAAATATTATATATTATGTCTTTGAAAGCTTGATGCCCTTTTCTGTGTTTGGGTAATTCTTCCTTTGTTATTTGACAGCTGCATTAGGTCTGACTGTGGCATATGGATATCTTTATTTTGCAGTGTGCACAGTGGTACACTACTCACAACTGGATTAGTGCTTTCTGGTTTGGTTTTTGTTTTTTTTTTTTTTTTAAAATTTCTGTTAAAAAAGCATGATCAAACAGATTGCTCTCAGTCTTTTGTCAGCCAAGTTTTCAAGGCCTTTCTTCTTTTGTCTTCCATCCTGTATCTAGAAAAGGACCCTGCTCACCCTTCTCCTGTGAGTGTTGAGGAATATAAGTAAATGAAGTATGGGAATAATTTACTGCATATTTAATTGCACTACCGAACAGCTTGTGTAGGTATTCTTGAAACTGCCTTACTGTCTGCACAAGAAGAAATTATGCTTGTTCCATTGTTCTACTACTTCTTCCACAAAAAACACCCTACACATATAGATTGTCAGTTATTTAGACTAGAAAGAGGTACTTTGTTTTCTTGCAATCCAATAAAACTTTGTCACTGATTATTGGTGATCACTACAGTAATTTTATCATAATGCTGAAACAGTCAAGGCAAGCATAGTTCTTAAACCAACTAAGTATACGTGCATTTTTGCTGAATAATGAAGTTAGCAATAAGTGTTGAAACTTATATGTTAAATATGTTTCTGTTTGGATTCAAGGGCAGTATTAGAACAAACTATGATGCCTATAACAACCAAAAGGACAATCACTAAAAATTCAGATATACTTCATTCTTCAACTCTTATAATCATCTTTCTTTCTTTTTCTTTTTCTTTTTTTTTTTTTTTTTTAATGTTTGGAAAAATATGCAGATATGCTGCATTTGGACATCTGTAAGATGTTGTATGGAAACAACATTCTTATTCCCATTTGTCTACAGATAGACTCAGTAAAATACTGTAGATACAGTAAGCGTGGTAAAAATATATTGTGCAAAAAATAATAAAGTATAAATTTTAATGTATTCTACCATTTTTTTATTTTCCTGTAATTGTGTGGCTTAGATATTTGCAGTGTTATAGAGTGGGCTTAAAAGCGATTTAAATGCTCTTTGTACAAGGATTTCCTCAAAAAAATGTGACATCTCGTGAAGATACATACTGTGTGTAATAGTTTCTGCATAGAAATCTAAAAAGAATTATACAGAGAATGTCAGGAAAAGGTTTACAAAAGTCAACTGCTTCACCCTTTGCTGCAGCATAGCTTAAACAGTGCATCATTCTTGATATGTCTGTCCAAAAAGTTATTTAAGATCTTTTCGAATGGATATTGCATAACCTTGCAAGACCTTTTTGGTCCAGTTTCTAGAGTCTAAATATTCTACTGACACCCACTTGATTCTCAGTTCCTTCATTGTAAGTTCACTGTTTATTGTTTAATTATCAGTAGGCATGAAAAACGTGTTTTTGTATTTTATTATTGTGTGCTTACTTTCTCTTCACCAGTTCGAACGTCATCAACTTTAGCCCTTCTTTGTATGTCTGTCTATTTTTCCCACCTCTTATTATTTAATGTTTATTTGCATTGTCTCTTGTGTCATCCTGTTTTGTTTTTTCATTGCTTTTGCATCTCATAGATCTCATGGGCATCTTCCAGCTTCCTACAAATAGCTTGTTTGATTATCTCTTCTGGTAGAGTTCATGATATTTTTCAAAGGATTCAAGGTAAGTTGATCTTTGCTGCCACTCTTTTGCCTTTTAAAAGATAAATGCCAATTCTGCCTTCTAGTTTTCACCTTTACAGTTTGCTCTCATCCATCCTTTATGAGCTCTCACAGACTTTGTACTCATAGGCTGTGTAATTATGAGGCACACAGCAAAAACGATTGTGGTGCAATATGAACAGATAAGTACCAAAAAGAGTTTGTACCAAGGACCCAAAAGCTAGACTGTAGATATGCATATTTATTTACTTTATGATTACTCTGGTGCCCTGGAAAAAACATCTGTATTGTACACGTTGCTCAAAGACAGCCAGAGGAAAGCTATTTTACTGACTCTTACTTTTAGGTGTCCAGGCTTCCTGGTGTTGCTTCAGCAAGTGCCAGAGCATACTTTCATCTGTTTAGTGGAGATGACAGGAGCACATGGGTCTTCCCATGCCCTTTTCCATCAAAGCAAGTCTTATTTTAGTTGTTCACTTAAATGCAACACATAGTGCCTGTTGCTTCCTAACTTTGTGTTCGGGTATTGGCTAGAATGGAAGAGATGGTATCTTAAGTCTTGTGGCAGAGGCAAATGATCAAGTGGACACCATGAAATTATGACTTTCAACATCTCAGTTGTTCCTCTGTATGAGGAAGAGGCAAGATAAATGAGAGAGGATGTGCAGTTTTGTATTTGGACAGATGGAAGTTCAAAATCTTGGGGGCAACTGACAGTGTATGCAGAACTTATGGACAAAAGGCGACATAGCTGAGACCCTTGACCATGAACTGGTACTGTGACTGCAAGGTATTGAATCTCCTGTGAGACTGAAGAAGTTGATGAGAAAGTAAGGATGAAAAAGGGAAATCATTGCTTATTTAGGAAAAAAAAAAAAAAAAAAGGGGAAAAAAAAAAAACCAAGGAAAAAAAGGCACACAGGTGAGACAAGCCAATCAGAAAAGTGCTGAAGAGGGATACAGCAGCTGAAGCAAGAAGAAAATATATTCAACCATAGGAGGTCTTGGTATGCTATAAAATAATACCCTTAGCTGAGGGCATCTGTGTGAACTGGTTACTGACCTTGAGACCTTTAGCCTTTTAAGTGGTACAAGAAGCAGAAGGACACAGGAGGTCTCTGTGGTTTGAGAGCATTCTGTCAGTGCATGTGCACTTGGTACTTGCTGTGGGACTTGCTTGTGCTGCAGATCACACATTGATTCAGACCTTTCTGTTCCTTTTAGAGACTGTTGCTGCACTTTGAACAGATCTTCTGATTTAATTTCATCCAAAAGGAATCCCCTTCACATGCAGAAAAACTGCCCCACAGTGTGAGCCAACATGGAGTAAGTGGGGAAATGAGGGATTGCTGCACTCTACTGCTCTGAGCTATGTCACTGTTGTAGACAGCTTTTAGCTAATATTTTATCATTTGCTGATTTTGTATACCTCAAGATGAAGTTCATTTCACTCAGTTGGCTTGAAAATACCGAGGTAATACAAGTATTCATAAATGCATTCGTCCTTTCCTTGCAGGATCTTAATCCTTTATCACTAGTGCACCAATTAAAACAGAAAACCAATTTATGTTGACCTTTTGACTAAAGAAGAAATTTTAAAAGCAGGAAAAAATGCATAAGAAATGCCAGTATTCTTCAGTATCTATCAGAAGCCTTTCTTCTCCTTTGGGTAAATTAGTTTGTTAAAGAGCTACCACTTCTCTCTAATTTCTTTTTCACCTTCTGCAAGTCTCTCAGGAAATTTTAGCTAAGAGTCCTTTTACTGGAGTTTGCCTTCTTGAAAAGCACTGCTTTTAGTTTGATTTATTTTCTTTCTAATCTAACTTTCAAGAATTTTGTCCTTTTGTGACCAATCTCAACTGCATTACCACTTAATCTTCCCATTCACTCTTCATTCTCTGTTAATTGGAGGTAAATGGGAAACAGTGCCTATCCACCCTTATTACTCCTCACGAAAGCATTTCAGGAGCTTCCTCTTCATCCTGTCTCCTGCTGTATTCGTAAAAGATGTTAGCCAGTAACCTATATTATCACTGAGGTCTGTGCTCTGGTTTGCTCTTCACAAATATATAATCTAATCGATCCATCTGGTCTTTGAGGGAAATCCCAAAGTGGTAATGTTGTTTGGAGTTTGTTTTGTTTCGTTTTTCTTCTTTAAGTTTGTACGTGTCCTTTGCAGTCACTTAGCAGTTCTTTCTCCCTTTTGGTCTGAACCTCGAAACAGGTGGATTCATCCATGCTCCTTTACCGGTTCTCAAGATGTACTACATGAATTTGAATTCTTCAACCTCCTTCTCTCCTTAGATTGTTATATTATTACTATCATTACAAATCAGCTGCATGAGGAACCAGCTACAAATCAGGTGGCTGGTGAATCTCAAATCCAGTCTAACTCATGGTTCTTGGGTTAGTGATATATAGTTTCCGTTCCTCTAGCACTGAGATGGGTTCTATATTTGCTGTTGGGGATTGGACCATTTGCATCCTTAATCAGCTGCTTTGGAGGATGTTCATTTCAACCTCCATCTCTGGTACTCCTACATTCCTTTCCTGCTGGTCAAGTACTTAATCACTGGAACTTCTCATGCCTAATGTTACTGATATCCTTCTGTATCATATGGGTTTCTCTGCTTCACCACTTTCTTTATAGGTCTTCTACCAGTTTCCTAAGGGATGTGTTCCTAGTTTCTGCTTTTGGAAGATAGTAAGTCAGTGTTCCCTGGTTTCAGCACAGAACCTGACCTGAAGAATTTCCCTCCACAGTTCCTTTGTGGGCACAACAGCAGGTAGCTGCTCTGTGTCCAGCCTGCATCCTCAGAGCTGTACACTGAAACTGATCTGATGACAAAGGTGATTCTGATGCTGTGCTTTTAAAGGAGTGAATTGTGATGCTAAACTGCTTTCTAAACTCCCTTCTCTGGTCTGTCTCTAATGTTGCCCTGCTATGAACGTCAACAAGCCATCGAAATGTTGATTGACAAATACATATTTTCATTGTGCTTCTGTGATCAGCTCAGTCACACCATAGGAAATTTATGATATCTGAGAACACGCTATCATCCCTCGAAATAATGCAGTATTTTTTTTTTTTATGTTTTCTTGTGAAATTATACCCATTACAAGACTTCTCCCATTTGCAGCATAACTGATAACTTCTCAAAGACTTTTGCCAAGCTGAGCTATATACAAAGAGATTAGGTAGGTCCCTTTTTTACTATGATTTTAATACTCCTCAAAAAAACTGAAGGTTAGTACTTTTACTCCCTTTGGACTGCAGAGAAGGAACTGGAAGCTATCATTTTGGAGATGAGTGTTCTATTGAGCAGGCTTTTAGATAAAAGAGGAGCTATTTTCAAGCAACTTTGTGGCATTTCTTACACTTTCATTTTCTTTGCCCTGGTAGCATGAGATGGATCTCTGCAGCAAGCTACTTTGCTCTTTGTCCCATTTATTTTATTGAGCGTATCAATGGAGCAAGGTGTTGTTTATTGAAAGATGTGTAGAAGTTCTCTTGAAAAGCATGCAGTGTTTGTACTGTAATACTGTGTAACTGTCTAAACTTAGATAATATAGAGACTACAATGTTATATAGTCACACTTCTTGAGTAGTAAAATTCTGCAACTCGCTAGTTTGATACAACACTTTTTCCTCACGTGAAAATAATCATTTTTGGTTTTGACAGTAATAGGTTCCTTACACTGGACTGCTTTGAAAATTGATTTCTTTAATGCTATGGTGTGATCAAGGAAGCCGTGTAATAGGTCCTACTTAATGATATTTGTTTTGTTATAAGCAAAGCACACTTTGCTGACTATAAGTGCCACTCCAGGGAGCCACTGAAGGATGTGCTTGGCTGTGGGTACTTCAGTACCTCCATGGTATTGCTCATGAGGTTATTGTAAGTTGAGCTTTTGTATATGAATACAGAATCACAATATAGCAAACTATTTAGGAAGGTACATGTGCCTTAATGTAAGAAAGTAAAAATTAAGAATCAAGTTTATTTGGATGCTGAAATCTAATTCAGGGAATATTTTAAATCAAGGACTCAAATCTGCAGATGAGTGTCCTAGCTTGTGAAGCTTTTCTTAAAATGGCTCTCAGTCTTTTCTGGTGGAGCAGCATGTATTTTCTGAATATATTAAAAAAGTGTTTTGCAACAAAGAATGTTGGTATTAAGGATTTTGAGGGCAAATTACTTCATCTTTTTCTGGTAAGTTTTTCATTACTTGTATGAGCTGGATTGTTACCTAGAAAAGAGTAACCGTTAGAGTAATGTGGTTCTACTATTGTATCAATAGACTGGTCATCACATACTAAGGAGGTAAAAAAAAAAAAATGTAGCTTTCATAGACAGGGTAAGTACTCTAATAAGTACATAAAAGAGAAGCTATTGTCTAGCCAGTTTGTGGAATCCAATATTTAATTTCATTTGTTCTGATGACAATATCTGAATTTTAACATATTGTCTATCAGAATAATATTGCAGAAGTACCAGACATTCTGAAATAAACAAGTGAGATAATTTTTCTCTGCTTAGCCATGGTAAGTGTTCACAAGCTGTGCTTGTTCTGTTTTTTTTTTTAATTCCACTTAGAGAGATATGGGGGATAAAGGCAGACTAGGAGCAACATGAAGCATTAAGATGCGAAATAACATACAAAGAAAATGAACTGTGATTATTTAGTCTAAGCAATAAGGTATCTGAAGGACAAACAAAAGTAATTGCATTGTAGCACTGGAGTTTCAGGCTATGTATGAAGAAAATACTTTTAAAGATAGTAGAGGCAAAATAGTAACTTGCTTAAAGAAGATATAGAATCTGCCTTTAAGTAAAAGAACAAGAGAAAACCAAACCATTATGTCAGTAGTAGCTAAGATGGAGCTGACTTTGCAATAGGGCAAGAGAATAGTGCTCTTTACAGAACCTCTGCACTAAGCCCACCGCTCAATTCAAGACATGCTTTATCATTTTTGAATAGGTATAAATGCTGCCAGAATAGTTACCAGGAGGATCTATCAGAACTCTGTTCTCACCCCACCTAATGAGAGTTTTCATTCCTGACCTGGAACACCACGCCTTCCAACTTCTTTTCTCCAGACCAAGGAATTTTGAATTCTGTGGTCTTAAGCAGGAATTGCAGGTGTTTTCTCCACTTTCATGTCTTTCATGTAGCAACATTACCGATAGATTTGCAGAATTCTGTAATATTAAAGGTCTGGATTTGATCTCATGCAAGGAGGTGTTATTTCAACTAGGTGGAGTGAGTTTGTAAGATTTAGTTACTGTCTTCCAAAATGTTATTTCTAATCAAAATAGTCCACAGCTTGGCTTCAAAACTGCCCTTTCTGTAGCTTAAAGATCTTCTAAGCTAGTATAGTGAATCTTTTCCTAGGTCTCCAGTTGTTGTCATCTATGTCACAGAGGACAGGCTCTATTGTGTAGACAGCTAAGCTTGTTCTTGCACACTTCTGCTTTATTAGCAATTTGTGTAAAATTCCTTATCCTCTTCTTTCTTAGAATGCCTTAGCATTTAAACAATTAAATAAAAAAAAAAGAAATAAGGAAAAACGAGAGAGAGAGTGATAAAAGAAAGCACACCACCACGTATTTCATTAGATAGCAATATGTGTAGTCCAGTACTAGTTGTAGTAGTTCAGACTGTAGATAGGCTACAGCAGATTGTAGTTTTAGCCAACTTCCTGACTTGTTAGGAAGCAGTCATAGTTCTAGCATATACTTTATATTTGTAGTTGTCATAAAACATGCTGCTGTAATAGTTTATTGGGCAGAAATAATACAGGCTGTATAAGTAATACACCTTTGTAGAATTCTCAGCACATTGTGAAGAAATAACTTAATCTTTTAAAATATCATCCTGCCTGTTTAAAGACTGTGAATTAATTTCTGATTTTCTTATATACCATTTACAGGACCATTGAAGAACATGAGTCTCTGCCTGTTTATAAGCAGATCAAAGCTTGAAAAAGCTCTGAATGTCAGTATTGTTGTTTGCCTCCCAGAATATTTTTCTGGGGAGTGCTTTTATGCCCTGATTCAAAGTTATACTCTCATTTTCACAGATTTATAATAAGTGTAGTTTAGGACTTCATTGACTTTAATGTAGTGTTCAAAGTCAATAAAACTCTTTCTTAGGTTGCTGCAGTTGTAAGACAAACAACAGCATAAAATAAATGCTTGGTTTTCCTATTTTAATAGCTGCTTATTTGAATTTCTGATTTTAATAACTGAAATGTAATGTATTCTAAGAATAAATATTGATAGTGATGCTTTGGTTTTTTTACAATCTCTATAAGACATTTATGCATGTGAAGTTATGGGGTTGTCTTTTTTAGTGTCTTGGGGAAAAGGACAATGTAAGTGAGGCAGGGTCGGTCACTGTTCGTTTGTTTCATATTCTTAACTGAGAAAAATGGAAAGTTGTACGTGGTATAACATACATAATAATAAATATTGAATAATAAAAAAGAAGAAATAAAGTGATGCAAAGACAATCGCTCACAACCTAGCACAGACTGATGCTCAGTCTGTCTTCAAGCAGTGGCCACTTTGAAAGACAATCCTTGTTCTCTCCTGACCTCCATGCCTCCAGCCCCCTTCTTCCTCTACTACCACTTTTTCTTGTTGAGCGTGTTACAGGTATGGAATATTCCTTTGGCCACTTGGGGTCATGTGACTTAGCTGTGATCCCTCTCAACTCCCTGGCCATCCCCACTCCACTTACAGGGTCGGGGAGGGGGGGGGGGGAAATGAGAAAGGCTTAGCACTGTCGAAGCACAGTTCAGCAACAGCCAAAGCATTGGTGTGTTATGAGCACTGTTTTAGCCAAAACTCCACAATACCATACTGGCTGCTATGAGGAAAGAAAGCCTCCATCCCAGTCAGTCCCAGTACCTGAACTTGATATTTACTTATTTTGGGTACTGGCATAGTTCATTCAAGTCTGTTTTTGCACTTGAATGAAATCAAATCACACCAAAAAGATAATCTGAGTATTAGTTGCCTGAAAAGCCTAAACTTTATGGAGCTTTTTTGGGAAATAAGCAGAAGGACCTTCCTCTGATTAATCTTTTTAATATTAATAACTTTTTAACCCACTTGTATTATTTCTGAAAACCCTTGAACTTTTCTCTGTAACAGCATAGTTCTACCTCAACGAAACAAGAAGCTCTTCTTATTCCAACCCCAGTTTAAACCTGATGGGGAGTTATTGCTGAAAAACACATGCTAGGAAGTAATTCTTTGAATGGGGTAATCTTCATTAAGCATATGGTAGTAGTACATGTCTGGCTATTTTCTTTATTTTACCATTCAGCCTTATTTCATGTCAGTCATTACACACTTAAGGAAGGTATTGTCTGGAAGATTATTGCATTTATCAAGCAACTGAGGTTACAGCCACCTGATTCCAGTTTTATAATACCTTTTGTGACCTAGGCTCCAGAATGTCTTGTCTGTCTTTTTGTGCTGAATCATGTACTTTTACTGAAGCTGGAGTGCTTCTGTCTGTGCAGAGTCTGTCTGCATTCAATCTGTTAAATGAAGGCTATCTCTCTATTCAAGGACTAAAGAATGAATACTGAGAAATGTCACTCAGAAAAGTGAAAACCCTTATGGACACACTAGGCTCTATCATTACTTTGTTTCTGAGACTCTGACGGTTTAATCTTGCCATAAAAATTCACTTCCCACTGCTGAAAATAAACAGAGAAAGTATGATAAGTATCAAAAACTAGTGAACAAATTGATTTTGTTCTTTAGGTCTCGGTCAGTAACATAAGAACAGTACCACCATATAAAGTTACTGAAAGTATTTTGAAAATTAATTAATAGTTGTGAGGAACTTTATGACTTCAGTAATAAACACTTATGAGAACAGAAGTCAAGAAGAAAACTGACGGTGCTGTCTTCAAAGCAGAGTTTTAACAGAATACAACAAGTGAGGAGCAAAGAGAATAATGACGTGAAAATAAGATAGTGAGTAGCTGCTGATGGTGGTTAGTGCCAAACTTGTGTGGAATTAGCTGAGATTCAGGAGGGTAAATATCACATATAAATATAGAATTTTATCCTAAACGTACTTGCAAGATAGAGCAGACGGAAGTTTCCTAGGCAACTTTAATTTCAGCATTTCTAGTTTTCTGAAAGCTTGACTTTACATTTTTGTATCTTTTGTGTTTATTTTTCACTTCCTGGTTTTCCCTCCTTCCCTATTTTTATTGTGAATATATTTTGTGTGTGTCAGTTACAAATATTCCATAGAAGCAGGTAAAACAAAATATTAAATTTGCTTTTTCAGTCAGAAAATATGTTTATATCCAAATCAATAAATCAGTACCTAATTCTTGTTGAGGATTTATTCACTGCCAAAAAGTACGGCATGCTTGTTGTATTTTCTCAGGTTATCCTTTCCTATTAAAATTTTATATTCTATTACTATAGGAATTGTCAAATTGAGACTTAATTTTTGTTAACGCAGATTAAACATTCCATAACAAACTCTAATTTCTTTATCTTATTTCTTTTTCAAAAACAGGCATCACTGTTTCATTTTTCACTTTTTGTTAGAAAGCCTACAAATACCTGAGGTTTTCTATGGGAAAATATTTGCATAAACATTATTTGATTTAAGATAAATACTTTAACATATATCATCGCTTTCTTAAGAAGCATTATTTGACAATTCAGCTCTAGCAGTCGAGGATTGTTAGCCAGCTGTTTACCCAGTAGGCAGAGGTTGCTTGCTTCACAGTTCAGCCAGCAGAGCAAAAGTGCAAGTTCTCATTGTTCCAGTACACTAGAGTCAACAATGGCTCTGAAATATGTAATTGACAATTAGATTAAATGTGCATATTTGCACGTAAATGGATCAAGTTGAATTCCACTGTCTGTACAGTGAAGAATTTTTTGTCTGTCTAGAATATAGTAACAAGATTCTTGGGATAAAAAGTCTTGAATTTCTATTGCTGTGCAAAATAATTTTGTCTCTTGAGTATCGAGCATGTTTCATTGTTTTTTTTCTGTAAGAGTGCAGCTGAAGCCTTATTAGGCCACTTTTCTAAGCTTATATTTTATTGAACATTTAATTATGTGGTTTACTTGTTTCATCCAGACTTTTACAATGGTGCCTTTCCTATTTCTGTTCTGATAAATAAACACAATCAAAATTAGCATTTTTGAAGTTGTTCATCAGCAACCACTAAAAACCATTTTCTTTCTTCCTATGTGATATTTTCCTATGTATTTTAATTACTGGGAAAAGCAAAAAAAATGGATTCAGGATACAACAACGAATAAATTGCTTTACCAAATGTTACATATATATATAGAGAAAATTAACTAGTTTTTTTTACAGAGCAATTGTAAAATTCAGGATCTAGTTTCACCCTACACAGGGAATAATGATGATCCTCAGTTGTACCCTGGCATTAGGTGCAGCCAAGAGATAATGTATGCAGGTCACCATCAGGTTGCACAGTTAAATACCTCAGTTCTAGGTGAAGCTCTGGCTGTAAATGTGCCCGTCTACCTCCCACCCAAGATCATGAGGAGAGCTGGGGACAGTGGGCCAGCACTCATTATTTTTAGGGATTAAGCCAACTGTCTTCTTTTTAGCTTGTTCTGGATAAGGTTATTTCCTAAAGTGAATATATATATATATTATTGATTGTAGGATGGAATGGGAAATTTGAGAGTCACTAAAAAAGGAATACGACTTGAAGGAATATCTGAATTTCTACTTCCACTATATGTGAAAGAAATCCATTCCCGAAAGGTAGGTGTTTTTCATCTTTATTTCTTAATTTGCAGCTAATATAAATTGATCTCTTCAGTCTCAAACTGCAAAGTTTAATTCTTACACCTTCTAGATTAGCAATCAGTAGAGGTTTGCTTTGAGAATACCTTAACAGTGAAAGCTTCCTTCATGTCAAATTTTTTTTTTTTTTTTTTGTCTGAAACCTTGCTTGCCTCTTAAAAGAAATGTTTTATCCTAAAGAAAGGAGATTCAAAGCATGTATATTTTATACTTCAAATGACCTCAGCCCTGGAAATGGAACATTTGACTCTCATTTGGTGTAAAGTCCAGAAAAACAAGAGTGGTGATAAGTTCAAAATGCAGTGAATTAAGGAATGGATTTGTTCTTTTTGTCACTAGCTATCATGATTTTTTTTTATTTTTCATTTTTTTTTAAATTCATTTTTTGTTTGGGTTTATTTTGCTCATTAGGTAGGGGAAACCCTGCTATACTGTGTAATATCTCTAGGATTTAATTTTTCGAAGCAAACCCTTTTTAATGGTGTTAAAATGTAATTATCTTATAGCATCAGGTTATTACAGAGGAAAAAAGAAAAGCAAGAAATTTTGTACTATGAAATTCAGTGTAGCTCATTTTTACTCTTTTGTTTTGATTCAGTTATGCCATTTATATTAACATTGTCAATGAATTTAAAAAAAAAAAATTAAATACTGGAAAAATCTTCTTTTTACCATGCAAACGATTACCTATGATCAGAGTAGAATGTTATGTTGGTTTTCAGTCAATCATCTGGAAAGAATTTTAATGTGCGTACTGCAACATTTGACAGGAATCACAAGTATGTTGACCCTAAATGCCTTTGTAGAAAATTTTGTCTGTTGAAATCTGTCTTCTATGTATATAAGAAAAGTCTCGAGTACATTCATAAATGAGATCATGACAGTTTCCGATTCCTCTTAATTAGTTCACTCTTGTGTTATTAAATCCTTGAGGTAGTCTCTTCATTCTCTTTTTCTGTAAAGCTAAGATCTTTCAATATTTAATAGAGCAGCAGTATTGTCCTAGGTAGTGAACACTTTCATAATATTTAAGTAACCTTGCAGGGAGCATACTTTTCATTCAAGGCTGCAGAACATTAGTCTCGATATGTGCATTTTTCCCATTTCTGTTTTGTGGGTGGACGGTGTGTATTATTGTTCCATGTCCTGTTACTGTACATGAGAGTTAAGATTTGGAATATTTTCTTGCCCAGTGTTTCATATTGGAGAACATTGGTTCTGTTAAAGAGAAGATGGAAACTTTTGTTTCAAGTTATAGTAATGAGACTTGAGTAGGATCCTAATTTCATTTAGCTGCTAACAAATCTCAGAAAAAAAATGCACACAAATGCATTTAATGCATGTTTAATGCATAACTATTGCAAAGGAAAGGGATGCAGAATCTACTCCTGTGAGGCTCATGAAAAACCAACACTTGTCAGTAAATATTCTCAAACCAGCAGAAAATGGAGTTGATCATTAACTGGACACAATAATTAAAGTAAAATATATTTGGTGTTCCAGGTCTACTTATATGTATTAACTTTAGGGTTCTTGTCACCTAGATAAAACAGTGGTGTTTACACAGGCTTTATTCTCATCTTGCAGCACTTGCAAACTAGGTTCACTTTCCAGTCTTTTGCCAACCTGCTCAGTTGCTGTGCTAAAGTTCAGTAACTTCTATATGCAAATGTGAATGCCACGAGGGAATGATGAAAGAAACCTCTGGAGCTGTGTTCGGCTTAGCAGTAGGGTTTTTTAATGCCTCTGCAGGGTATTTCTACAGCTATATGGCATCTGCACGTGACATTAGCTGTTTTGGCATTTACAAAAGTGACCACAGTGGTGTTGAAATCTAAAAGTAAGCTAGGTTTTCTGAGCTCTCATGACAGTCAGTGACCTAGTCAATACTAACAGTGGATTCTGAGCAGCTATCCTGCTCACCAGCTATTACTGTTTGCTTTGAGTAATACAGAAGGGAGTGCTTTTGTCTGCCTTTTCCATGGAAGTAATAACGATTTAAGTTTGATGTATACTGGAGTTAAAATATTCTGTGAAATCAACAACTCATTGCTTATTTTCTAGGAGAGTTAGTTCTTTAAGCCAGTTTACTCATTCCTCTATAAAAGAACATCCATTAAAGTGACATTATTTGATTAACTCTTGAGATGACTTGTAACATATTCAGTAGTAGCTTTGCAGGAGAGATATATTTCCTCTACACTGCAGGACATGGTTTGTGGAATGGCCTCTGAGGAACCTCCATGGAGGGCTCTCAGCTCAGGTCAGGCCTTCACTGTTCTGCCGTTGCAGCACAGTGCACAGTGAGGTGGGAAGGCCAGTGTTATTAGCAGTGAGTGGGTGTGCTGTGCTATGGCTCAGAAGCATGACTGGAATTCTTCCATGTTTGCTGGTGCTATCTTTTAGGAAGCTGTATCTGAAAGTGATAAAAATGTTTGTTGAGAGGGTAGCGTTCACCTCTGATTACGATAGTGAATTACTGCTGATAAGAGTGCCCAGCAGTCTGTTGAGTAGGTAGGCTGAGCTGAGCTCTCTGCTGCTGCAATTTAAGTGTGAGAGTGGCTAGATTTGTTAGTGTAAAGCTCACATGTGCTTACTGGTGACCACTTGCCTGCTGCATACCTGGATGCCCAAATAAGATCATTTACGCAGTGTTAAATGCAGATCTTAAATGCCTTTATCAAGAGAAAGATATTGAACTTTGTATATAGGTTGAAATACTGCCTTTTAGCTTGTGATTGCTTCATTGAAACCCTGAATATTCAAAGTTCTAAAATACTTAGATTTAATTCAATTGGAAAACAGATGTATGCGAATTCTTAAAAACAAAAGAAAACTTCTAGTGACGTTTACTTCTGACAGTATAAAATTTTCTTTCCAAAGGTAGTAGTGAAAAATCCAGGTCTTGACTGAAATGAATATTTTCTTTCCTGTAGAAGTTCTATAAATGAGAAGGCTACTCAAAGTGTTCTGCTTCCCTAGCCCTGCTCCTCTTGCTTTGTCCTTTTTACCCTATGCAGTTAGTGGTGTCCGCAGAACTGTGGGTTCCTACCCTCTACGTTTATGTAGAGGAGAAACTTCTGTACTTTCATCAAATGGCTTCGCAGCATGTCAGAACTGAAAACTGATGTATCAGAACCTGAGCAGATAAGGGCTCGTTTGGTCCTGAATTGACATCTTTACATCCCAAAACCAGGGCATATGTACTCTATGAAATGAGTTTTACAGAGAATTACATTTTGACTGTGATTGGTCTAGCTGTGTACTTTTGATCAAATTGCTAGCCTGAAACCAGTAAGTTTCATCCAGACCGTGTTGTATTTCCCATGTTTATATGGTTTGCATTGATATGATGCAAACTTCACTCTTTATAGTGTATCATTAATGAGATGTATGAAATCAAATAACACATAATGCAACAGCCTGAATTATCTGAGTATTTCAGTTCTTCTGAATTAATTATCATGCTAATGCAGCCATACTACTGCACTTTTGAATGGAAAAAATCAAGGTACAGTCTTATTAGCTTGTCATATAACAATAAAAGTGGTTCATGGTGTTTTCTTGAAAATGTATTCCTGGGTTTATTAATCTTTTTCATTTGCAAATACAGTTCTTAAGGGCTGAAAAAAATCCATTTTTCTCTTTGTTAAATTGTTTTCATTACATAAAAAGAAGTAACTCATTTTCACTAAAAGTAGAGGGGATTACTTTGGGCTTTTTCACAATTAATAAGGGTAAAAATGTATTCTCTGAAGTTAGCATGTGTTTTCCACAGATATCCTTAGAGAACACAGAATTTAATAATTGATTTAAAAGTCTTTGGGATAATCTTAAGAAAACAAGAAATAGTGAATGTATATGAACTTTTTACTGAACACAGGAAACTATGAAAACTCTGTGTGTCTTGTATTTTAAAATATGTGATTCTATATGAATTAAGAAATTGTAGGTGGGGTTCAAAGCAGGACTTCTTTCAGGAATTTTTTATCTCCAGATTTTTGCTCGAGACTGAATATCCTTGTAAGTATATAGAGAGCTTTATTTTACATTGTTTTATTTCCAAACCTGGATCAATCTTAACAAAAGCAAATCTTCAATATATTTCTTTCATCACTGTTTCTCTAAGTGTATATCATCATCAAAATAGAATCAACCTTTCCTGATTTAAGCCAGATCATTGCATATATTTAGGTTTATGTTTGGGCCTTAAGTGTCTTTGCGAGAACCTCAAATTCTTTTTCTGAGACAATGTCTTTGTTGAGCTTCTCTCTCTGATCGAGTTATAAAGATGCAGCATAGGAGATCACATGAAAAGCCTGTATGAAGTTGAGGAAGAACATACACTCCTCTTTTGCATTGAGCCAGTCTTCTCTTTTTCCAAGACCGCAAGTCGGGTGCTCCTTGCCTTTGCTGACTCCATGCTCATTTTATCCCAACTGCCTTGTTTTCATGTCTACATTGTAATGATTTTCAGGGGCCTCTCCCACATAATCTTGCTAGGAACTGATGTGAGACTGACTGGCTGTAGTTTTCAAAGTCTTCCTTCCTTGCAAGGTGCTCATATTCTCTTGTAAGGGCCTGCCAGGATGGAGGTTTTGTTGATTTTGGGGTTGGGTAGAAGGAGCATATTCCCACACATTCCACTCAGGTAAGTCCTCCCAAAACTTCAAGGCCAGATTTGCTATATCTGCTCTCTTTTCTTCTCTGTGAGACACCCCATTGCCATGCAGTCAAACTAGTTAAAGAATCATGCAGTCCTACCACGACTGAGGTATATAGGTATTGGAGAAACTCCATTTAGGAGATGTCATTGCACACTTTTTTTGTAATATCAAAAAACTCACAAAGGTACCTAAAGAATCTGCCACTGTTATTGCACAGGATGAAATGCAATACTTGTTTCTGTAGGTACTTGTCACAATCCACTCAGATAAAACCTGAGATGCTTCCCAGTTCGTTTTTCTGATACCTGCTCTTCAAGCCATGCCCTTTGGGATCACTCACCTGTCACTAAGGATAAAGTCACTGTTATGGCATTGTCCTGGTTTCGAGAACTAGGACAGTCATAAAGGACTCCTTAACTCATTTTGGCTCTCAACACGATGTCATTCCAATAGTGTCACTTTTATTGGTATGAAGAAGATATAAGGTTTTCTTAATCACAAGCTTTGCCAAAGGACAAGTCACTCCTATATTTGTTGGTGGTCTCTGGAGGGACTACCACTTTGAAATTGAGTTGGCTGTGCTTGCTCTTTGCTGACAGCTGATAAGAACTTCCATGATTCATGATTTTGTCCTTGATTTGCTATACTTCAGTGGAATCTGTCTGGGGATCATCCAGTTGAACAACTTTATCTTTTGAACGTTGTTTTTTCATGTCAGCTTCTACTCCTGTTATTATTGGTGTGACTTGTTGCTCAGTCAAGGAGGATCTATGCTTTTTACACTGAAAAATCTGAGTTAATATTACCCAAATCTTTTTCTCTGGTTGATTATGGTTCATGAATAAAGTCATGAGAGGCCTATATCCACTCAATCTTATACGAGCCTGAGGAACTGAATTTGATTTGGGAACACTCCTTCAGATGAGTGTGGGAAAATTATTGAAGTTGAAACTCTTTTTCTGGGGTTTGCTTGTTGTTGCTTTTGGCATCAATTGCATTTTCAGTTTTCCAAGTACTTCCTTCATGTGATACATCTGTGTTCTGCTGGCAAAAACTTCAATGATGCCATGTGACATCTCAGTTTGATGTTCATAATGTTTTGTATCTGATTTGCATGTAAAGTGTATTTAAATTGAGCTGTTTTAGCTGTATGGGCATCTTACGCTGAGGAATGACCTTTTATTTCCTGAACAACTTTGAAATAATTTAGTTGCAGTTTACACAAGCTAAGCAATTAAAGAAATTCCGCATGTTTAAAAAGAAAGAAAAAGCTATTAATATTTCTGTAGAAAATCTGATCCAACACAATAAAGTAAAAGCAGATGACTTGCAAGTAACTTGAAAAGGGGGAAAATCTCTGTTTGTCTTTATCTCTTTGTACATGAATTTGCTTATGTTTCTTTTTGGAGAACATTTATCCTTTGCATCCCATTTTATAATCTTAAGGAACACCTTCATTTTTGCTCCTCTGTATAAACCTTAGGACTGTGGATGCACAGGTAAAACTAAGAGGCAAAAATGGGAGTCATTGTGGTGGAAAAATCTTCATAGGAGCCGTTAAGCACAAACAAAATACGTTAACATAATTTTATCCCCCCAAAATACTGATAGTTTTTTAGCCCTGACTTGGTGACTGCTGTAATAATTTTAAATGTATTTCTTACAAGTTGGGCAGTACAATATCCTCACTCTTAGACCTTTGGTAGGCAAAAGACATATTTTCACAAAAAACATTGTAAACAGGGTGTGTCTTAAGTTAGAAGGAGATACTTCATATCCAAATACTCAGTGTTTTAAAAGCCAAGAATATACATGTAATAAAATTATAAGTCTAATGATGTTGGAAGTTGTCAGAATGGATTTCTGAAGGAGAGATCATGCCTGCCCAAGCTGACTGTCTTCTACAACGAAGTGTCATGCTTGTTGGATGAGGACAATTATTATTTTTAATCTTGCCTTTAGTCTCCCATCACATATTCTTGATTGATGAGGGACAGTCTAGAAGAACAGTGAGGTGGCCCGAAAACCGGCTGAACTGCTGGGTTCCACGGGTTGTGACCAGTGGAGGCCGGTTTCTCGTGGTGCAGTCATGGGGTCAGTATTGAGGACAGCGTTTAATTTCTTCGTTAATGACCTGGACAATCACAGCACAGTCTCAGCAAGACTGCATATGAAACATAACTAGGAGGAGTGTACAAACAAGTAATTTTTAGAAGCAAAAGAGAACAAGAAAAACAATGAAAGCATTGCAGTTTCAACTGTTCAAAATTTTAATTTTTCCCAACTCATTAGTAATAACATTCTTATTTCTTTTCTTGTTTCATATCAGATGAATCTCAAAAGTGTTGAGGGTAGTGACCAAATCACAACTTCAAAGATAACTCTTTGAAAATGAATACAAGAAAGATTCTCAAGGTATTTATGCTGAAACAGAAGTTGGTGTCCTAAAGTTTGAATGTGAAAAATCCAGAAATGCAAGTTAACTTACAAAATTAATTTTACCCATTATATATAGAAAAATTATTTTTTATCTTAAAATAAAACAGAATTGTTACAATCTTCTTTTACCTGGTCAGTCTTGCTTTCAGAATACTTTGTCTTGTATGATGTTTCTTACTTTAAAAACATTTCTAATGAAATCATATAAAATAGTCAAGTCTTTAATAATCTACAAAAATAAATATCAATAATATTCCCCAAATTCCCCAAACGTAAAGTCTTCTTCTTACAGATCAGAGGTGTGAAGTTCTGAACCAATTTTTGTTTTGATGACATCTGTGACAAAGTTATAGAAGCTTATTCCCAGAGTTTCATGAGACAGTTTAGAAAAAATAATAATTCTACCTATTTCTGTAATTTGTTGGAACTGTACTGTGTTAGAACAAGAGTTGTTGGGTGAAGGGTATTTTTTCCTATTAGTATTCTCAATATATCTCTACTCTATCAAAAAGAATAAAAGTCCCTGAGCAAGGAAAGAAAATTTTCTTCTAACAGTTAAGAAATACTCTACGTTTTGGGACACTGCACGCAATATTGTGTCTGACATCATAATAGAGAAAATTAATGAATATTTCAAAGTTTACGATGAAAAATATAAGAATGAATCTCCTCTCGACTAGCTGGAGTGAAAGTCAAGGGATAAGTTATAGCATAATCATCATGACAGTGTCTTACTAGGACACCATTGCTCTTTTAAAGGGAAAAATTGCTTGTTCCTTCGCAGCTTCTGATAGCAATTACAAGCAAATATAATGATTTCATTTAAAATACTGTCTCTCTCCCATTTGAAATGAGCTTTGTATTTTCTTGCTTTCAGAAAGAACTAAGTTGAATTTTACTGCTTCATAATAAGCAACATTTTTTGTATGAAGACATATATATGACCTGCTTGGTCAGTCTTAAGAGCTGGAATGTTTTACTCCAGATAGCAAGCATGCTTTTTGATTTTGTACTTTACAGCATTTGTTGTCATAAGAAATACCTCTAGTTTCACAAACAACTTGTCTCCAACAATGAAATTTTCTGCTTTGAAAATGCCTTTACAGAGTAAATTTTGGGGGTTTTTCACCATTCCCTGAAGGAGTTTCTTGTCCACCTGGTGCTGTGACTTAAGCTTCCATCTCTTTTATATAGTTCTGATGTCCCTTCATCAGTGACTGAAACTTCATGGGTTTTTGTACTGTCAGATCAATTTTTCAGGAAAGCTTCTGAACTTCCATCAGTTTTAGGAAGCAATATGACCACAGCATTACCTGTAATGGGGAAGTGTCAAGTTAAAATAAGGTAGAGAAGGTAAAGAGATGCAAGAAGTGCTACAAGCATTTTAATGAAATAGTAAAAATTACTAAAACATTTTAGAATAAAGGATATCCTTTTTCTCTTTCCCTTTTGAAGTAGTGCAAGAAATACACTGGTTATTTTTTTTTTTTGATTATGGATCTTCAATACATGGTTAATTCAATTCATCTTTGAAAATAGGCAGGTAGAACAATCATTCTCCTTTTTAGATGCAAAATAAATACCACATTTCATCATCTTATGGATTATATTCTTGAATCTTTGCTAACATTGTTATTCCAAAGCAGTTGGAAATTTATTATTTGAGGAAATGAAAGGGAAGCATTGATTATACCATAACAAAGACCATGTTTTGACACTGGCCTCCATCCAAGAGTGATAAGTAATGCTAACATTAGTTGAAAGCCTTGTTGACTTGAAGAGTGTGCTCAGGAAATAACTGCACAAAGCCAAACAATTTATATTCTTTTCACTATCAAGTGTATGATGAGTGACTTCTTTTAATCTCAAGCTATTATGATATGTTAAAAATTCAAATTAAAAAATTACCTAACTTCTCATCTTTAACAAGTTATATGAAGTTAATTTTTAAAACTCAGCTAATTCCCTAAAATGTGATTTTTAAAAAAAGTGTTAGAATTAAAACAGGAAACTAGTGCTTTGCTGTGTGGTGTATTATTTGTATCTCATAGACACAAAGTAAGGGAAAGATTTTTTGTTGTTGTTGTTAGAAATTCAGTAGGAAATAAACACTAGCAAGAACTTCAAACTATGGATGGTGAAATCCATGGGTGAGATTAGGACAAAGAAAACTCACAAGTAGAAATTTTATAATGGAAGCAGCTGAACAAGTTAGCATCCTGTACTGGAATTGGTAATTATGGCTTCAGCATTATGATTGTACAATAACAGCTGGGGATTTACAGTAAAGTTGGCTCTTGGGCTTCAGCCAGAGGCTCATTTGTATCTTTTGATGAATTTAAATCAGTTGTTCTGCAAAGGAAGTAACTGTAGTTCATAAAGTTTGTTAATTTAGAGTGGCAATCTGTCATGCATAATTCTACAACAGCTACTACAGTGCATACTCTTGCTGAAATCTTTGCAAGTGTAAGTGGTAATTGCAGTAGTTGGCTGAAGGTTGATGCTGAATTTTCTTTTGGTCTGAAGTTGAAATTATTTTTTAAAACATGAAGTTATACATAATTCTGATTAGTAGTAGTGAAACCTCTATTGATACTAAACTTGGCACTCCAGTGGTGATTTACATGAAAGAAGCTACAATCATTTTTAATAGAAAGGAAAATTGAGGTTTATGATAAGAATATAGAATGGCTAGAATTTTTTTTTTCACTTGTTAAATCAGTATATAAATTACAAGGTTTGGACAAAGTTTACTTTTGCCTCTCAGTTTCTCCACTGGCATCCACCAGTTTAGAATCTTCCTATAAATCTGTGGTCTGTCTTTCTGAGTATAGCACAAAATCCCAGAAGGAAAGTGCTCCATACTTGTGTTGTTGTTTTGGTAAACTACAGGCATTTTAGAATGTCAGTTAATTCTCCTGAAAAGCGGAGCCAAAACACTGCCGCAGAAAATGCAGAAAGCAGATTGGCTTTTTGCAGGGGAAACTATTTTACATTCTACAAGCAGCAAATTAGTTTCAAAAATATTGTGGTAAAAATGTTATTATGACTATTTAGATCAGGGATACTACTGAATGTTCTTTTAAGAGGCAGGTGCTGCTTCTCTTATAAAATATTCTTTACTAGGATGCAGTTGTTTTTTGAAACAGTGTGGATCATATTGAATAATATACTAATTTTGCAGTAGCTTCATTGGTTGTTCAGCATGAATAAGGACAATAAAATTTTGTTATTCTGAAAGTGAGGAAAATTATACGTAAGAGTAATAATTGATGGGACTCTTAGATAAGGTGTTGGGATTACCTGAAAGCAGCCAATGCAAGAATGAAGTGTTCTCTCTCTATCGTTTATAAATGGTGGTGATTGAATTCTCGGGAAAAATACAGTCAAGTTTAAGGAAAAGACAGGTATGTTGTGGCAAGGGAAGGGAATAATCTTTATACTTAGCTGTGGCACTTACTGTTCCTTCAGGTTAGCACATAGGACACAGGGTAATGGCTTTAAACAGAAAGAGAGTAGATTTATATCATACATGAGAAAGAAATTCTTTACTGTGAGGGTGGTGAGGCACCGGAACAGGTTGCCCAGAGAAGTTGTAGATGCCCCAGCCCTGGAAGTGTTCAAGACCGGGTTGGATAGGGCTTTGAGCAACCTGATCTGGTGGAAGGTGTTCCTGCCCATGGGAGTTGGAAACCCGATGATCTTTAAGGTCCCTTCTGACATAAACCATTTGATGATTCTTTGATTTTTATTTCCTCAATTCTTTTTTCTCCTGTTAGAGGAAAAACAATATATTGAGATGTTTCTAAAGCTGTCGCACAGAAACCACAGAAATTATCAGCTGAAATATTGTCAGTAGTGTATGTGAGAAGTCAGGGTTATATTCTCCCAATTGAAGACCACATTTTTTCTTAACTCCGTATTTTGCTCTTTGCATTTTAAAGCATTTATAAATTTCTGTTCAGAGTCAGAAGAGCGTTAAAAACGCTGTTTTAAACTAAAAATAGAATTGGTGTTAGGATTTGTGTATTTAGGGCTATTCTGTACCTTTCTAAGGTTTGCAGGTGTTTTTTGATCTGAGTATTTATCTGTGGATTTCAGCAATTAAATGTAATTGCCAATCAAAATATTGGAAGAAGCATCTGATGAGCATGGCACAGATGCTTTATGTGTGATTCCAGTAGTATAAATCAGTATTTATGAGGCATTCTGCAAAGAAATCTGTTGCGTGTTTGTATTTTTGTAAGAGTAACAGGCATAAATCTGGTTTTGACCTTGAGTTTGGCATTCAGATGATGGTGTCTATGTACATCCATATTTTTTTAATCTCTCCACCCAGTTCCCAGTTCAGGAACTACGTATTTCACACATGTTCCTCAATCTTAGTGCAATGAGAAACAGGTGGGCACCAATTACCCCTTTATCCCCCAGGTATCTCATTTCCTACATAGCAACCACCTAAGCACACACAGACTGGTGTGCACGACAGTTGAGCTGAGATTACAAGATGTGCTGCATAACTGAAGAGGAGTTGCAGATGCAACCAGCATAATATAACCTTCCTGCTTAATTCCTTTCCATTGAATAAACCACGTTCAGACTTGGAACACAAGCAAGTAGAGTAAATAATCATAATTTAAACCTTAGCTGTGGATACTAGAATCTAACACATGCCTCAGCTTTAGGCTGAAATGACAACCCTGCCCAGGCAAAAGAGTCCAAAGACCTTTGTTCTTCTAACACAGTAATGAAATCCTTCATGAGGTACGTAGAGACACTTGCTTCACACCATCTGAGATATTCTATGTAAATTTCAGTGTGAATTGATGAGACACATTTAATTGCATGTTTGGGTTAATTTCCACTTCATGTACAAAATTTTGCTGTTGAATCACTTATCCCTTAAAACAAACTGCTCTGAGATCAAATAATTAAAAATATTAAGCCTAGGAGTGTTTCCCTTAGTTGTGGAAAAGCCCATAGACATTTTTACAATTATTTTGATGTTCTGCAGATTTTTGATTTTGATAGTTTTTGAATGGTAATTTAATAATAATTTTAAAACATAAAAAACTCCCAATATTTTAATTGCTCATTAGTTTTGGGGTTTTTTAATAGACCAGTTTAACGTTTGTTCTTGAAGACAAATTGCAGGGGAAGGACTTACTTTCCAATCGCTGGGCATAATCCCTCAGAGTTTCATCTTGTAGTTGTTTTCAAACGAGATTCTAGCTCTTTAAAACAGAATCTCCTCTGATCCTTATCATAATATTTAGCATTTCAGTTTTCATCAAAAGAGCACTTCTGTAATGCCTGTCCTAATCCTCTCCAAATACTATCCTTTGGTATGTGTTATGGCTTGGTCTTGCAGCATGCACACTGGATTTCTTTCTGCAAAGCTAAACTGGAATATGCAGAAGTATAACCTCGAAAAACACAAATAGTATTAATGCTGTTTCCTAATGCTGTGTCCTCAGCACTGCAAGTTTGATTGTAAAAGTCTGTTGTAATTGGATCACACTGCTGCAGGTATAACCAATTTCTCGCTCCTGCTAATCAAGCTATTCACTTTCTTTTGCTTCCCTTCTTTAAAATGAAGCCAAGGGCCCTGCTCTTTTGTCAGCCTGCCTGGGGGTTTAAGCAGAAGGTTTAATTAATGTCTTCAGCTGTGATCTGGAAAATGCACTCCCTCACAGACAATTTAGGTAGATCCCTACAATTCAAATAAGGTAAAACCGAGAACTCTCTAAAGGCTGAAAGTTCCAAGTCAGAAATGTAACTGAGAAATCATTATACTGAGAATGAACAAAACCCCTTTTTTTTTAGTTTTGACCTTTAGAAGTTCATTAGTTTCTTAAATATCTTAATTATATTAGACCTTGAATATCTAGTCTTCTTGCTTGTGATCCTATTGTGCTTTCCTGTAAAATTAAGAAACCATTTTAACTAAGTTTAAGTGAGCAGGGAATCTTTATAGAGTTAGAATCCACTTTTCTCTGTGCACATGCATATGTTTTTTCAGAAATTTCACAAGTACCTCTGCAGTTCATCTTTTCCTTGCTAAAAGATTTAATCCTTTTTTATTTTTTTATTTTTTATTCAGTCACTTTTGAATCTTCAAGTATCTAGTGTATGTTTAGGAAATGTGTTTAAAAATTTATTTTACAAATCACTGTAATGTCTTAGGATCACAGTGTCTTAAGCATTTGCTGTATGTGCCTACTTACATGTTTATTAGGCCTCTAGCTTTATTCAGTCTTCTTTCTGTATCTCGGAATAATCTTTAGTGATTCAATGTTTTACTTTGTTATATTTTTTCTGCAAAAATAAATGCCATTCTAAACTGGTTGTGATATTGTCAAAATAGTGAATAAAAAATGTGTTATTAAAAAAACAAATCATTATTGTAGAAAGCTGAAAAACTGAACTACTATCTGCTTCACTTTTTATATGTTTTGGTTTTCCACTTCTTTAACATAAGAATGAAGGGTAAATTTGGTAAGACTCTTTAACAGTAAATAAATTAACCTTTTTTAGACTGAGATAAGCCTTTAAAGATAAGAGACCTCTGCAAAAAATGTCTTGCCCTTGAATACCTTCATGTTTCATACGGGTTTTGAGACCAGAAGGCACCACTTCTAGCCAATACATGAATGCTTACAATTTAGTTTTATTACCTTTATGCCATTTGTTTCTTGTATGATGATGGAGTACAAAGGTCAGGAGAAGCAGAACTAGGATCAGTCTTTATTTCTAAAGGCCCATAGCTCTCTCCAGCATTTCAAAGAAGATGGTCTCTGCAACTCAATTTCTTGTCTGCAAAACAGGGCTAACAGCACATCCCTATCTCACAGAAGGTCATCAGCTACATTCTTTAAATGATTTTGTGTTCTGTTAGACAACACAAGCAAATGAGAACATCAGGCAATGGGGATATTAATAAAAAGTACAGAAGGATTCTTATTTGCATGGAGTATTCTATATCGAGCATACTGAGATCATCCATTAATATTCAGTGCCCTCTGTTATTATTACAAATATTATTTTGTTTCCTGTCTTGAAGATCAGGCTTGTAGGCATCATTCTAAGCTCATCCTTCTCTTATGATTTATTTCCTTTGTGTTTTGAGACTGATGAGCTATAAATTGCTCATGAGATGTAATGGGTTTTCTAATCGGAAGCTGTAAAGAGTAGAGCCTGGCATTATTTTATTGCTTTACTAAACAGTTTTACTAATGAGGCTACTAATACAATATCCCCATTAAAAGATGAAACTCATGATGATATTTCTCCTGATTGGGAAGAAGGATAAACAGTTTTATTGTGAATTGTTTCTAGCAGATATCTTCATCCTTTTAGATATTTTCTGGGCAGGACCACTAACATTAGAAATCTGAAAGTAAGCAGTAGCTCTGTCAAAGTAAAATGGAAAACTAAGAAAGATTTAATTCATCCTTCTTGTCTCAAATATTTCTTTCCAAAATAATGCATGTAAGCTCTGACTCTCAGCAAATGTACTTATAGCATCACAATATCATATTTCTTACAAAAATGCATTAAGAATGCAGCATCACATCCTATAACACTTTCACAGGACTTGCTTTTTTCCTTTGAAAAGTGAATAAAGCTTGATCATAAAGACAAGTATGCAAAGTGTGCCGTGTTCTGAGGAACTGAAGGTGTTGATGACTTTCTGGAGCCAGGCACCCTATGACTTGCCTTCCTCTCTCTATGAGACGTTTGGTTTGGTTTTGGTTTGTTTTTTCTCTATTCTCTGTGAGAATTAATCATTATCCTCTGCAAGAATTAATCTAAATATTTCCGGTTCTCATGTGCGTGTCCTTCTGCGTGCGTGCAAAAGTGGGAGAAAGTGATCCTCATCACACACACAGAGTTGTACAAGATTAATATTCAAGTCTCCGATCTTGGTCGAGGTAACTTGAGACAAGAGAACTGTGGTCTCCAAGGTGATGCATTTTTTTTGTGGTTTTGATTTAAAAAAAATCCATTTCAAAAAGTTATCTCGTTTTATGTAACAATTAGTAACTAGTTTGATTCCAGGCACCTCCTGAATTTCCAGAATAAGTGCGGAAGTCCTAGCTGGTTCTCATGCTTTTAAAGCATGGCGAGAAAAGAACTTTCCCAACCAGTTTGAATGGCTAAGAAATAATAATTACAAAGTGTTAGAACTTTGACTGGCTTGCCTAGCAGTGGATACATAGTGCCAGGTTCAGGAAAAACTTCTGTACAATGAAAAAGGTTTTGATTTTTATTTTGCCTTTTGTAATTGTAGGAGTTTACTAATATTGCTTTCTGATGTAGCTTCACGTCTTGGTTTGAAAGACAAAAAGTGTGTTAAATGAGTTAGTCTTTTTTCCTCTCATCCTTTAGAGGAATATGGAGTGGACAATGGACCACCACCATTAGAATTTTTTTAAGTGCTGGAAAATTTTCATGTTTTTTGAAAATTATCCAATTTTTACTGCAGATATGCATATTGATCCTTAGCCAGAAGAGAAGGTAGAGTCTGAGGAATTTTCTCTTCCCATTATTCTTAGCAAAAAGCAAAATTTATTGTTGTGCAGGCCAATGTGACTAAAATAACACCTGTGTCATTTCCATCAGATACAATGTTGGACACAAAATTTCCAATATCATTGGTATTTTAAAGTGTGAAGACTCGTTCCGTGCCAGAAGTAAAAGTCTGATTCCTCAGAGTGTGTGCAGTGTAAATGAAATGAAATTATCAATCTAAATTTATTTACGCACTGTGAGTTACTTTTGTAGTTCAGGTTAGGAAGCTGAGTGGTTACTTCACAGAAAAAATCACAGGCTTTCTGTAAGGGTTAATATGATAAGTTGAGATGTTTAATTATGATATATGTGTGTTGTCTTTTTCATGAAAAAATAATTGGCTGTGTCCTGTGTCTCATCTCTTTCAACAGCCACAGTACTGATGGCCATTTCTCATAATTCAGGTACCTCTCACTCCTAATGTCCTCTTGCATAAAGTTATATCTTTCCAGAAGCTCCTGCCTCTACAGTCTTACAGGAAATTCTGGTCATTGTTCATGTCTCCCTTACCTACCCCATTAGGACACACTGAAAAGGCAATTAAAAGAAAAGGAAATCATATGCCAACCTTGAGATATTAGTTTTACACCAGCTGAGAGCCATTAATTGAGTCGAAATAGCCCAGCAAATGGACCTAATTTAAATAGCAATGACTTAGAAAATGTGTACCAAGCCTGAGGTGTTACTGTCAGTGGGGCAGATAAGTACACTGAAAATCTTGTCAAATAAAGACTTGTTCTTTTCTAATTTGACTAGAGTAACTAATATGTTTTTATTAAAATCTCTGGGAGCTTGATTTGACTTGAATAAGGCTTCAGTTTAAATATATAAAGTGAAAATATTTCAATGTTTTTTGCTCCCAATACTAAATCTTGACATATATAAATATCGTAGTTTTAAGACTTCAGAGAAGTACATTTGTTGCTACTAAGTGTTTCATTTTGCTAGCAAGATTGGCTAGATTTTCCAACTTGTAAGAACTTGCAGAAGTTAACTGTGATTTTGTTTGCATGCCCAAGTAGAAAGGAATTGGAAAAGTTTATTTCCAGTTTATCTTCAAAGTATTTGATTTTTATTCAGTCATATCTGGTTTGCAGTTTGCAATGAAAAATAGGAAAATACTGAAAAAAACCCAGACCAAAAACCAAACCACCCTAGTATTCAAGAGGAGTTTGTGAAGTTTTTTTGTCTGTTTATGGGGCTGTATTTTGGTTTTGGAAGTAGTGGTATATAGCTAAAGCATTCGGGTTTTTTTACATTTTCTAACTCGTTTCTCATGGATTTTGGAATAAGGAAACCTCTGTGGAGGACAAAAGAAATAATGGATAAGACTCAGATTTTGGCCAAAATAGAAATGCTGTTAACTACTAAAATTTTGACCTAACTTCATAATAGATCAGGATCATTTCTTTATTTCATTTTGTAAATAAAAATTGATAATTTTCTGTAAATGTAAGACTAGGTTAAATTAATTTTTAAATTAATTAGTTTTAAATAAAATAAATTATTTTTTAAAAACTTTTTTTCAGACTTAAAAGATCAGATGGAAGATGCCCCAAAAAATGGCATGTCCTTGAGCACAACAATTATCATTGTAGTTTATCCTAGTAACTGATTTGCTGTTCTAGTTTTGTTTCTAGTTTTTCTAGAATTGTCCAGAGAACTCCAAGAATGGATCACAGAAGTGTGATGTTTATTATGCTCCTTCAGCCTTCCCAGTTTCTGTCACTTAACGACTGATTCAGACCTTGAAGATTTAGGCAGCGTGTTTTCTTCTTTTCTTGCAGCCATATCTATTGCAGCAGTAGGTGTTCTGCTTCTCTGTGATAATCTCTAATCCTTTCTTAAACTGCGTAGACTGCTGTGTATCCCTATTAAGTCTCTTAGGTCAATTATTTGTTTTATAAATCTCTTCCCCAAAAAACAGCTTGAAACACTCTTCCCACCCACCCACACCCATATCCTTCCCCCCACCCCTCAAAAAGCCCCCCACAAAACAACTTAATAGTTTTAAATCTGTTGACCTTGTGCTTTCTTAGCTATCTCATGTTAATGTGTTAGAACGGAAGGGAAAGAGAAGCCCTAAATTGCTTATATATGATATGTATTTTAGTCTTGATTATGTTTCCTCTTAAATCAACAACAAAAGCAGTCTATCTAATTTAGCTCCTGTGAGAAAGAAGTACTTTCAAATCACTGGTTTAATTTTAAAATGTTTTTAGTTAATGTAGTTATTTAAAAATCCATAAAATGGGATTCCTCTATAAATTGGGTTTTTTATCAAAACTGACACAGTGCAACCAATGCAATGCAGAAGTCACGTGTTATTCTAAAGTCTACAGAAAGTAATACCAACATTTTAAATTGTCAATTATTATTTCTGCTGATGACTTATTTTAAATAAATGCTTCTGTTGATGCATTCTGGATATGTCTCTATGAGAGGAGATTAAAAATTCAGCTATCAGGTAGCTGAGAGCTCCAATATCCAATGCTTTGACAACCTCTGTGATGTAACCGATTTATTTAGAAAAAGGTTTAAAAACTGAAAAGCTGAAAGTCCACTGTTACCTCAAAATGCTTTGTATTCATCAGCCTAATATTTTAAAAGATCGCTAGTTGTGGTTTTAATTTATGTTTTCATATTTAATTCCACAAAGGCAATTCTTAACTTGAAAACGAGCTGCAATAAAATTTCACCTGCTGCACTGAAGCACAGTTGTAACCAGGTGCCTTTGCCTAATGATATAAGTTCATCTGAGTCACCATGGATGATTGTAGTAACAACCCTTAAATCGTACAGCTACTATGGAAATCAAGTTTATGGTTGGTGATTGCCTGTGGCCATGACTTTCAAAGGGGCTTTTCAGCCTTTGCTATTGTTGAATCAATGTATGCATTGCAGTCAATAGGCATAGTAATTGATATTTAAGGCTGAGAGATCTGAGATCTGGGGTTGTTCAGCATGGAGCAAAAAAGGCTCCAGGGAGAACTTATTGCATCTTTTCAATATTAAAGGAGGCTTATAAGAAAGATGGGAACAAACATTTTAGTAGGGCCTGTGATGATAAGACAAGGGGTTTTAAAATAAAGAAGGTCGATTAAGACTAGATATTAAGGAAGAAATTTTATTACACTGAAGGTGGTGAAGCATTGCAAGAGATTACCCAGAGAGGTGATGGATACCCCTCAATTTTGGTTCTTTCTCTCGTGGTAATTCTCAGTGGTTTAGCACTGCTTACAAACCAGCAGCATGTGAATAAGTTAATAAGAGACAAAAAAACCATTTCCTTGCCAGATGCAGGGTATTGGATTTGCCTTAAAAAAAAAAGAAACTTAGAAAATCCGAACATAGCCAGTCTTTCAGACCTCATTGTATTTCCTCACTCTTCTTGATATCAGTTTTTGTTCTACTCTTTTTGCTTCTTTCCTTTCTTGTATCTAAAAACCATAGATTTCTCAGACAGAGTAAAAGCCCGTATAAATATCTGTTGCAGATTCCCCACTGGAAATGCAATTGCATCAAACGCCTGTATAAGCTTTTTTTGCAAACACAAAATTTATGTAATATGGCTTGGATTTATTATTTTATAATAGCAGGGTATGTTTAAATAAGGACAGTACATTTTTGTTATTCTAATTCTAAAATACCTTTTGAAAAAGATATATAAGACACAATCCTGTGCTTTAAATCAGCACTGAAAATATATAATAGGTACAAATGTGTTGGGGCTATCTTAGTACACCACTGGTTTTGATAACAGCCTGTAAAGATCTGGTCGCTCAGTACTGATTTAGAGATGCTCTTATTTACTCAATTTTCCTGTTTATATTTGCTGCCAGGACTAATTTGGCACGGTTTTATCCATGAACTTTTACTTCAGAAATGTCTCTCTGTTTATACCATACTGAAATTTATGCAAAAAATTACATAGCAGTTTGCCTTAGTGTGTAGAAGTTTCTATGCCGCTGGATGATCGTTCATAGAAGTTTCCTTTGGTACTTCTTGGTGACACACCTAGTGAGAGCAGTAATGTATTTCCTCAGTCAGTGTGTAGAACTATTTGATTTGAAGCCAGACTGTAGCCTGCAGAAAGAAAGGAACTAAGGGACAAAGGTATTTTGAAAAATCAAGTAAGAATTTATTTACAGGGTAATATATTCTGAATATTTGCTGGTGATAAAATATGAGTATTAGTTATCTCAGAGGAGTCTTTGGTAAATAAATAAATGTCTCCAGGAAGAACCAGGCATAGCATTTAGGTGCATATTTACAAACTGGAAGCTTTGTAACAAAGGGTTTTGACTGTAAACTAATATTTTTAACATTAGTTAATTTATTAGCATTAATAAATACCATACACTTGTAAATTGATTTAGATGACAGCATGATGATATAGATGATACAATTCTGAAATACGAAGCTGTTGTATTATTCAGAAAAGGAGAATTAAGTTTTGTCAAAGGACTTTTTTTACCCTACAATGCTTTAAGTAATACACATGCCAAATAAGATACTGACTGTTTCTGTGAAGCTTATAAAGTTTAAGAACAACCTGAATGTTCTTTTTGGGTGCAGTTGTGAATGTCAGTTTAATCCATAGCTATTTTTTCCATGGATAAATACCACCCAAGAGTCTCTAACACACTTCTGGAAGAAAGCTTAGCTTCATATTTCCCTCCTGGAGATCACAAAGGTTTCTGAGGTTATGCTTTGAAAGAGCTTCTTACTGAAGTGTGATGAGATATCAGATTTCAAATAAAGACAGGTCTTTATACAAGGACAAATACATGATAAAATCCATAAATTCACCTTGATCCAGATTGGTTTTATCACAATGTTTATCAATACATTTCTGAGAAAATAAAGTGCTGTCAGCTTTACTTGGAGTAATGTGGGGGACCTAAGGAACAAGACTTAATACCACTCTATACTTGTTTATATTCACAGAATCACTGCAGTTGAATATTTGCTGCAGGTGGAATGTACCTCCAGTGATCATCTGGTCCAATTCCCCTGCTCAAAACAGGGTCAGCTAGAGCAGGCTGCTCACTCAAGTTTTGGATATTTCTAAGGATGGAGACTCCAGAAGATCTCTGGGCAACCTCTTGCAGCGCTTTAACACACTCAGACTATTTTTTTTTTCTCATATTTAGATTTCTTATATGTCAGTTTGCACCATTTACCTCTTTTCCTGTCACTAGGCATCCCAAAGAAGGCTCTGGGTCAGTCCTCCTCTCTTTCATCAGGTGTTTATAGACATTACTGAAACCCTTTGCTTCGAGGCTTCTCTTCTCCGGGCTGAACATTACAGCTCTCTCAGCATCTTTTCCTATGACAAATGCTCCAATTCTTTCACTATTTTTGAGGCTCTCTGCTTCAGTAGGTTGGTGTCTGTCTTATATTGGGGAGCCCAGAACTGGTCCTAGAAGTCCAGATGGTTCTTGCAAGGCTAGGTAGACCTGTTGGTGGTACTCCTCCTAAAGAAGCTCAGGAGACTTTTGACCTTAACCTGTTGAGGTCCCTCTGAACGGCCACGTAACAATTAGATGTATCGCTTCTCCCTGGATTAAGTCATGAAGTTTCTGAGGATGCACTCTGTGCTATTGTCCAGGTCATTAATGAAGGAATTAAACACTGTTGGTCCCGGTACAGATCCCTAAGGTACACTCCCGGTGGACTGGCTTCCAGGTGGGCTTTGTACCACTGATCGCAACGCTTTGAACGCAGCTGTTCTAACAGGCAGTTTTTACCCACTTCATTGTCATTTTACGTAGACCATCATTTTGTCTATGAGGCTCTCCTGGGAGACAGGGTCAAAACCTTAAAATAAACAGCATCTACTGCTCTCTCCTCATCCACTGAGTTAGTAATTTCCTTGTAGAAGGCCATCAGTTTGGTCAGACATTTCTTCTTCATAAATCCATTCTGACTACTCCCGATCTCCTTCATCAATTCGCAGTTGCTAAAGCCATTTTGAGAGTGCATATTTTCAGCACCATCTACGTATTTGGGATGTCATTGCTTATTCTAAGTGAACTAAATTGAAGAAAATAGTTTAAGAATTGTCTATAAAATACTGTTCCTCTAAGTTTTTACCATGGTAGATTGTTGCGTGCTATTTTTTCCCTGCAAAAAGAAAAATAGAAACATAAAATATTCTGTATAGATAAAATTACATGGAACAGTAATATAAAATGTAGTAATGAACTTTACCACATTATGTAATATTTCAAACTAAATAAGGCAAAAATATGACTCAGGGAAGTTGACAGAATTTCCCTCCAAGCAGATTTCTAATGTAACATCAGCAGGGAAGAAGGCCATCTGTCCATGTGTTTTTCTGAAAGGATATTCAGGTTTCTTTGGAAAACAACCAGACCCTGTCCTTGTAGAGTTTGGCAAATCTGTGATATGAAATAGTTATTTAACAGATTGAAGGTTTTTGTGCAATTCAAGAGACTAGAATGACAGAGAAGGCAACTGCCTTAGCAGTAAAAATCAGTGTATGCCCTGTCCTCATGAAATAATAATAATGGTAATACTTAGAGCTTGATAGCTCTTTAAATGTTAATACATATAGTAAAGCTTAAGCTAAGGCAATAATATCTGCTGCACATACTTTTAAAGTTCTTTATAAGTATATTCCCTGTAAGTATCTTCCCTGTGCCAGGAAAGAATATAGATTGTTTTTCATCTCTGCAGTACTTTGGTGCTTTAAGTCCTATATTTCCTGAAATGTGTTCTCTTCCAAAAGACATTGAAAATCATGCCCATATGTGGTACCTGCAATTAGTATATTGAAACTTGAAGTTATATCAAGGATTAATTTGAACTTTAAAACTGAAGATTTTATGCACTTTCTCTGAATACAGCAATCTCGTTAAATGCAAAATTCTCATCTGAGAAATTTACCATCAAGCTGTTTATGGTAGAGATACTCAACACCCTTGAATTTTCTCACCAGTTTGCCTCTGAGTTCTTCAAGGATTTCTGAATCCTTGAAGATGTACAAGAATGTTACGTGTTGCAACTTATCTGACTAAGGTTACTATTCATGAAGAAATCTGGATTTCAACTCTTTCTATATTTTGTTTTCCTAGACTTGAAATTAGTTCTTTTACAAATCTTGGCCTGCATTGATATTTTGATACATATAATTCATTTTGATTAGTTGGGAAAGAACATGGTTTGCCTAAGGGATGTGGGAGAGAGACCATGGCAGAATTTATTGGCTTAAGGCTCTGTGATCTAGATTGTAATGAAAGCTAGATTAATTAATTGTTCTGACTTGAAAATACATGTATATAGCAATTTAACTTTTTTGTCTTTTTGCCAAAGCAGTGAGACAATAATTTCATAAATTGCACTGGACCCAGACTGTTGAGAGAAATTACTTTCCCTGCTTAGTAGCTTTTGACTTACAGATGCATCATTGTTCTTGGATATCCTTGGTTTGGAGTGCTGTTGTTGTGACATACAGGAAGAGAGACTACACTATGTAATATTTAATTTTGCTCTCCAGATTATATACAACCTCATAGGTTTACAACAATACCATTTATTGTGCTCAGAAGATGAGAGTAAACCAATTTTAAATTAATGCAACGTGTTCCTCAAGGAAAAAAGTAATGGAAGCTGCAATCTGTTCTTGTGGTTTCAGGACCCTGTAGAGCAAATTCAATTCAGCAAGGATATCATAAATGCCAGAAATATTTTGGGAAGGTCTGAGCATGACAAGAGATCTTGCAAATAATAAATTAAGAGGAAAGGAGAAAACTACATTTTCCAAGTTGTACTTAAGAGATTTGAGCACCAAGCAAAAGCCCAAGAATCCCTCTTAAAAAGGAACAACACAGATGAAAAATGAATGAGATTTTTCAGTACTGAAATTGTAAGAAAATTTTTCAAATTTAGGGTTTTTTAGTCTTTCTGGAACAGTCTCACACTTTATTAAAAAAAAAAAAAAAAGAAGTGGACTACACATTAGGAATTCATAACGTTTCAGTTTATATATTTATAACTCGGTGAAAACCCAAAGAGGCATTCAAATTATGGTACATACAAAATACATGAGCATTAAACTCCCTTGAAATGGTTGTGACATATTAGGAAGTTATGACTTTTAAGCTCAGTGATTCGAAAATTAAGTGACACAGCAGGCCATGTGGATTCAATATACCTATTAGTGCACAGAAAGTAAGAGTTTATTTATCTTAGATGGTTTATGGTCTTTTTTTAGGGAAGAGAACTGAGGCAGGAGAATCAGGAAACAACATTTAAAATAAATTTCTGAACGGATCAGCTGTAGAGAAAACTGCTTCCACTCTTTAGCTGATAAAGAAATTGACTTTTTACATAATCTGCCATTTCTGATAATATTTCATGATATAGAAATATCATTTTTCACTCCCAAATTAGACAATCCTGTGTTACAGATATTGTAAGATATTATACAGATAGTACAGATATGTATTGTTTCATTTCAGTAGGTATAGAATGAAATGAGTTCTTGAAAGAGAAAGCAGATATAAATCATAGTTCATAGAATCACAGAATATTAAGGGTTGGAGGAGATCATAAAGATCATTAAGTCCCAACCCCACTGCCATGAGTCGAAGCATTCAGTATTATTTTTGTTTTCTGTGTTTGACAGATCAACTCATGCTACTCTTCTAAAAAACTCAGACTAATGATGAAATTCAGGTTTTCACGCATCCAAAGTTTGTAACTTTAAAGGACAAGCAGCTGGCCTTGTGACAAAGGCTGGTTTTGTTTCAAGAAAGAATGCTTGAAAGTGACATATTGGCTAAAGTATTTTTCTACTATAATGTAGCAATTAGAACAACTATGTATTGTCATTTTGCCATGCAATTTTGTCTTAACCTTTTGAAATCCATGTACAAGTAGGCATACAGAGCAGGTGGAGCAGTGTCAGCTCAGGGACACTGGTCTGAAATATAATTCTTTGTTATATCACTCGTAGTGAAATTATTTTAGTAATTCAGTGACATTTCTGCAAGCCCTGACACTTAGCAAAATGCCAGCAATTGTAAGCAATCTTGGGTACGCCAGGAGCGACGCAGAGTTCCTTGTATTTGACCATTATGTTTTACATGCAGCTAGACAAATGGAGGAAGAGCTTGCCTCAGAGGGTTCCAAAGGGGATCCTGTGCACTGTGAAGCCTGTGGGAATTTTAAGAGCCTGAAACACTGACAGAATAGAAGAACACTGTTATGTGCTCTTGTTGGAATGACTCTTAAAAGCAGCATAGATGTGGACAAAAAGGCTATGGAAGAAGTTGCCAGAAATTTCAGGATTTTTATTGATTTCACTTAAATCCATGTATGTGTCTCTATAGCCTTATTCACCCTGCCATTTTTCTAAAATACAAGACTCCTCTGTTTTAAACACAAATATTTATTCTGTCCCTATTGTTGCCTGAAAGTTGTAAGTGAGAGAAAATGTGGCCATTGGCTAATTTGCTAAAGTGTTGGTCATTCACTGTGTTAATATTTGGTTTCAGTTTTAACTCTTGTGTTGTTTAAAATGATTATGAATCTAGGTTTCTTCTTCCCAAATCACTGTTTCACAGATTAGTTCCTAATGATACACCAGTATTCCCTGCTGATTTTTACTTATTATTATTTAAAACAAACCGGCTTTTTTTCTTTTTTTTTTAATCTCAGTAATAAGCTAAAAATTGTACTGCCACTTTTCTGAACTAGTGAATGAGGAAGTTTAAGGTAATTTAATGTTTTCAGGCAATAAATTATAAAGAACACATATTTATATTGTAAATGCCATCCTTTTCCAAAAATCAGTGGTATGAGAGAGTCACAGAGATCCAGCACACAGTTCAACTAGACAAATTTCACTAAGTTTCTCACCAGCAGTGTGAGAGCACTAGGCTTTGGTTCTTTGATACTATTGTGACAAAGTGGAAAAGACTGCTTAGAAAAATACTGCTGTTTTTTCTGTTTTGCTTTACTTTGTTTAGGAAAGTTTGAAAGATTCAGATTTTACCATCTACCTTGCAATTGCAGTTTTATATAAAAAAAAAAATCCTCATTTTAGGTGGCAGCAAAGTATAGACAGTACAAGTATATCATTGCCACAGACAGAAACTGAAATGCCATTTTATAGTAAGCAGAAACCATCAGAAATAACTGGCACAGTGAACCCTCTGTGCACACAAGGTCCCTGTATCTAAGCAGCATAAAGAAACTCATGTCAACTCTAGCACCTGTTTTTCTACAACTGTTCTTAGCTATTTACACCTCCTAGAATTCCTGTGTAATACTTGAGCACAAAAGAACCTTTGGTTGGTAAAGCATCTACATCAGAAAATCAACTAGTGGCTGACTGATGTGTGTGCCTTCATTCTCTAACAACAGCAAAGCAAAGCCAGCATTTCTTCTTCCAGAGATAATAAAATACATTGTGATCTAATCTATGTCAAAGAACTGATTGAAAGGCTTTAAAAAACATTTTTTGCTATTCGCAGTCTACCACTTGTGACTGGACTTGTCATTCAATCTAAAACTGAAAATTAAATTAAACTTTAGTAATCCATTGTAATTAACACTAAGAAACTGATTACTTACATTTTCTGGAGGGTAACCACAAAATTAATCACACTGTGCAGAACTTGATTTTACTTTTAAATTCTGTGAAATTTCCATTGTGTTTATAATTCTCCTGCAACACTTGAAGAAAGTTTATCCCTAATTCAATCAGTCCTCTCACTTAGGGCTTTAGAAGATCCTCCAGATATCATGAATCACTGGTAACATGGTACAATTGAATGACTCCAAATGAATGTCTATTAATAAAAGAGAACTGGTATATGCATTATGCAGTACATTAGGGAAAAGAAGATATGACAGTAAAAGATACATTTCAACCTTAAAAGGTGGCTGTGGTATTTATTGCATCTTCTTAGAAAGTTAAAGCAAAGGCTGAAACTGTTGATGCAAGACAGTTGTACAGAAGAAGGTAAATTGCCCACACAGATAAATATCAATCCTCTTCTCATGCAGAAATCTGTTGTAAAATCATCTCAGATTCAGCCTGTTGCATTAATATCTGCTAAAATCTGTGTTACGTCCTGACAACGCTGGGAGTGGATTATTTTGAGTGTGGCACCTCAGATAGTGAAAAACCTTAAAATTATGTCTGAGAGGTATAAAGCATGGGGGAAACAAAAAAATTTCGATCTTCTGTGTAAAAAAAACCAAAAATTAAAAAAAAAAAACAAACCTGAGAAATATATTTGTGTTATTGATAGTGTTTGAGATTTCGTACTCTATTCTCTCTCTTGCTGTGAACTTCATCAGGTGCACTGATTTATTTTTCTTTCTCTACCCTTAATGAAAATAACATTCCAAAGTGTTAATATTGAACTGGGAGTATTGAACATTGTTTTAAGTACTGAATGAACTAGAGAAAATCATCTTAGAGAATAAATCATTTTTGGCTAAGTAAAAGGGGACTTCCAAGACCATGAAGTACTTCACTATAGAAGCTCCTTGGCAAGATTTCTGGCCACCTCATAGGAATTGGTAGCTTAGTTTCATGAAAGAAAGATTAAGGGTGTAAAAATGGACAGATTATTTAAAATATGTAGTCTTTTTAGAGCCCCTCTGGAAAAGTGCCAAGTTGTATAAATCATATGCTTCCCCTAGAGTCAAATTGGGAAGAAATTCCATGAGAATCTGGAACAAATTTGAGAACCTGTCCTTGAAAGTTGCGGTGCAACCTTGCAGCTCAACTTGTCAGGAGAAAAAGATGATGGAGAAATGTGTTGTGGGACTTGGAGTGCTTCCCAGGTGTTGGGTTTTGGTCTTCTCTCTTCTTGACTTCACCCTGGCATGAAAGTCAGATGAACTGCATCTGTGCCTCCTTACCCTTCAGCAGTAGGAAATCCAGTTGCCTGAGCAAGGAAAGAAGTGGTTGCTGTTAATGATTCCTTGGAAAGGGAGCCAGGGCTATGAGGCCTGCCCAGCAGAGCACCTGCATTATTGTGTACACATAGCATAAAAAGAAGTTGTACTCCCAAAGGAATTCAGGTTTAAAAGCTGTAACTCTGTCCCTGACTGCTTGTTGAGGAATTAGCTAGGGCATTTAAAAGGAGCATCATATCAAAGCAACATGAGAGAATTATATGGAAGAGTGTTTTATTAATTTGCTTTTTATTTTTACAGCTGGGAATTTTTTACTTGAAAATTTGTTTCTATTTTATTGGTAAATGCTATTTTGAAAATACAGCCTTCCTGATTTTGAAAGGGATGCTTAATATTTTTTATCAATTTGGCATATAAGCAATAAATGCAGATAAATATAATGAAACTGAATGTCTCCTTCTCGATTTTGTATTAAAATGAAGCTCGTATAGAACCCTGTCATTGTGGCACAGTGGGAATATCATAGATTTTGACAGTCTCCATTTCCCTTTATAAGAATTTGGACTAGTGATCTTCTATTGCTATAATTCTTTTTGTATAACTTCTGAGACATAAAAATATGGATGATAATATAGGTTATGGCTACATTTTTCCTTGCCTTTTGCATTCTCTTATAAAAATTTTGCCTGAGCTTTTCACACTATAAACTACACAGACGCTGACTCAGGCTAGATTTTTTTCCCAACTAGAATTCTTCCTTTTCCCTCAGGATCTTTGACACTTCAGAAGTGCTGACCTAGAAAGAGCACACTGTTAAAATACTGTTTTATGCTAGAGTCTCAAAAAAAGAAACTGATAGATGACTAGCATTCACAGCCTTTAGCTGACATAGGTCTATTTGCTGATGGCTGTGCAGGAAAAAAAATGATGAAATTCAAGCTCAGGAAACTGGGAAATGCAACGGTGTCTCATCATGGCTTTTGTAATTTTATTGGTTGAAAAAAAATCCACTAGCTAATATTAGTATGATGAAGTAAAACTAATTCTGTTGTGATTTCCCCCCATTTGATGTATAGTTCTACTTTTTGGGGGCGTTATTATTATAGCTAGATGAAAGAGTTGCATTTCATAATTTTTAGCACTATTAATCACAGAGTGACAGAATATGCTGAGTTGGAATGAATCATTGAGTCCAGCTCCTATCCTGCCCAGGACCATCCCCAAGATTCACACCACATGTCCAAGAGTGTTTTCCAAACACTTGAATTCTGTCAGGCTTGGTGCCTGTCTCTCCAGTGTCTCATTCCCCAGTCTGTCTGTACATTCAGGGTTACCCATCTCAGATACAGAATCCTATCTTTGTTGAATTTCATATGGTTGGTGATTGTCCAATCCTCTGATTTGTCAAGGTCTCTCCACAGGGCCTCCCTGCTCTCAAGGGAGTCAACAGCTTCTCCTAGTTTTGTATCATCTTCTTAGAATCCTTTCAAGTCCTGTGTCCATGTCATTTATGATGACGTTGAAGAGCACAGGGCCATAGAAGGTGAAGTGCTGTGCAAACTGCTGTTCTACGCCCTTACTCATGTGCCACACCCCTGTTTGCCTAACTCCTGCTTTCTGTGCTCTGGTTTGCTTTTATACCCTGGAGACATTTAAATCTCCTTTGGTTGATCGCGGCATTGGCCCTCCTCACCTAGTTGGCTACCAAGGGTCATGATGAGGCTCCTGAACCTTGGGGAGTCCCTGTACAGCTTGATCTCACTCCTGGTCTTTCCTTCAGTCATAGTGGTTTGAGCTTCACCGACTGAAATAAAAATTCGAAAAGTGTTTCAACAAATTTGATTTTTGATGCAACGAAGTTATTGAACAAGAGAATTGAAAAGAAAATAGGTTTTTCAAGGTATCAAGTTGATGCTGGAGTATGTCATGTAGAATTATTGCTATATTATTAGAGGAATCAAAACGATTTTCAAGATACATGCATGATTATACATTCATTATTTTATTCAAAGGTCTCCTGGTGCAATTTGATTTATCCATTATATCATCTATATACACAAGAATATCTTCCATTACTTGCTGAAAAGTTACCACTCTGGGTTAAAGGTTAATAAATTTAAAGTATAAATATAGCATTTTCAGAGGATGAAAATTTAATAATTCAGATTTTCTTATATAAAGGTTATAGGTTAGCACAAATACATCTAAAATTAGCTGACTTTTTTTTTTTTAGATTGACATTGAATCAGATAATATTTTCTTGTATTCTTGAAATAATGCACTTAAACTTCCTGACCCGCCACCAGGCATTGACAAATGGAAGAGCAAGAATGATTAAAGCAAGAAGAAAATTGAAATACTGAATTGAAATACTGCATAAGTTAGCTAGGATTCTCTTTAAAAGATTTTAAGTTTGCCAGTGATGGCAAACCAGTTCTTCCAAGGAGATGTTTCATCCTTTTTTTACAGGGAAGAATATTTAACAGTAGAATGAGAATTAGTTACAAAACTTGACTTGAAATGGCTTTCCGCTTTTTTGGCTGATAATCTCCTGTACTCAGGGTGCCAATCATCTGCATAATCCCCATGGCAAAATGGATAAAGTAAAAACAAAAGAAATGTCCTCTTCAGGGGAGGAATCATCACACAGTCAGTTACTGGTTAACGGCATTCACAAACGTATTAGAGTCCCAGAGGACCCAGTTTGACTGATGGGACAGTTTGTCTTGTAAAGAATGTGCTGCAGTTTAGCACAAAGGTCATTGCAGTTCATTAGTTAAAATTTATTTTTTAGCAAAATTGGTCTTTTTAGAGCTTTTTACTGTTGGAAACTGGTTTAAATCCTTAATGAATGTGACAACAAATGCATGGTCATATTCTGCAAAAGTTCTGATGTAGTTTCTCTCACTTGGCCATAAATCATTTGGACAGAAATTATGTAAATATTGGAAGACTACAGCACAGTTATACATTAGGTCCTTTGGCAGAGAAATATGTGTCTATGCTCAAATATATTTTAAGAAGTCTCTGCTCTTTGCTACTACTAGTTGGTCAACCCTATCCTCTACCCTCTTACATCTATTGGTTCAAGGGTTTTAGTAGAGCTGTGGTTTTAAATTGTCTTAAAAAACCATATAAGTTCTACTTTTTGCTATTGTTTGTTTACATTCTTCGGTAAGCCAGTTCATTTGAGTGCTGGGATGAATGCTTTTCCTTAGCCAAGAAGGAAAAGATAACACAAAACTGTATACTGAGAGAAGGTAAACCACTATTTCTTTCAATATTCTTATCTGGTCTGGAAGAATCTGAAAATTCAGTCTTACATCGTTGCAAGCAGTACAAGGAGATGGTCAGTATATGTTTTTGATTACCTTTAAACCTCTGAGGACTTATCCAATCTTTATTATTATCTCTATAGCACCTTCCTTTAAGTATACACTGTCGTTAAAATGATGGAGAATGACTGGTCATTTACGTCAGTAATCTTTGTTGAAAGGAGTCACTAAGCCACTTCCCTACACCAAATATTCTATTAAAGTTCATTACTCATAGGCAAGATACTGTCTGAGGAAGTTTGTCGAAGTTTGTCTAGGGTTAGATCAGCTGATTGACAGGTTTGTTTGTTTTAGTACTAAAAGGAGCTTAACAAAATTAAACCTGAGTATATGACAAACTAGTAAATTACTTTCATTGCCACTTAGAATCAAATAGGAACATATATTCATTTAATTATAGTACCAAGAGTAGGAATTTTATAAATTTTAATATTTAATAAAATGTTAATTAGTAGACTGAACAATATCTTTGCTTAGTTCAGTATCAACTAAGTTCTTATGACAAATTTTCTTAATTTTATTTGAATTGCAGCACTGAGTTTAAGGGTAAAATATTTAAAGTTGCAGTGGTTTTAAATGTGCATAAAGCTCCAGAATCCTAGAAGGGCTGACAAAATTCAAGGAAGAAAAAAATTGTTAGACAGGTTTCTTAGAGCCCTCAAGAATTTCCTTAAAAAGTTCACTGTTAATTTTTTTAAAATTTATTATAAAAATGTTGCGTATACAGCTTTTAGAGTACATTTGGACAAACTTTGATGTAATTTTCATGTATTTAAACACTTTGACAGTTCTAAACCAAAGGCTTTATGTTTTACAGGAACCATTCTATGAGATGTACTAAACAAGTTTAAATTTTGTTCATTACCTTTGTTCAAAAGTCAGAGGTAGAAACACAGACCAGAACTTTTTTCACTGCCTCTTCGGATAAATGTGGGGGAAAAAGATTAGAATCTAAAGTTTCACTGAAAATAACTGAGGTGCACTGGAAATATTTTACAGAGATTTTTATAAGTTTATAGAATAATATTAATAAGATTACAAAGGAAAGTTTAGCATAATGGCTGGCAATTAGTGTAAAATTCTGATACAGAATTACCTGGAACTGTTTGATCTCTTTATATTTAGGAGAGCTTGACTAGCTGCCTGAAGCACAACATAAAATATTAAAAGTACTGTTGTGCTAGTAATGAAGAAAAAAAAACCAGAAAGCATTCCTAATTTTTTGGTATGCCATGTGCACTGTTTTGCTTATGCAGAAGCATGAGAAGTACTCAAACACTAATGCAAGCCAGAGCAAGATCTTTTTGAGAGTTTAACACTGTTGATAAGGAAATACAACCATTTTTAATTTCTCATATTGCTCTGTGATCTTGAACTTAAAGAGAATTCAGTCTTTAGGACTCTACCTTGAATTAATTCTGCAGGTTGTAGAAGCGATCCAGGTCCCTGGCATTTCTCTTGGTGTTTCAATCTATATATTATCTGTGAAAAACTGTAATCATGGCACTCTATTCGATGTAGTCTTTGTCACTGGAGAGAAGTTTTCTTCAGTATTTTAAAATCTGCAGTGAAAAGTGTTTGGTGTGGAAAAATTACCCGGTTACTGAAACAGAAATAAATTCTGAATAGCTACAGAGTTGAAATGAAAGTCAGATTGTTAATTATATCCTTTGGAAAAGATCTGTGTTATTAAAAGGTGGCAATTATCTCAATGGCAAAGTTGACAATAGTGCAGTTCCCACTGCGAAATAATATACTTCCCTGAAGGGCCATGTGCCACGTCCTTCCCTGAACCATAATCCTTTCTACAGAATTTTATTTCCTCAATTTTGACCTTCAGAACAAGTCTGGTGACATGTTTTAGTCTGTGATTGGCAAGACTCAAAGCAAATTTCCTAACAGAAAGGCAATTTATTGAACCATCAAGATATGTCCTACAATAAAGGTCGGGATGAATATCTCCTTTCCAAAGATAACAAATTTTAGAGGAAACATGAAACAAATTCTGAGCTCACATATTGGCCAAGTTTGTGTCATACTAACGTCAAAGCTACTTATTAAATATTTTGCAAGGCTAAAGAATATTGAACAGCAAAACCTGAGATAATACTTTTCAAGGTCACTTTCTAGATGTTGATATGTCAGGATTAAGGGTGAATACATGATATGTAGGAGATATTTGGGGTTTTTAATCTTAAAATACTCTCTTCCATTCGTTGTGTTCAAGATAATGTAGCATTTTCTGTTGATTGTTCATACCCTATGGTGATAAAAAATGCATACTTAGTTGAAGAATAATGATTAAGATTAAGATCTTGTCATGGTTCTGTCTGGAGGATTGAAAAGGAAAGACTATTCTGACTTACTTATTAGCTGTTTGCATACCTGTTCAAAAACTGAGGATGCTGTACCAACTAAATAGGAATGAAAACCAACCAAAAGGAATGAAACATCTTCATTCCTTTTTATGTCAGCAATGTTTGTTAATGGTGCATTTTATGGTTGTCTTTCAATTTGGGAAAACCACACTGTCCTGCCTCAGGTGGGAAGTTGCCAGCAAATGTCATTTCCCCAGGGAAACTCAGAGCAGCCCTAATCATAGAATCAGGAATGGTGTGTAGTAAAGAAAGGAGGAGGAAACAGAGGTTTTACAGTGCATTATCACCTAGGGAAGCCTAATGATCAAGAAGAGAAAATGATAAGAAATAGGGAGACAGATCCTTTCTTATGAGAAGATAGGAGACATCTGGGATGCAAGTACTGGTGGTCCTGAGAAGAAGACTATGGCTGTCTGCGGGAAGTATGGAAAGGTGTAAGTCATGGTTCCATAATTAAAACAGTTAAAAAGTAGCTTCTGTTCTTTTATAGCCAGACCATGTGGAAAGTTGTCTGATTCTTCTAGCTGGACAGTCAAAATTGAATTTTCTCAACAACACCACAGAAGTCACTTTCATGAAAAAAATGCCACACAGACAAGTTTGGACTGAATTCCTTGCTTAGGAGCTGGTAAAATAGATGCTGAAACCTTTGCAAAAATGTGGAAGTTCTCAGTCCTGGCACATTCAAGATCATCTAGTTCCAACGCCCGTGCCATGGGCAGGGGCACCTTCCACTAGACCAGGTTGCTCAAAGCCTCATTCAGCCTGGCCTTGAACACTTCCAGGGCTGGGGCATCTACAGCTTCTCTGGGCAACCTCTACCAATGCTTCACCACTCATAGTAAAGAATTTCTTCTTAATATCTAATCTAAAATTACCCTCTCTCAGTTGGAAGCCATTCCCCCTTATCCTGTCACTACATGCCATTGTAGAAAGTCCCTCTTTGTCTTTCTTGTAGGCTTTCTCCAGTTACTGGAAGGATGCAATTAGGTCGACCCAAAGCCATCTCTTCTCCAGGCTGAACAACCCCAATTCTTTTAGCCTTTCCTCAAAGGAGTGGTGCTTCATCCCTCTAATCATCTTGGTGGCCTCCTCTCAAGTAATTCCAAGAGGTCGATGTTTTTCCTGTATCGGGGACCCCAGAGTCGGATGCAGTTTTCAAGGTGGGGTCTCACCAGAGCAGAGCAGAGGGGCAGAATCCCCTCCCTNTAGATGTGTCAACCACTCCACTCGGCTTGGGGTCATCTGCAAATTTGCTGAGGCTGCACTCAATCTCTTTGTCATTGATGAAGACATTAAACAGTGCTGGTCCCAATACAGATGCCAAAAAGACACAACTTATCACTGATGTCCATCGGGATCTGTTGACCACCATCCTTTGGATGTGATCATCCAACCAATTCCTTGGCCGCTGAACAGTCTACCCATCAAATCCATCTTTCTCCAATTTAGAAAGAAAGATGTTGTGAGGAACCGTGTCAAAGGCTTTGCAGAATTCCAGATAAATGACATCCCTTGTCACTCTTGACCCTTGTAATCACTCCATGAGAGAAGGCCGCTAGTTTGGTCAAGCAGGACTTGCCCTTTGTGAAGCCGTGCTGCTTGTATCTCATCACCTCCATGTGCTCCACGTGCCTTAGCACAGCTTCTAGGAGGATCTGTTCCATGATCTTGCCAGGCACAGATGTGAGGCTGACAGGTCAGTAGTTCCCAGGGCCCTCATTTCTACCCTTTTCAAAAATGGGTACATTTCCCTTTTTGCAGTCACCTGTGACTTCACCTGACTGCCTTGACTTTTTAGATATCATTGAGAGTGCTTTGGCAACTACATAAGCCAGTTCCCTCAGGACTTCTCAGCCTTCTCCTCATCCATTGTTAGCAGTTTCCCACATTCTTTATTAGGGGGAGTTACACCTTCTTTGACCTTCCTTTTCTGGTTATAAACAGAAAATCAGTGAATTATCTGTAATTCCTGTAATTGCCATTCTTACTCTCATTCCTTTTGATGCCTTGATCAAAGCCTTGTTGTACCTTATGCTAAACATCCACATAATTGATAGTTCTTGTCTCAATGAAGTGCAGTAATGCAGCCTGAAAGCACCTAACGATTGTAATAGGCAATGGATGTGTGCAGGGGAAGACCCAGTAAAGTAACAATAATAATATCCCCTCTGTTCGCTAAGTGTTTCAAGTTCATTTGAGATGAGTTTGCTTCTGGTTATTTAACACAGGAACAGTAGAGAGAACTAGCAATGCAGAAAGCTTTGCCAAGGTAATTAGGATCCCGCAGTGAGTGCTTCTGCTTGAAGGAAGGCTTATCAGGAAATATAAACATTGTAGAAACTAAGATAGCTACATGAAGAAACAAAAAACACAGGTAACTCTTTCTGATTTTTGCTGTTAAAGCTGCTGCTAATACTAGTGGTATCATTTAGTCATATAGAGGGCCACCTAGAATAATCTATAATATTATAATATAATATAATAATATATAATAATTCTATAAAACAATGTTTAATATTCACCTAAAAGCTTCTAACTTAAAGTTTAATGACTCATCTTGCCTTACTTTTGTGTCTTACATTTTTATTTAACGTATTCATTTTAATGCGCATTAAACAGACTTTCTAATACTTTTTAACAGCAAGTCTTTCTTTTCTGCTTCATCTGAGATGTAAGCTTCATTCCAGACTTCTGCTACAATTTATGCATTTCTAAAATTCTACTTTGTTCCCTAGACTTTCTTTAGAATTTGTTTATTCTTCTTCAGCTTTAGAATTTGAAAAGATCTGTCAAAGAAATCATAGTGAAATAAAAACTGCTGATGGAAATATTATTTTCATGTAATCCTTTGCTGTATGTCTGCAAGGCGCCACAAAAGTGGAACCCAGAACCTATTGATGTGCTGAAGCGTTCACATTTTCCAGAACTTTTATTTCAGATTTTCCATAGAAATGGATAAATATCATGAAAAAGCTTATTTTGACTATTTCTTTCAATTTTATCAGTTTTTCCATTTATTGCCAAGTAAAACTGATGTATAATTCCTGACACGCATCAAGTGAACGGGTGTTGACACACTTTCCTCTGTCATAAACATCTCAGAAACAAGAAATCTTGTAAAAGATTTACAAATATCCAGGTTATTAGATCACTCACAACAGCATGTGTTTGGATTGTTGTTTTGTTTTGTTTTGTTTTGTTTTGTGGTTTGTTTTTTCTTCTCTCAGCTACTTAATCTAAAATAAATGTAATTCAAATCCTGTAGAGAAATTCTCCCTCAGTAGGGAGTGGTGGGAAATAGCTTTTAAAAGTGTGAATATACTTTGAGTTATATCATTTTTCCTGTAATATCTTCATCCTCTTCCTGGTGGTAATTGTTCTATATTTCATGTTGTAGCACTTTAAGTTAAAACAGCATGGGAAAGACAGTCCTGTTCCACTGTGATGATATATCACAGTCAACACTTGCATACAAACAAGAACTGAAAGACTGCTTTCCAAGACTGAAAATAGCGTAGTGAATTGTTGGTTACCATTTAGCATAACTTAAATGACAAAAATCCTTTCAACAACTTATGTACCCACATCACAAGAACTTTGAAAGATTTGAAAGAAGTGGAGTACAGTGATTCCACCCTTAGTATTTTTGCTTCAGATTTTAAGACTTGCATTGGTTTTCTGCATTTGTCTCCTTTAAGGTTTTGGGGGGCTTTGCAGTTCAGTAATATACAGTTTTCCTTGTGTCACAAGCTTAATGACTAAGTAGTGAGCTTTGGGCATTTAACAAGCTTCCTCCGAGTACATTTGTAGTGTTGCTTTATTTTCAGTTGGGATGTTTCTATCTAAATCCCATTTTAAATTTTATTTGATGTTTAAATCAATTCCACAGAAGTCATGTCTTTTGTCTGCTATTTAAATATCTACTTCTTCTTTATCATTAAGTTTTTCTATGCATGATTGAATTCCTCCATAATAAAAATCTCATGGTGCATTATACAAGGAAGTCAAACAAGTAGGTTATTTCTATATGGAGGTTGTAGCCACGATCATTGTGTAGATTTAGCCGTTCATGTGGCTCTCTGGATCTCTGTGTATAATCCTTGTTGGGTACACCTGTATTACTTCGGTAAGTGTAGCTGTGTTTGGGTTCAGATTTGGTGTGTCAGGAATCTGGTTGACATCTGTGATTGCCTTTAGCACATAACAAGGCTGATAAGGACGCAGAGCAGAGGCTGGGAATCAAGATGACCTCTTTTGATGAAAAAGAATTATCTAGAACATATGTTTCTTGAAACTTTATAAATAACCTCAAGTATCAACTAGGGTGAAATAGTTTGTTTGTTTCAAACTATTTGCTTGTGCTTTGTTTACCTTTCTCCCACACCTTTCATTTCTTTGGTGAGTCGATTAAATAAGGTCTATTGCCCTCTTTGATTTGAAAAAAGTAGAGTTTGTTTGTCAATGGTGATGTGGCTCTATGTCATTATTTGGGGTATTTTTACCAAATCAGTTTTGGCATGAAGTTAAATCTGCTACGCATTTTGCCAGTGTGTTGCATAAAAGCTCTGATTCATTATTTTTTTTCTGCTTGCATTTTATGGCAATTATATGCAAATCAGTCTGGCCATGGATGAATGAAATGCATTGACCTATTAGTTTACCTGAATACTTTTCCAAACCTCCTAAGTGTGTAAATCTCATGAAGAAATACAGACTTTTAATAACATTTGGTCAAACTTTTAAGATATCTGGAATGTTTCCTTAAAGCAGAAGTCCAAATGTGCTTACTGAAATTTTTCAATCAGATTTGTGATCTTAAGTGTAATTAGTAGCAATTAAATTGGGACTTTCAGGTTTGAAAGGACAATTAGACAGGAAGAACACTAAAATTTGATGTGAAACTTTGTTTTGGGAAATCAGGGATATAGAAAATAGGTAAAAGCATCTAATTAAATTAGACCAAAACTCATAGTAACTCTATAGCTCAGAATTGCTCAGGAATAACTTGGACAATAAATTATATTAATTTCTCCCTATTTGCAATACGCCTATGTTGGGGTCTCTGCTGTCCCGACACCTGGGGAAGATTCTTGGAAAATTTTTGAGAATATTCTTGGAAATAATATTGGTAAATATTGATATAAAGGAATATTAGAAACATTCTTGGAAAAAATATTGTGGGAATATTCTGATGAAGAATAGTTTTCTTTAATATGTGTTTTAACAGTTCCAAACTCGTACAAACTTCCAGCAGTTTTAATGGAGTCTTCAATTTTTTAAGTACTGAAGAACTCAGCAGTTGCTTTCCCTTGTAGATCTTTTTCTTGCAAATCTTTCCTAATGCAAATTTTTCATGTTTGTTTAGGGCTAGTAATAACCTTAATGATAAAAAGTCTCTGAGACTCCAAGCCCTAAAAATGTGTGGTTTTTTAGTCTCTGGAGCTTTATCTTCCATCTCTACTATTACCTTCCCATTTGCAAGGAATGTTTCTAAAACATGCTGATTTTCTGGTTCTGGACAATGGATAACGTCTAAGGAATGCTTTTTCCATCCCCTCATATTCTTTGCTCTGCTTTCTATCCTTCTTGACTGACACTGTGTCTTTCATATCCTTCTTTTAAACTTTTTGCAGTTAATTCCTCCAAGATATTCTTCACTCTTGTTATTTCTCATTTGCCTAAACTGCAGTTGCCCCTGTAGTTATTGCACATCTACTCATCTCTTTGACTCCCTTGGTCGGCTGCACTGACCAGAGTACTAAGTACTTCCTATTTCTTTCAGTTCTCATTTTGTTCCTATGGTGTGGTTAAATAACTCATACATTTCTCATTCTTCTCTTGGGGGCATTGACCAGATGCAGACAATCAACTTGTTCAGTGGCACCCACAGCATGAATCCCTGAAGCAACAGACAAACTGTGGTGCTCTGCAGCAGTGGGGAAACATATTCTCTGTATTTCTTAAAATCTGGTAATGGTGAGTTTCTCAGAATACCAAAGTTTAATACTGATTCTATTTTCTTTTTTCTGTAAAGGTACCTCAGTAATGCAATGGTCATTCTTAGTCACGAATGTATCAGGGTATGTTTGAGAAGAGTCCTGTAAGGAAAGGTTCTGCCATCACTGTTTTAGCTGCCCATACTCGGGATAGGCTCAAATAAAAAAACAATATATAACCTTGCATCCTCTTACAAACGGCCAGCAGATAGCGTGGCAGATCTCGAGTCCTACCTGCTTATTATATTACTTTTTGCATCTGTATGACACAGTGTAGAAGTCAAGAGACCTGACGTGTTGAACTTGCCTAAGTATAGAAATCAAATCATAAAAGAGCCACTGCTTGCACTATAACAATGTAGACATACTGGTACTGTTCCTGAGTGTCAAAGTCAATGGTGTTATCATAATTATCTGTGTTCTGAGCATAAGTCTGGGATTATATTTAATTATACAGTGTACCATGTTACCTAAAGTAAACAAATGTTTTATTAAATTAACTGGAGTTAAATTGGTCCATTTAAAGTGTTTCTAATTTAAAGGGTTCATTTTGGAAAGCCTCTTCAAAACTGAGCTAATTAGCTGGGATTGCCTATTTGAATGCTGTACAAAATGCATGAAATTTGTCCAAAATATGTTAAAAATAATTGAACCATCTGTAAAAAAATGAGTTTTGCTATGATTGCTCATGAAGAATGTTTTTTGGCAAAATGATTTTATAAAGCAGTCTATTAGTCTTTCATATACTTACAATAATGTGCTCATCTAATTCTAATAACAAAAGTTGATATTTATTACTAAGCTATGATTCTTACTCAAAAAAAAAACCCAAACCAAACAAACACAAAAATCAAACCCCAAATCCTTTTTTCCTCAAAAGTTTCATTGTGTTTGTAACTGGAGTACAATCTGAGAAAGCTTTCTGAAACTATCTCCTAAATTAATTAGTTTGGTTTTCCCTTTATGAATCCTAGCTGTAAACCTGTTTCAGATAAGAAGTAACTATAGTAACATGTTCATCTGATTTACCTTTAATCTTGGAGTTGTAACACTTTGGGGCTTTTAACAAGAGTCATCTCATACGGGATCATGAACATCAGCTGGTTCTTGAGGTGCTTATATCTGTCAGGAAGCAGTGAGGGCTGAATGCTCCTAAAACAAGTAGCACAACCCAACCAGAAGGGGTTCAGGTGGGGCTGGACTGAAATGGGTCCCCCTAGGGAGGTTAGGTAGGGCCAGTAAGGGCTGGTAGAGCCCTCATGGCCCTGACAGTATCCTTCTATAATATTTTAGTTATTAGCATATTGACATTATTAAAGCTCTATGTAACTGTAAGAACATTGTTACGTTGTTGGTTTTTGTTGTCTACAGTATAACTTTTGAAATGGCATCACAAATCATTGTAAGCTGAAGTTTGCATCAAAAGAGTAACAGGTCTGTTCATCTAGAGAAAAAATTATCCAGTATTTTTATGCTTTAGATATATTTGTATTCCTATGACTGATATTCATTGCACTTTATACTGATCTTACAGATCAATAATTCCACTGATTTTAGCTAAGTCTTCTCTGAATGTCCAGCTTCTCTGAGTAGACTATTTTTGAATTCCTTGAACCTCTGTCTTTAGGCACTTCCTGTGCGAAATAAAGTGCAGGTAAACAATGTAGATGAAATGCTGAACTGCTTAAATTGATAGGAGTTTTGCCACTGTGTTTTCTTTGGTCCAGAATTTAAGCTTGCTGCTCTATATTTTTCATCCAGAAAGTGAGAAATGTAGATTTAAGTCAACTTCTTCATCCCTCTTTTTATCTTTTATATAAGACAAGGAAAGAAGAAGAAAGAAGGCTTGGCTTACCTAATTTTTCATTATTCTATATTTCAGAATTTGATATCCAAGGTTCTTTTTTTTTAAAAAATTAGAACCTGAGAGGCAGATTTTAGCCTGAGATTTGTGTTAAGTATTTTTCTACAGTGAAAGGAAAGAAACCTTCTGATCAGACTGTGATCAGTCTTTGTGAGTGTAAGTTCCCAAACTTTTGTGGAGCTGGCAAAAATAGGCATGGCAGTATTCTCCCTTGCTAAGGGTGAGATTATTCTGAGAAGACTTTTCACCAAATGGTGACTAAACAAAAGCAAGAAGGGCTCCTTAAAAGCCTTTGGCCTTGCAGATGCCTATTAGGGCAACTGCCTTTCCCAGAGCAGCAGTTGCCTGGACTAATGATTTTCAAAGGACCATAAGGAAAGCGGAAATCAAGTGTTGAGAAAAAGGTCCTTAGCAGCTGCTTTTGTTGCCAGAAGCTCCCTTGATTGCATCACATGTTTAGCTCAAACTAGTAAAATTGAACACAGTGTCTCACTGATAATTATAGCTTTTTCTCTAGAAAGATGGACACGCCAAGCAGTCGCTTTCATCTGCCAGACTCCGTGATGCAGAGCTAATTGGCAGGATGTTAGAGAGGTCATAGCATAGTCCGGTGGGAGATTAAACACACCTGAACTCTTTGAAATTAGCTCAGGATCATTTCAGACTTCCCAGGGAAGTGATTATCATTTAAAGTTAATAATCACAGTGAAAACAACTGGGAAGAGTGTTTCTTGTACAGGAAAGCCCTGGATTCAAAGGAAAGGACTGTAAGGTATGGAAAATTTTAGTGAAAACGTGATGCATCATTCAGGTAAAAATAAATCTTTATCTACGTCTCCTTAAGTACTTTCTTTCTCATCTAAAAAACTTTCAAGAACAGCATGAACCAACGTATTAAGAGACACACACATGAGGTCCCTTTAACTTTATATGATCAATCCAGGGATGACCAATAATAAATGCCCAAGGAAGAATCTAAGAATATAGCAAGTATATAAAAAATTTCCCAAATATCTTCCTAGCCCTTAGTAAGGCACATCGCCAGCTGTTTCTGTCAGATGTCTTCATGCTGTTGGATAAATATACATAGGCATACCGAGTGCTAGCAAACTGCCAGAAGCATTAAAGTACCCATGGTCTCACTGCAAGCTTCAAGGAAATAACAATGTGGTATCAGGTGATTCCAGGGAGAAAAGTGCCTCTCTGCAGCAGCAGTCACAATCCTACTTTTTTCCTTCTCTCATGCACTCAACCTCACTCCAGTGAGAGCATGATTAGTGAGCTTGCTCTTTTTTTCTTTTAGGCTATTTCTCTTGGCTCTCTGTTGAAGCTCGTCACCTTTCTTGTGCATCTGTGCTTTCCCTGGAGGAGTACATCTGGCTACTTGTTCTTCAAGAAGCAAAATTCAATTATTTTTGAGATTTTTTTTTATGCTGGCTTTGGACGCAGGATAAGCTTACACCTACATACGCAAACATTTTTCAAAAGCTTAAACCTAGTTGGATGCTGAGAGCCATGTAGTCATCCTGTCAACTGACTTCAAAATTGTTAAGACTGTATTTAGCATAAAGTGTTTGTCTCCTTGCTGTATCAGTTTAATCCCTAATAGTAGCTGTAAGGTACTATTGGCAGTGGGTCAGGGTTCTCTGTTACAAGATCTCACCTTCCAGTGATCTCTTTCATTGTTTTTTGGGGAGTAACAATTCTCTTTATCTTTGAAGAAATGCATGTCTGTGTTTGTATAGTTTTAGTAAGTGCAATGCAAATATTATAGATTGTGCACGTTGATGGAATTATGCAATATAATGTTGGTTAGGTAGTTAGAAAAGTATAGGTTACCAATATATGGGAAAGGCTAGTGAAACAGGTTTGCGTTAAGGTTTTTTGAGTTTGGAACACTGTAACATGGACAGGAAATTAAACCTAAATTAAATAAATCAAGTTCAAATCTTATTTCTAAAGCAGGGATTGTATGCACAAAAATTTCAAGTTTAAAATAGTATTCTTGATATTCTTTAATATAAAAATTTGATTTGCAAAATATTTAATGAAATTATTAAAAAGGGCTGTTATACGTGACACGACTTCCCTCTCAGCATGCATGTTTATATTAAGTTCTAACTTAATTTTACCTCAATTTTTTGTTCTCTCATTTATTGTCTCATACATGTTTCCCAGGATAGCCCACTGGTCTTACAGTCTGACAGAAATGTAACAGTGAATGCAAGAAATCACATGGGACAGTTAACTGGACAACTGACAGTAGGTGAGTGTTCTTTATTGACTGTTATGTTTATCAGTTTAGGTTTGCTAATAGATTTCATTAATTAACAACACATATAAAATATTACTGAAAAATCAGGAAAAAAAATCTCTCATCACAATACTCAAGCAAAAACCACTGCATACAATAGATCATAAGAGCATGATTCAGCATTAGCTCAAGGAGGAAAAACTAGAAATGCCTCAAAATAGTTAAAACAGCTTAACGAAAAATTATTATTTTTGAGACCACTGTAACAAAACAAACTGAAAAAGCCTCAGCAAAATATGTTTCAACAACACTTTCAGTGCGAAAATAACCATAATTTTCTTACACTTTCTGTCAGTCTTCCATTACTTCAGTGGCAATTGCTTTGTCCCTGTCACTTTTGTAAGGCATTTGTATCAGCACATATTCAAAGTAGTTGGAGTAACAGAATGTAAAAAAACGGGAAAAAAAAAACCTCAAAATGCTTTCCTAGTCACTACAAAATTTAAATGAAAAGTTAATAGACTGCCAGTCATTCATTAAAATATTTGTGATATTCCACAAAGTATAAAATATAGCAGTTCTAAATGAAATGGAAATTAAAAAATCCTCTACTTATCTGTTTCCCTTACCATGTATTTTCCCCCACTTTTATGAAGTTTCCTGTGTTATACTTTGTTTTCAGTACAAATCATACTTCTTGTGTTAATAAATATGAAGTAATATTTTTTATATTTTCTGAACTAGAAGAGTACTGATATTAATTTATTTTTAAGAATATTGGTGAAAAAATTCACTGACATGTGATGTACTAGTTCTGGTACATAACAATATATATTGACTGGGAATGGGATAAAAAATATAACAATGTACATGTGTAAGATGTTAATATATAAAATTCAGGGAGAGACCCTTAGACTCTATGTGCTTTCATTTTTTTTCACTCTACTTCTGGATTAAGATGTGTTTTATTCATTGTTTTTTCCTCATGTGCTGACATTATGCCCACAAATAATTTTAAGCTAAACTCTAGTTGGAATTTGTACTAAGTTTTCATACTCACTGGACACGGTGGCTTCTAGTTGTAAAAATTTTTGGCAAGTGCACACAGTGACACACCATCTGCACTGATTTCCCTGAATGACCACATGGAATGGGTGTGCAAAGGTAACCAGACTTGCTAGCAGGTACAGATGAGGAAAATTAAACTAACACCTGTTCTGGCCATATTGTACTCGCCCAGCGCAGTTACGGAACACAGTTCTGTATCATCTGGTAACTCTATTGTTAAAACCTCTACTTCAGCTGGTAATTGCTGAAAGGTGAGTTTCCCATGGCAGACATTCACACTGGCTGAAATAGATATATTATTTTTATCACTGACACTATTCTGGCTGAGTGAATCCAGCACTGAAATGAGTATGAGTTTATTGAGACTGACCTACTTAGAGGCATCACACTACAGGTTAATATTCTAAAAACATGAAGGCCTGAAAAAAACATGTGTTTTTATGTTACCATCATTAGGGTGAACACCTTAAGCTTCTTGGTGTGCAGTTGGTACAGTCTCTGGAGTATAGAAGCTTGATAAATTGCAATATGTGTTTACATTATTTCTTAATCTATCTTCCTCATTATTTCATATATGGCCTTTATTATTATATCAGTATAAAAAATCTTTTTTATTTTTTTTGTGAATCCCCTGTAGAGTATTGGATGCACGTTAAAATATTCCTTATCTCTTATTAAATATTTCTTCCTTAGTAAAGACAGTCACACCTGCCAGTAGAATCAGTAAAACCTGGATGTTCTAATATTAGAAATCAAAGAAATTAACAGGAACCTAAAAGTAAAAATATATTATTAATGCACTCTCTTCTAAATTTTTTTGTTGTATAAGACAGAACAGAAGAAGACAAGTTTTTACTTTTGCATAGGTAAAAGAATGGCCACATTTGCTGAAAGGATGGGAGGGGACTTTTCTATAAAGAGTTTGCTGACATAAGCAAATATTTTTTTCTATTAGTTGTAAATAACCCCAAAAAGTCCCTGTCTTTAAAAATGCTCTCTGTCCATTCACTAGTGCTGTGTGCTGAAGCAGCTGTTTGTGTGGCCGCCCAGTGAAAGGAATGAAAATAAACAGTGAGGAGAAATGTTTTAAACAACAACAAAAAAGCAAATTATTATGTCTTGGGGGAAAAAATTTTTCTTGTGGACATCTTTGAAATGTCGTTATCTGTTCAGTCTCTAAAGAGTTGAATAATAATCATTAAAAAAAAATAAACTACAAGTTTATATGCATGGTAGGAGCATTCTACAAAGAAAGAAGGATGCCAGTGCATTCAGAAGGGTGATAATGCACTTTTTATACATGTGATATGATTGGCATTTTATCCGCATTTCACAGGACTGAAGTGATATTACAAGCCAGCAAATAGGCTGGTCTCATCCTGTCTTTGGCAACCAAATTGCTGCTCATGTCAAATTTTAGGACAACTAAAAATTCTTTCTATGGTGTTTGAAACTGTGCCACGTAAGACTAAGACAGCCTTAAGAGCATATAATTAGAACTGTAATGGGAAGATAGATTAACGTAAAAAAGTTATATTGGGGCTGGAAGGAAGAAGGCTATATGTTCACTCAGGGAGATGGAAAAAACCCAGGGAAACTCTTAACGGGTATTCAATTCTGTAAGTGACTATGGAAGACAAAATATGTAATTAAAGTGCATCATTAAGACATCTTGGGAAACATCCGTACCTAGAAGGAGTGAAGAAAAAGTATATTATTTTTTTTTTTTTTTAATGTAACTAAGTATATTGGATGATTGAGTGGTTGCATGTTTAAATGGTATAAATTCAAGTTATGCTCCAGGTCATACAATACCAAGGGTACACCCATTGTTGCAGTACAGTATTTTTATCCTGGCACTAAAATCTGTACAGAGAGAAAGTCACAGCTGTAGCAATGTTTTCTGTTGGGATCTGTACCAACTGAGCAAGAAATGTTGGTTTGTACTCCAGTCTATTCATGACATATGGTTTGGAAACCGCCAAGTTTGTGTCTGGATCTCCAAGAGGACTCCACAGCCTTCAGTTTTTAGACATGCCATTTAAGACCAATGGAGCAGATGTAGCACAGACGTGAATTGTATGTACAAAACAAGGATGAAAAGATGACAATCCGTTGAATTTTGTAAGCCAGATAAGCGATCACATCTCTCCACTCCCAACCCTTACTTAATTTTTACCCTTACCTTTTGCATTATGCATTCTACTGAATTACCTTTACACAACCTTTTTTTCTCTGTTTAATCAACGTTTGCACAGTTTATATGGAAAAAATCTAGTTCTTTTTTTCTTCCAATCTTAGAAATGCACATTAGTTGCTCACCTTGAGCCACAAGTCTTTTGTCTCCATGCTGTCTGCACATATCATGTATACCTCTGCCTTCTTTTGAGTGGAGTATGTTAGGCTCGCAAGCACTGAAAGAATTTAATGTGACATTTGAAATGCACATTTGTGTTTAATGTAAATTCCTCTTCAGGTTGGATTATAGTTTCAGCAATTTTTTTTTCTTCTTCTTTTTCTGGCGAGGGGTGGTTTTTCCTTATTACAATAATTGTTTCTGACAGGTATTTCTGCTACTGTTTGACCTTTTTCTATTCGTAAAGAACTCTAGGGATATCTGAAATGCACAAAAAAGTGCATGTCATTTCTGCTAAGCTTTGAGCCTTCAGACAGAATCATAAGTCTCACAGAGATCCAGATCTGTACAAGTCACAGCTTTAGAGAGCTCTTGAACCTATCGCTCTACTCATTGAGATCTCCAGAGCCATGCAAATTCAGAAAAAATATTTGAATACCAAAGTTATATCACATTCTTGCAGTTACTTTTTCAAAATAGCAGGCAGATGTATGATTTTCAATTACAGCACTGCTAAAGACTGATAACATTGCAAAAAGATATATTCGAATAACTTGTCAATCTTGGAGATCCTTTCCATACATTTACCACAAAACTTGTCTTGTGTATTCCATGATCTTTTTCTTTAAAATGTGGTTGCTTACTTGTTGTGTTCCATCAAGAGCACGTGGGTGATCGTGCAGAAGCTACTGGACACTAGAAACTTTGTGGGAGTGGGAGTCTCCTTCATTGTTCATACCTATATCGTATATGGCAGTTTCCTGTGCTTATATCAAGTGATACCTTACCAGGTAACACGTCCTGCTACCCCTTCACTTCTGAGGTGTTCAGAGTTACTCATCACCTAAATGTTGCCTCTGATGTTCCCTTTGCAACATTTAGATATCAGTGAAGATCTGAAGCAAGATGCAACATTTTAAGTATTCTTGCTTTTAGAATCGTCTGTGAGAGTAACAAAATGTTATAATATATTCTTACTCTATGGGGTAGTAACAATAATAATAAGGTACATGTAATAATATGTGTATACATGTTGCTCTAAATCTTTGGTGTTTTTGTCAGACATTTACTTCAGATTTTTATGACCTTGAAATAAGTATCTATTAATAACATACTTAATGAGACAAGAAATGTTTCTGGTTTTTAATCTTGTTTGCATACACAGTAGCCTCAAATGTAAGGTCTTTTCTCCTTAGTGTTGCATGAAGAGGGTGGTTTTAGAGTGAACACACACATACAGCCTTTTGTCATAGTAGGAAAAGGGAAAAAGTGATCTCAGCTCTTTCTTATCTGCATAGTTGTTCTTGTATCATCTGTAGTAGGGTGCTGCGAGGGAAGAGATGAGTTGGTTTACAATCCTTGATTAGTTGTTTCTGCCCTTCAGCTGGGCAAACATGGATTAGAACTTGTCAGGAATATGCACAATAAAGACTTCTCCTTCCCCTTACAAAGAGGTTTGTCTACTTGCCAAACTACAGTGAGATTTCCAAAATCTGAAATACAGTAAACATTCTTCTGGTCTAATTTTCATATTAAAGCACTTGCTCTTGTAACCACTGTGGTACAGTAGTAGGATAATTATTATTGCTAGGAAGATGTGGCAAAACAAAGCCAGATAAATGAGGTATCCATTTCTCAGCATTCTCTCAATTTCTATTCCTTAACTGAAATAAAGACTGAACAAACATAAATTTTGGTCCCTAATACCACTTTAATGCATGCAAATAAGAAACGTAGGCAATTCACTTTACCATACCTAGATGAATTAGTAGTCCAGTTTTTGCAGTTATATACAAAGAGGAGTATTTCACATTGAAATTCAGACTGAATATGTAATAACTTAAAATCTTCTTTTGGGATATTTGTCGTTTATCAAGTTATTCTCATTGTAGCAAAGATTTTTAACTTACAGTTACTTCACTTCCTCTTAATTTTCTAATATTAAAATAAATGAACACAGAATCTGTAATTTCTGGGCTAAACTACTTGCATTGCTTACATTTTTTCAGATGTTTTTGCATCTTACATCGAATCTTCTGTTGACAATTACTTGGTTGTCTGAATTTTTCCCTGGTTTTAGATTAGGCACTTGTCGTTCAGAGAATATTTGGATAATTTACATAGCAAAATCTTATACATTCTGAGTGTACTAATTTTAAAGTATGATGTTTCTTAAACTTTTATGGCAGGCTAAGCACTCTTTCCAAGTGTAGGAATATAAACAATTTGTCAGGAGGTGAAAATACAACTCATGTGCTAGTTTGTGGTACAAGTCCATTGTCAGATCTTTTAAATGGAGGTAAATGAGAGATAACTTGCTCTTTTTTATAGAGGTTAGTTTACCTTGTACTGAACTACAGGGTTGAAGGATTTCTTTCAGCTTCAGGACTCACTGCAGAAGGAATGATGGAGCAGTGCCTGGAAGGCCATATGGCTTTATGTCTCCTCCTGGCAAAGCACGTGAGATGAGCCAAGAGGCAGTCAGAAAGTGAGCCATGTTGCTCATAACAGTTGAAATGTCCAGCTGGAATCTGAGTCTCATCCCTTCTCATAATTTACAGTGCAATGTGACGTTGCCTCCATTTCTGTCTGTGTAGTCCATGGAAAAGTCTTTTTACAAACCATCTGTGCTATAACAGGTTTTGTGATATGAGTTCACCTAATATATATGCTCTTAATGACTTTGGCTAAACTGTCTTGAGAATCCTCTCCCATTAATTAATTATCTCGAAGTGCCATATTAGGAAAATGTGAAGCTCTCTGAAAACTGGTCAAAACTTCGACCTGTTTGCCAGCACTTTGATGGGTCTGCCAAACTAATCTTGAAAAAATTAACATCATAATTTATTTGAAATTCATCCATATTTCTCTTGCAATTCTCTGTTTAAGTAATTTACAAATGGTAGAAAGCATCAGGATTTGTTTGTTTTCATTCAGCATCAAGAGGCAGACAACTTTTTCCTAATTTTTGTTTCTATTTCACTTGTAAATTAGTTGCATCATTTTCTGTATTTCTTCATAAGTGCGTTTGAAATTCAGCTGTGGCAAATATGCCCTTGTGACAAGCCCTTGCATTAACTGGATTGAAAAATAATACTTTTTTACACATCCATTACACAATTAACTCATAAAACTATTAAATATACTACTTCAACCATTTTCAGTCCAGTTTTGTGCTTGGTTAACAAAATTTCTTTGAAAGAGAGAGATGCTTTACACAGTACTTCTGATTGCATTTCATAAATTAGGTACATTTTCAGTTTTAAAGCAATATCTTTCATATCATTATGATGATCTTATTGTATGTTATGTACAGACATAATACTACATTGCTGCTTAATATTTGAAATACTCTGTGGTGTAAAATACATCTTAAGTCTCTCTCATTGCCGCATGAATTGCTATACGAAAACTGTGCTGTAAAATTAGAGTAGTAAGATATTTCTCTGTCAGCTATTAGGACCAAGTGGTAATTCTTTCTGGTAGGTATGGCTATTATTTAGCCTGATAACTCCTTCCTGAAATACAAGAGCATCACATCAGTTGATATGTCAAGAATTAAAAATTCTCTATGAATAAACACAATGGCAAGCAGCAGTAGGACAGTAATTGAATTTTGTGCAATTTCAGCATGGTTAGTTCGGGGGACAGAAGTGCTTATGCATCGTTGATATTGAATGTCTTATCCAAAAAGGTCTATGCAGTGGATATAATTCTTTGCTTTAAGTTTTATCATCCTCAGTAGTGTGTTATACATAATCTTCTTTGAATCTTAAAACTAGTAACTTCAGTACTTCCAGAGCTGGGGTCTTAAGACCTCTTCCCCTTATTTCTGCATTCAGTTTATTTTTTTTCTTCTTTCTACCTTCTTCAGACTCTAAAAGTTTTTGTCATTTGAGTCTTGATCCAACTTCTCTTCTTTTTTTTTTTTTTTCTTTCCCTCAATCTGAGCTCAGGAAGACTATTTCTACCTCGGATACAAGGTACAGCTCATGTTAGTTCATATTTGAAGTTGTATTGATCTAACGTGGAAAGCATCTTTTCTGTCTGTAGCTGACAGACAAAAAGAAAAACATTCTTTGTACTTTTATAAATAGTCTGGGGTCTTTTTGTACCATACACAAAATACAAGTGGCTTATTTTTTTTCTTTTTTTGTCTATGATCTAAATTTGGAGGGAATTTTAGGGTCCAGTACCTTAGTTTTGATGTGGTGCTGGCAGGAACACCTGGCATGCTGAAGACTGGTGACGTGCTTGCTTCCTGCAGGGCAGCCGTCAAAAAGAAGCCACCACAAGCCTCTTTTTCTCATGAAAGCACAATGGTCTATACCCACTGTCACTTTAGAGGTGATATGAAAAGGATGAAAGGGAACACTAAATCAGTGTTTCCCAGGCAGGGATTATGAAGGGGGAGCAGGAGTACAGCAATGACTGTGCAGAGACGTGTCCAATCTGCTTGGTATGAGCCTCAGCTCGCTGCCTTAGTATTTCATCTCAATGCTAGCTTTGACCCCAGAGCACCTGTAGTGAGTCTGGACGTATACTGAAGTAGATTTCAATTATCAATGGCTATTTGGCAGTGGTACTGCAGTCCTCTGCTTACTTTAGTGCTTTATAGTCTTTTTATTTTACCTTATTGTCTTTTAAATACAAGTCTGGACCTTTCCACTGTTTCTAGAAAATTGGCACTGAAAAATGGGAGAAAAAGGTATTCTGTTGTAATTCTCAAATATTTTATCCTTTTCCCATCCTACCCAGCCAGACCCCATAACACATCAGAGGACCAGGATCTATGAACAGTTGATTGATTTAACTGTAGAAGTAGAGTCTGAGTGGGAAGAGGTAATTAGTGTTTTCATGATGGTGCAGAAGTGTTAGTGTTTAAACATTAATCCATTGCCATCTGTCCTGCTGCTGTTAGCCACATGCTGTTGGCCAGTACAGACAGCGTAACTACTACCCAAACGTTCAGATCGGGGAAGGAGAAGTGATTTCCTTTTGTAGGACAGGGGTCCCAAGAGTCAAAGAAATGGTATTATTTAGAGGTATATGAGTAGGTTTTAGAGGTGTAAGAGTGGGTTTGAAGGATGCAGCATACATCTTCAAAAGATGGTTCTAATTCTTTGTCTTTAGCTTTACCTAAAGCTAATACTTCATTTAACTTCAAAAACAGCTGCTGTGCATGCATTGTGACATTTGCAGGGCTGCTGCTGGGTGCTAAGCATTATTAAATTACCTACAACATCTGGACCTTTAACAAGTCTCTGACAGGACATTAAGATTTTACTTTTAACCCTTTTTTCCCTGATGTTCAGACAGCTCAGTAATGTTATTAGGAATATGTTGTTCTGAGGGGTGAAGGACAAAATAGGGGTAAAAAAATGAGAAGCCTATTTTAACTTAATTAAATACAAAACCATAGTTTAAAAGAAAGAGAAGAGCAGTGAGATCGTTCTGGTGTTTTCCTTTATTTCAGAGTTGCAGAGAACACTTGGAGGTAGAAATTGAACAGCATGCTGATGTTCTTAAAGGTGTTGAAATAACAGGAAGGAGATTTCTCAAACATACGGGTGAGAAGTAATTTGACTGTAGACTTAGATTCTTTCTTCAGCTAAGTTATCTTTAAAAAGTCTGAGTTCTATCAGTTTTTGTTATTGAGGCATCTATGGGAAATTAGCCTGTTTCTATTTGTGAAAGAGATCCTTGCAAGTGAACAGTCAGGCTTGGAAACATTTATGTTTGCCCATAAAAATTATTTGTCCAGATGAGATTGTGAACCTCTTATATAGCAAGTTCTGGTTCATATCTATTAGATGAGTAGTGTTAAAAAATAAATAATAAAAATATTTCAGTTTTATGGAATTTCCCCTCACATATCTTTAGACTATCAGAAATTGCATCTCAGTGTTATATTGCAATAAATATTATTTTCTAAAAACATTAATATTGAAGTTTAATTTCTATTTATTGCACTGCTCCAAGTCCTATAAAAATATACGGTTCCAAAACCAACTTCAGTGTAACACTGTAACTTTAAAAATACATTGGAAAATAGCAATTAATAACCACAGCTAGAACGCTGCTGCTTTTTTGTGCTTATTTATAAATAAAATTGTTTATTTGCCTTTTTTTTACCTCTATTTAGGACAGGATTGATTTTCAAGTTCCATATTATGCCAATACCAGACTTTTAATTGTGCCATTTGTAAATGGGCAGAGCTGTCTCGATGTAATTTGTCTTAAGCATGTACAGGATATTTAGACGTATATTTATTATGGATTTTAAAATTTCTTTAATACATAAATATATCTCTGAAAATAACTTCTCTTTCCTTAGGCTATTCTTAGAGTGATAAATATTGCAGTTGTAACTGAATTATGAACAGATGGCATTGAATTAGTGATTAGCTGAATATTTTAAAATTTTGACTAGATTTCTTCCCGTGAAGAAAAACATTCCATAAATCTGAAATTAATTAGTCACTGGGAATAGTTATCACTCACTGAATTGCTAACATTATTTAGAGATCAAAATAATACAGAATGAGCATTTTTTTCTGAATCAAAATTAAGGACTGCCTTGCCTTTAAAATAAATGATTAGAACATTAGAGTTCCAAAACGTCATGATTTTGTTTTTGTGTTGTTCTGAACAGATAGTTTGGTTGTAGAAGTTGTTATGTTACTCTTTTATCATAACCAAGGCATCTGGGCTCGTTACAACCTTAGAGTTTTCACACACTTAAAGCTTCCTAGCCATTTTTTTTCTGGTGCAGAAGAAGTAGCAGAAGAAGAAGCTAATTTAGCACACCTATTTTTCTCTAGTTGAGTGATTCTGGTTGGCTTGGCGTACCTCCGATGTGCAAGCTTTCAGCTAGTCCAGACAAAAATTCCACCTATGCTGCAGATTTTGTGTCTGAATTTGCACATCCATCTGCATCTAGGTTATATTTCTTTCCAGATACAGAATCATACATTCTTTTAAGGACACTTCAGGTTTCCTGAGGGTATCAGTATAGCCTTCGTAAGTGGGGTATTTCAAAGGTAGACAATCTGGCAGTGGTTCAAATCACAGACACAGAATTTCAGTGTCAGCAGGGTAACCGGCTGAGGTAGATGTCATCATAGGTGAATTGAATTGCATCTTGTGTGTTACAAGTCAACAATGAACTCCACTGAGAAGCTTAATCAAAAAAGACACTTCCAGAAGCTAAGAGACCAAATATGCTTTTAACCTGCTTCCGCAGCTTTCTGGCCCTTGCCCCACTGTCAAGGGCAAGGAGACAAGTAATTTCCTAAATGGATAATGCAGAAATCCTGAGAGCTGTGTTAAGCTCTCATAGTCTTATGCCAGCATCATAGAGGATGCTAGTTGCTCAGAAATCTGCAAATGCGTTTCACTGATCTGCCAAGTAGCAGAAGGGTTTAAAATTATCATTTTCTGGTCATCAGGCTGTATTTTTTTCTGTTGTTTTACTACTCAGTAGTACCCAATGGTAGACTTTTTGTGGATGTCATGTGCATCTTTTAGTATTTTGTACATTCTTTCATTAAATCTTTCTCAGATAAAGCGTGATTATATGAAATGCTACCACCTTTTGCACGGATAGCTTCATCATATTTGTACTCTCTAGGTAAAGCAGATAATTGCAGAAATAGTCAGTTTGTGAAAAATAGACTTTTTTATTCCTCCTTATATAGTAGCTATCAGTATTGAATTAATATTATAAAAATGTAAAATAGGGGTTTTTAAATATTTCTTTTTCAAGAAATATTTCTTCTAAGTAGTCAGGTAGCTCGTATCCTTTGTTTCAGTCTTCTCTCTCAAAGTGTGATTAAGTCAATTCTTTATCTCAAAAAGTTTGAATTACATTCATAAATGTTATAATGGTCTAATTCACTACATTGTGAGTAATATTATGCAATATTTTTGAGTCACAACAGATTTTATTTAAAGTCTATGGGAAACTGCCAAAAGCATCTGGAAGAACAATTTGTATCTTTTTAATAAAGTCAGAGGAAGAAAAATAAAAGAAAGATGCAAAGATCACCTCTTAATAACAAGGGTACATAAAGAATATATTGACGAGGTGGAGATTAGTCAAAGGTTAGACTCCATGATTTTTGAGGTCTTTCCAACCTGAATGATTCTGTGATTCCGTGAATGTGAACAAAAATATTTTCTAGCCTTTAATTTATAATAATAAAACACCAAAAAAATATTTAAAATGCCTGCAGGGTAGAAAAAAATCTCAGAATAACTGTCTAATGCTTATAGAGAATATTACCAGTAAGAAAGGCAAAACTGAAATGCTTTTCTTTTTAAATCTTCACAATGTAAGATCCATAACAGTTATTTAAAAAATTCACAGGATAAATAAGTAAGGGGAAAGATAAGGAACCATTGGGTTACACGAATGTATTTCACTTTATCCAATTTCGTTTTCAGTCCAGTTACCTCAGAATGAAAAAGCAGGATGCATAAAGGTCCTTGCACTACTAGCAGGTGTTTTAGACAGCATGCAGATGAGAGATAAGGCCTCAAAAGATACAGATAGGTCAAACACCAGATCTGTTTTTAGGAAAAGTATAAAGTGGAGATGTAGAGATTTAAACATCGGGGAATTTTCAGTAGAATTTCCAGTAAATTGGTAGGAAATTCAATAGAGAAGTATGGCTAGAAGTCTGACTTAAGTGAAATATATAATGATAAACAGTAACAGGTTTAGCAAGGAATGATTGACCTTATGATCTGCAAGATGTTATATTTCCCAAGGAGAAATTCAACAGTCCTGTTTTGTCTTTGAGTTTCATCTATCTAATGAAGATATTTCATACTCCCCTTAGTATTTCTGTGTGCTCTTGCTGTTTGACTTAAATGTGGTGTTCATCAAGTACAGCAGGTAGTCAGGTATCTAACTGTAAATTGTTCTGTCTTTTTTTAACTCTCATCTCTCTTCAGTGGAATATGCAGTTACTTAGAAGCAACTCTGTATTTTCATGAAACGTAGTGGCCAAACAGCATAACTATAGCCTTACAGCCTAGCTCAGCTAACAGAGACAATGGAAACATTCCCACCTATTTTGTGTGGAAAAGTAGTGCCCAGACTGCTTCAGTAAGCCTAGCTTCCAAAAGGTATATGCTCAGTTTTGTAAATTATTTATGTTGTAAAAACCAATCCCATCACAGAAAGCTAAAAATTACAAGGTTAAGGATAAGGCTGAAAACTTCGAAAATTCTCCTAGGATTTAGTAATATTCAGGTTGCATTATCATGAGTAAGAAAAACTGATAGGCTTTCTCGTGAACTCCCATTCACATTTTGTAGTACACAAAATATGTTAGAGTTATAAATAATACGGTTTCATGAGCTGGACTTTTGAGCTTGTCAATGAAAGCTAAGTTGACAAATGCAGCTAAAAGAAGTTGTTAACACATTGTGGCTATTTATTGATGTCACAAAGAAAGATTCCTGGACAATAAAGGAAAACATGCATAGGAAAGATAATGTAATAGATCTGGTAATAAAAAATAAGTATATTTATTTATAATTTAACCTACAATTTCTTTTATATTTTAAATACTTTATTTAATAATCTAATTTTAAAATTATCCATTTACATATAACCATGTTTATTTATTTATTATTAATATATATTTATTATATATTATTTGTATACATTCATAATGCATCTATAGTATTATGAGAAAGATCTGTCTGATAAAAAAGTCATTTTACTTTCCACAAGCCTCAGTTCAAGAATCTAGATCATGTTTTAGGTAAATTAAGCTTAATGGGATTATAAATAGAGCAAAGAATACAGTGTGAAGTCCTACAGAAAAAATTTGGTGCCTGACATATCTTCCTGTGTCTTGCTTGGCTTTCTTATCAAGAGATAAGCAATTAAGATATTACAGCTAAAATTACAGACAATGCACATCCTTCTAAGCATTACAGAAGCAAAATAAATTGTTGACTTAAAGCTCAAACAACCTTCAAGAAGCAAAGAAACATTTTACTTTCATTCACCCATGGGTGTTGCTCGTAGCTGATTAAATTATGAACCAGCTGTGTCTGATCTGTCCAAAGGTCTGTTCAGCCATGTAATTTCTGAGTCTCATGGAAAATACCATATGTTAGGGATAGTAGGAGGAAAAGCACAGAATTGCTCCTGAGCTGTTGTGGCCCCATATAGAAGTAGCATGGAGAGTGCTGTCTGCTGCAACTTTTATGCGACTTCCACATATTATTTTCATAGCTGAGGTTCCACTGTCAAGATGCACCAGGAAGACTGACTTCAGGAAGGATATATTCTATCTATTGCAGAGGTGACAGGCAATATTTTAGATGTGTTTTTCAGTGAAACTGATATACCATATCATTGGTGGACTTGACAGTACTGGGTTAATATTAGACTCGATGATCTTTGAGGTCTTTTACAACCATAATAATTCTATGATTCTCTGAAGTTCCTAGAAGTAAAATCTGCCTGGGAGAGCAGAACTTTTCTGTCAGATTTCGTTTGACAAATGCCTAAACCTGTAATATCACCAATCTTTCATGGGTATTAGTGATTCTGTAGATCATGATGAGGGAAATGTCCTGCCTGATTCAGATGGTTCTACTGAGTTTCCTCTTATAATAATGTGTGGCTTATTCCTATGCTAATAATTTATGTTGACAGTTGTTGTTGTTCACTTTTCAAAAGGATAACAAATGTGTGCTTTGCTTTTTCTGGCCTCGCATTTGCTTCAGGTTCCTTTATCTGAGTAGATAATAATTCAGACTAGGGAGCCTTGAAGATCAACCTCTCCTGGAAGCAGTAGCTCTCCGACATCTCTACAGCATGGCCAACTATTGACAGACCGAGCTAAGGGGGTTTCTACCTTCTACTTTCATGCTTTTTAGATATAATGAAGATGGTCCCTTCCCTTCCTTAACAAACTGAACACAGAATATGTTCTGATTGCTGTGAATCTTTGATTCCTTAATGCTTCTATTCAGCTGGTATAAATCCTTCATTTGCACTATTGCTCTTGCATTCACTGAAAATTTTTTGAGATTTCTGCTGGCCAAAATACATAATATCTAACATTCCCATGAATATTAAAAAAATAATTATTTTTTTATAATATAGGTGAATACTTCACAGATATTGATTTTAGACCCAGATGAGTGTTGAATCTTTATTAAAAATGCTTTGTCTCTTTAATCTCCAATCTCAGAAGCATCAGCACATTCTCATAAAAGTAACTTTTTTTGTCATCCAGACTCTGCATATAACTCTGCATTTAATAAATGTTTAAATAACCCATTTTTTATTGAAGAACCAGAAGAAAGTATATTGAACGTTATTATGTTTACTATTTACAAGGATCAGTTTGTGGTAATTCCATTTGAATTCTAATCCCTATATTTAATTTCAGGTTGTAGATTTTTTATCTATTTCTATGTCTGAATTTGTTGTGTGCTGGGTGGACGTGGAAGGTGATTGAGAAATCAGACACAACTGCTAGTATTTGTAATCATATCAAATCCTCGTAAGAGTGACGAATTCTTCTTACTGTTTATTATCACACCAAATAGTGGTTCTAACTAGTATTTCTGAATAATAATGAAGTACTGTAAGTCATCATTGTCTTTAAGATGCAAAACGTTAAAACACACGTTCTTCATATTTTTATTATATTGCTTAACAAGTAAGTCATACAAATTCAATATAGATACAATTGTTGTTTTGAAATTTAATCTCTATACTGTTAATCTGAATTTGAGAACCATAATTTTCTATATTTTTATTGCATGTACTGCCCAACATTTTCATTTAATGCATCTTCACTGTAGTTAAAATAAACAATTTTAGGCTTTGTACCATTTTAAATGTAGCTGGTTTAATGATAGTTTCAATTATACAACTGCTGTGCAACAAGCATGTATATAAACCATCATTGCATACCATGTAAATATGACTATGCAACATTCATTTTCCCTCTCTATACTTTAAATGAAAGGAATTTCACAGAAACATAATAATTAAATTGAGAATGATACAACTGAATTTACAAGTAAATAGTTATCCTGAACACAAGATGAGAAAAGAATTTGTCGTAGATATCCCTTGAACCTGATTAAAGCTGTTACGGGAGCCAACTCCATGTCTAGTATGAAGTAGACTAGCAGTACAGTAAGAAGTAGCAAAGCTAAACAGCTTTTCTGGTAGCCATGTGTTTGATAGAAATTACCTTTCCAAACAGAATTTAGAAGATAGATTTTCTTACATGATTCTCTGGACGGAAGTATGCATTATTCAAGCAGATGTGATTTGCAGAAAATAGTGATTGCTCTGCAAGTTTGAGATTAGAATTTCAAAATATTTCCTTTGTTCATGCATGATATTCTAAGACTTGATGCATCGTTTTTGTTAGTAGAACTATTAAAGATTCAGACATTTTATAAGATGTGTATGTTTGTAGAGTGTTTCTAGAACACAGCAATTTGCTTTACAGCTAAGAAGCTAATACCCTAATACATTGCAAATGCAACTGCTTGCTCCTATTTCACCTGGAAAATGAAAATGTAATGAAACAGAATTCCATTTTGATAGCATTGGTTACTCTGCAGGCAGTTTAACTTTTCAAAACCAGTTTTATAACAGTCACACCTGGTTCTATGTCAAAGAGACAGATTTAACGTGTATTATGTTTTTTAGTAATCTCTCGAGTGCCTTGAACACACTAACTACCATTTCAGCAATAAGTAAGTAATATCAAGTAATACACTATTAAGTCCTGAGTGCAATGTGAAGTAAAAGCCCATTTATTTTAGCATTAAAATTTATTTACTTCCTGTAACGATATTTTGGACTAGTTGAATTGTAGGTGTACTTTTATACAGTGTGATTCTGAAGCAGCACAAGTGCTGAACATCTAAAATATATGCATTTCTTAGTCAAAGTTCCAGATCGTTGTTATTGAAGTCATTTTTCATGAAAACCTATATTATACTAAATAAATCACAAGTTTTAAAAAGCAGTTATTGGAACATGGGCTGTCACTTGCAGTGATATATAGCGAGTAAGAATGTGGCAGGTCTTTTCTCTTTTTGATTTCTGACACATTTTCTGTTAATCTCTTTTCCTTACAGGGCTCACAACTTTGATGGGTGTAAATTAGCAACATCACAGTACTTATAGTGCCACTTACTTTTAGGCGACTAAGCTATCTTCATCTCTTAAATACAGATGAAACTATTTAGTAGTAAGTTATTTGTAATTATCCTTTGGTTTCCTGAACCATAAGTATGGTTGCAGGACAAGGGCATCCCTAAACTTCTGCATCTGAAATCTGAAATCTGCCCCTGTCTGTTTTTACAAAGATTTCGTATTTTTTCAAAACAAAGCCAACAACTTGATTAACACATTTTAAAAAAACTTCAGCTGGGGAGGGCAGAAAATACCATTTTTACACATTTATAGAATAAATGTCTTAATTCAACAAAATGCGTCATCACAAGTGTTTTGATAACTCCTTTTCATTTTCTTTTTTCTTTGTGAATTAAGAATAGCCAGAATTTTTTTACAGTGCAACTATAAGTTTATCTGAAAGTAAGAGGATTACGTAGCTGATTCTGCAAATTATGGGCTGCTAAGGCAATTCCTTGGCCAAAATTCATTATGACAGTTTTTGTATTCATTATTACATATTTTGATACTATGCATTTGCGTATTAAACTAAAAACTTCCATATTATGGAGGCAGGAGTTTTTTTACACACTTATAAACCAGATTGTTAAACTAAAATAACATACATTAATTTCTTTGTTCATAATGCCGTCACCATAATTTTTACCCATATCGATTGATTCCAGTAATGCATTACAACTCTAATTAGGGATCAAAGAGAAAATTTCAGGTAACTATTCCCTGAAATAGTGTATCTTGCCTTATACCTGGTTGTGCCATATGCAGTTCATTGCTTTTCAACACCATTTTCAGAAGTGGTTTGCATTCACTTATTAATAAAATAAAATTTTCAGAAACAATTTAGTAGACGAAACACTGAAGATTAAGGATAAGACCTGTAAGTTGAAAAGCATCACAAATTTAAAAGTCTCAATATCTGCAAACTTTCTTTATTGCAGTTAGATCAATTCCATATATCTGTCCAATATCAGAATTATTTTTGAGGGTTTTTGAGCTTTGAGACATTTGGGAATATTGTTTCATAAAATATGACGTAAATTGTGATATCTTAGTTCATGTTTTTTGTTTGTTTTGGTGTTTTGTTGTGGTTTTTTTGTTATTCCATTGTCTAAGTTTGCAGTAGAACTGAATGAAAAATACTCTTTTCTGCTGTGTTGATTTATATGTCTTATTGGAATAGAGTCATGTGTTATCTTTTTTTTTTTCAATCGGCAAGAAACTGCAATTTAAACTGAACAAACCCCAGAAAGCTCTGTCTGAATTGGCATTTCAAGATCTCAGTGTTTAAGTACATTCTAAATTTTAGTATTGATTTCCACATAATGCTGAGATAGATGTTTTTCATAGTTATTTCTGTAAATTATTTTAACAGTATTTTATAATGCAAATTATCTATCAGGCTTACAGGAAGCCAAATATTTTAGTAAAGCATCATGTATTTGATATGTTTTGGATATTTCATTTGTGTTGATGATTAATTGTTACAAAATATCTTAGATGTAATGATCACTTCCTTGATTTCAGGAGCTGATGCTGTGGAAGCTCAGTGTAAGAAATTTGAAGTGAGAGCAAGTGACGGTGGAAAAGTTTTGTTTTCTGCAGATGAAGATGAGATTGTCATTGGAGCCGACAGACTGAAAGTAACAGGTATGGTAATAATGAAGATTCTAAATAGATATAAACATAAATTTTTTAATATCTTTAGTAGTAACTATCAATCTTCTACAAAATTTTAATCAGCTGGAGAAGAAAAAGTCTTCTCATTATCAGAGATTTTTTGACTAACTGAAAAATACTGCATAATCTAAATATCAATTCCTCTAAAGATAGATTTGAATGTAAACTCTGCAGGATCATCTGTGGTACAAATCACACTTGCCACTGTGTTTTGGCTTTTGTATGTTGCCATTAAGCATTGTTTTGTGGTTTGTGTGCCATTTGTTTAAGTAATGCTCCTTCAAAATGATAAAAACTGTTATATAAGTTGAGCTTTGTTTTTTTCCGTATACATAGTATCAAGTCTAACTTCCATATGAATTAAGGGTATGTATTCTACTTTATTTCATGAGCCTTAGCTGAAAACCTTGACTTGACTTGGCTATATTAGCTTATAATTAAATAAAGGTTATTGTTATGGTTTCCCCACAGCCAGCAACTAAGCCTTACACAACCACTCACTCACTCCTCCACCAGTGCAGATGGGGGAGAGAATTGGAAGGGAGACAATAAAAAAAGTCATGGGTGGACATAAAGACAGGTCATTAGGTAAAGCAAAAGTCGCACACACAAGCAAAGCAAAACAAGGAATTAATTCCCTGCTTTCCATTTGCAGTGAGGTATTCAGCAATCTGCAGGAAAGCAAGGCCTCATCATGCATAACGTGGAAAAAGAGAATCATACTGAATCCTGCTAAGGCTCAAACTTGGTCGTAATGCTGAATGCTGAGACAATTAATCTTAAATGTACAATTGACACAGGAGATTTCAAAGCATCTATCATAAGTTAAAAAATAAAACATCTTTCAAATGGCACCAAGAATTAGATTCCCTGCCACTGAGAAATGCAATTGTAAGTTTTAGATGTCATGATCATTATTTTTTAATCAAACATTTAGCACCATAGGAATTAATTTTATCCAAAGATTGTGTGATACCTTTAAATTCTTCAGCAAATACATGAAAGGTGATGAGTCCCTGAGAGCAGCATCAATCAGACTGTATTACTCCACGTGACATGATATGACTGATGAAACCTGGCAGGAAATCATAATGTCAAACATCAACGAGAATTATTTTCTTTAGTTTATTTTTCTCAAGCTTGTGTTTTTATTATCGTGGTGCCTTGGGGTGAATATAGGAGAGGAATTATGGAAGAAGAAATAAAACAGAAGTTGAATATAAAAAAGGAAAAATAAGATGTGCTTATTTGGCGATAAAGCTCTCACATGTATTTATTTAAGGGTGGTACTATAATGAAATTATTTTATTTTCTTCTGTAGCAATCAGTAGTGTCTCTTTGGAAACACTGCACTGTGAATGTGTCCAATAAATGATTTATTTTGGTAATTAATTTTCAAAGTATGCCCATGGGCATTTATAAACTACCATGGCAATGTGGGATTTTTGTATATTATTTTTCCTCCATTCAGAAGAATGTTTTTTTAATGCTCAGCTTTTAAAAGCAATCTATCATAAATCAGTCTATGAAATTCTTGATTAATAAAAACTTGAAAGATTAAGTTGACAGCTTCTCACTGATTATTTTTTGTAACATTTTTATGTGTAAATTTTTATATAGGCAGCCTATTCCAAGGAGAAAGGTATAGTAGAAACAGGGTAGTAATCCAGATGTCAATTTATTTCCCAGATTAGGAAAATATGGAATCAGAAGTAGTACTTTTCAGTTTAGAGGTATTGCAGCTATATATGTCTATATTAAGAGTCTCTCACTTTAAAATAGACTGGTTTAGTTTAAACTTCTTATTCTTCCTTCCATTGCTAGTTTTGCTTTTTCTTTTAACTGTATTAGCTCTTTTCTACTTTATTACTCAAGGAAAGTAGAAAAAGGATTCAAATTTGCTTCGTTAGAGAGAGCTGTTACAATTGTGGCTGTCTATTGTCCCTTTGCACAAAGATGCCTCCTGCCACCAAGTTTAGCATGTATCGTAGAGCTTTGGAGGGAGGAAAGAGAAAGGCTTGATGGAGTGAACATATTGTTAAAGAACTGGGGAAACAAGTATTAATAAGGAGCTCATTTTCTGGTGGGCTTACAGGTTCCTTTCTACACATGGTTAAACCTTTCTCCGTCTCTTTTATTCACCGTGCTGTTCCAATGGACAATATCGATAGCATCACGGAGTCTTCTTCTGTCTCTCTCCAGCTACAGAACAAGCGTATCTGTTTGATTTTTACTTCTCTTATTTAAATCTTAATTCACAGTTTTCTTCCCTTTGCTTTTATTTCATTTTTCTTTTAATTGGATGATGATTTCTGTAAGATACTCTCGTAGCAGAAGTGTGCAGGTCGACCCTGTTCGTGAGAGTACAAGCACATATCACGAGGCAGCTTTATCCTGCCAGAGCACTTTTGAGAAGGATTAAGAATCCCTGTGTCAGTGTACATTTTTCTGAGACAACGCTGTGAAAAAAAGTTGTATAAAAACCTTCACTGGATGACTCTGTTAGTATAGTTTGTCTTTCTCTTTTTTTTCTTAAACCAAACTCGTAGTTAGCAGCTGTATAAGGACAAAGGAACATGGAACTCGCCTAGTTTTAGTCTAACTACACTTACTTTCTTTGACAATGTAAACAGGGTTTTTTCTCCTGTCTTCTGAGGTGGCTTTCTTAGTTAAGGCTAAATGCACGTTATCAGAAACTCTCTTTTTTCCCATTCAACTTATAATTTTCTATCCAAATTATACAAACATTTTGCTTTTTGAAAAGGGTATTCCTCTATATTTCGAAGGAGAAGAGACAGCAATTTAACTGTCGTGTTGTCTCCTACATGTTCTTTTGATCTATATAACTCCTTCACTTTTCTATAACATTCTTTATTTAAACATGATTTTATCTCTGACCTTTCTTCCAAGACCTGTAAAAACTATAGTGTAATTTGTTTTGTTCCAGGTTTACATAGCTTCTATATAAGTTATACTTGCACATGTGGCTTTTTATGTTTATTAATCATGCTTTAAAAAGGCAAAGCAAAAATAGACTTGCAAATTAAATCAGCTAGGTCTTCCATCAGAAGCCGTTACTGTTCTGCAGTCGAATCCAATTATGTTTTCTAGATGTAGCGAATCAGCTGTATCATTTTACTTAAATAACCCAGTCTAAATTGTTTGGAAAATATTAGTTACCTTTAAGGAAATCAAATTAATTTTGTTTTCCACTACTTTCTTTATTGCTGTATTATTTTCTTTTATCTCTTATTGTCACATATTTGGGTGATATAGTCTGTTTTAGCACAGGACCTGAAGTCCTTTCTGGATAGAACTGAATTTTTTTATTATGCTAATTAACATGTCAACAGCGATACTTTTCCCCTAAAAAGAGATAAGGACCTACTTAGAAACTCGTCAATTATAGTTTTACCAAGATTTTAGTTCTGTAGAGTTCAACTTCTTCATAATTCTTGGAAACACAAATTTTTCAGATACATGAAGTTCCATGTCTGTGACCATGTCAATATGACCTCACATAATTAGTTGAAGATCACTTTTTTCTCATATATTAAACATTAAAATAATTCTCACTGGGGGAATTGCAGTTGTATAAAGGTTTGCACATTGTTGCTAGCATTGCTAGGAGAGACAAAAGTAAGAGGCATGAAAAATTTGCTGGTCATTATGAGTTCTTCAGAGCCTTCTTCCTTGTCAAATAGCACAATTACGTAGAAAAATGGAAGTCGGAAAAGGACAGTAGAGTACATACTTCGGTACCTTTCTCAGATTAATAGCAGGACATGTATGGGTCAAATCTACTTTGACACCAAAACAGTGTCAGGAAAAAATATGTGAAGGGCTGCAAGTGTCTTTTTCATTATACTGAAGTATATGCTTACAGTGGGTTCAGTCTGAGTTTTGATCAGTCATTGACTTCACTAGACAGAAGATGAGAGCCTTGATGCGTCAAGGAAGCTTCAGAAGGTTTCAACATACTTATATCCTGATAATATTCTAATAATAATCAGAATTAATACACAGAGGAGTGCATCAATACTTCAGTTTTGATTTTAAGACTATGCTGCAGGACTAGGAGTCTGCAGGTAATTGAAATATAGAAAGACCTTCCAGAGTAGTTAAAAGGAAATGATAAAATAGAAATATGGCTTATGGCTATAAAAAGGAAATATGACAGAATTATGAGGAAATATATGTGAATTGCAAATTAGGTTGGAGAAGTAGAAATAAAATATTTATAACAAGTACTGAAATGTAGAAAAATAACTTCTTATTTGAGATATATGGTTATTACAGTAGGCTTATATCTAGTGCCTTGAGAGACTGAATAGGAATTTCAGTATGAATGGGAAAGAAGATCTTGGATTTGCCACGTTCAGTGGGTAGATTGTCGTTCAGGACAGATGGAGTTTGGAGAGTGAAGTGGCATAAGATGAAGGGAAGCACTTAATCATTTTAAGGTGGCTTATGGAGCCAAATTATCTGACCACAGTAAAACTAGTGTATTTGATGTTGTACTAAAATTTAATCCTTTTAGCAGATATGACAAATTCTCGGTATCCTGAACACAGAATGAAGCAGAATTCTTTTATCATCGTCTGTCAGTAACAAAAATGCATCATATATATAGGATTTCTGTGTTTCCTGAGTAATGAGTACATTAATATGTACTCCCATGATGAATAAGGTTGTTGATAAGCTTATTTAAGTCTCAAAAAAGCACTTAATGTCCAGGCTTGTCTTTATGGGAGCTCTGACTGAAAGATAATATTATTGTGGTAGTCTAACCACTTGGCAAAAGAACAACCTGTCAGGGCATGACTCTGGAGGTACAACTATAGACCTGATCACAGTCACACATATATATCTGGCTCCAACCTGTCTATGAACTGAAAGCTTTATAGGCAGGATACAAATGGTGAGAAGAAATAAATAAATAAATAAATTTCTTATCCAGGACATTGCTTAAATATATTTATATCTTCTGTTTAAGGGTAGAATGCATCCAGCCAGCTCAGATTCTGAGCAGTGTGTACTTACAGCCTGCAGGTGACTGTGTAGATTGTTGGAGGAATACATTAACCTAAGGATAATAAAAGTTTATTGGCAAAAGAAAGATTTTGATTTTTGGCACTTAAAAATGTGTGGAAGGAGAAGAAGAACTGGTCTCAGAAACATATGTAAAGTGAAATAAGTCTTGGTAAAAGAATTTTTTCTGAAAAGAGCACAAAGCAAAAAGCAGACAAATGTGCAAACAGTTCTGTCAGAGCAGGAAAACATGTTCAATTCCTCTACAGCCATTTCACTGAAAAATACTCATCTAGGCTGTTTTTTAGACTGAAACATAGATGAAGCCAGCATATAGTCAGGCAGAAGAAAGGAAAAGAAAGGAAAAAAAGCCCTGAACAGTTAAATTACACTCTTTTGAAATAGAGGTAGAAGACAACCATCTCCTACCGAGAGAGTCAGTCTTTCTATAATCCATACTTTTGAATAACTCTCCTTAAATAATCTACTTTTTTTCCCCCTTTTTTTCATGATAGCATCAGTTACAAGAGAAGACAGATTTTAATCCTTTCCTCTCCTTCCGGGCTGTAATCTATTTAATTCTATTAAAGAGGTTTTATTTTTTTTTTTTTTAAGCTGATTCTGCTCTTGTCTGAGCTGTTCCTTTTCAGAATGCAGCCAGCAGTTTCATAAGGTTAGTGGAGACCATTTTCCCTGTTCTGGTACAGAGCAGTATCAATCCAGAGCCTGGTTCAAACTTAGAGAGTAAATCTGATTTTCAGGTTAAACTTTTGACACCAAGATTAAGCTACTGGATATTTGTGGCCAATGTAAGAACTAATATTTTTAGGAAAACCTGACAATGTCTGTGTCATAGTCCCAGCCATATTCCACATTCCCTGTTGAAGGACTGTGCAAAGTCTACAGACGCATTTTAAAATACTTCTAGTTTGAAGTATCTGAATTGCATGATAGCAGGCAAATCCAGATGACCTGTGGAAGGGTCAAAGCTCAGTGGAAAATTGGCCCACTATTAGTAAGCTAACTCTTAAATCAAACCAAAACAGCTTGTTTGGAAAACACACACTAAGCATTCATAAGGTTTTGATGCAGGGACCAGGTATTAATTGGCTTCAGATTTTGCAGCAACATTCTAACTCTTAAACCTGAGCTAAGTCTGACACTCACATGCCCTCAGGCTTTGCAGTTTTGAAGATGCACATTTAAATGGCAGCAGCCAGATCCGTCTCTATTTTTAAAATATAGCTACTCACAGGAGGGAAAGGTGGATCGTAAAAGATCTCCAACGTTCCTATTTTCCTTTTTTTTTTGCCTTAAAGAACTTGCTTGTGGTTTATTTATACCTGGAAAAAAAATCTGTTGTTGGAGATAAGGGTCAGGCTGCAGAACACTATAGGATTTCAGTTCAATAGAAAAGAACGTTTGGTTCCAAATACTCACACTATAATGATGACACTACAGGCCAAAAATATTTTGCTTTGTCCTGGAGCAGTATTCTCATCGGTTACTAGAAGATGAAATCATTTGGATTTCAATTTGTAAAGCTTTCAGAATAGGAAAAATACTGTTACATTTTCAGGAGGTATCATAGGCCTCTGACTTTTCACTAAGAATAGACTGATGTACCTCTTACTGTAAGACGTAATACATGTCAGAACTGCACTTCATTTTCTCTGAATTATATTAGAAACCCCTAAAAAGTGGCTTTTTTCATTTTTATCCAACCTTAAGAAAACTTTTATCTCAACTTTAAGCACAAGCTAATGTACTTAGTAACCTCAAACTGCATGGTGAGATTATAAAAGCATTTGTCATGACATACATCATACTTTACAAACTTACATAAATGAACAGGAAGATCTTGACTCTAAATTTAGGTGGAAAGTAGCAGAAATCCTCCCATGAATGTACTGTTTGAGTCCATGGCAGTCACAATTAGATACAAAGCCTTACTCAGAGGAAAAGTTAGATCGCCACCAGTAACATCTTGGACTTTACTGTTTCCCTAGATCTGTTTATAAAGCAGGTATGCAGGTATGCAGGCAAAGCTGTGAAAAACATAGATTCTAATAATGTCTGTGCTCTGCAATACATTTCAAATCTTATTCATAGCAGACTCCTATAAGCCAGGAATAATTTCGCACGCAGGAAGCAACTCCAGAAAAAAAAAAATTATTTCACCCACAAAAATATGGCCTGCAGCTTTCAGCCTACATTGTGAATTTAAATTCCTATCCTCATTGTGGCTAATGATGAGTTTAAATTTCACAGTGTCTGACAGCATTAAATTCAGCACACCAAGACACAAACATAATAAGCCATCATTTTGGCTGTAGAAAAATATCATCAATCTATATAGGACATTGTATTTGAATTGAAAGTGTATAACAATGTAGCTTTGCTCAAGGTTCAGAAAGTACAGAAGTATGTATGTGTTATGAAGTTTAAGAAGTATAGGTAGAAATGCTTAAAAATTTAGAATAGGTAATGTAAACTCCAGAAGTAAGAGTGGTAAAAATCAACACATATTCTATGCAAGACATGAAATTACGTGTGGTAAAAATGATCTCACAAAAATAGAATGAAGAAAAAACCTCAATATTGAGGCAGAAATTGATGCATGGGAAAGCTGTATAACTGCTCTGAGATTCAAAATAAATTATTTATACTTCATGGGTATTGAAGAAAGGGCAAATAACCTATGTGGTAATGTTGACCACCAAACCAAAAAAATGAAACAGATTAGGCTTTTGATAAAGAAAATGAATCATCTAATGCATAGGGCCTAGTGACAACATTTTGGAATATTTGGAGGCCTCTTGTTTCTTTTAACTTCAAAAGAAACTTCAAACTTCTTTTAACTACAGAGACAGACATCCATTAGGAAAAAGAAAAAGAAAAAGAAAATATCAAGATTGTACAAAAGGTATATAGACTGCAAGGATGACACAGTGTTGAAAAAGTAATGTGAGAAGTGTTGCTGATCAGTGGGGAACAACTGAGAATGTGAAGGTGAAAAGAAATCTTAAAATGATTTCAAATGAAAACATCACCTGCTCCAAAGTTACAGGGAAAGACAACAGCAAAACAAAATCAAATTGACTTCTAGGGGTCAATTTTCAAACCTCAAAGAAATCATAATACTTAAAGATATCCCGAGAAAAAGAGTTAGAAAGCATTTTGATCACAAGGTCAAGAGCATCATGCGATACAAGAAAGTCAAATATGAAGGTAGAATGTGTAAACACGAGTAGGTCCTGCAGATATTTCACCTGTTCCACAGTGGCAAGGTCCTCTTCAAAGAGTTTCGTCCTGTTTGGTGTACCATTGTTCAGTAAACAACTGGATAAAACCTACATCCATGAATAACACTCAAACACCAGAAGAATTATTTCTGAGGAAGAGAGAAGAAGCTGGTGCTGCATAGCTTGAAGAAAAAATCTCAAAGAGAATATCATATCAGTCTTGAGGCCCTGAGAAACAACCTGTTGAAAAAGAAGGGATGCTATCTATCTGTTAAAAAAACCCCAAAACCAAAAATAACACTCAAACAAAGCAAACAAAAAAAAACCCCAACCAACAAAAAAAAAACCTCCAAAAGCCGCACGAAACACCTCACACCAACTAACCAACAAAAAATACACAAAAATTCCAAATGAAAGAATAGAGAAACAGGGAGATAATTTGGCTACAGAGAATGTAGAATTTCCTTCATTTTTACTTCAGAGCTAATTATATCATCTCTTGAAGATGAACTGATGGATATTGATTTGGTTTTGAACTTAATGATAACAGAATGGAATAAGCCTTAGCAGAGTTCAGATATTTCCTTTTTATGTCTAGTCACAAGTCATCTAATAGAAATTCAATAAATGTTTTTTCTTTCTAATCTTAGTTCTTACTAACATATTAGATACAGTCGTCTTCATCGTAATTTTATTTATATTCTTTAAGGGTTTTTTTAAGCTATAACACATTGGTTAGAATGAAATGTGAGTAGCATGACCAAAAAACTAGAGATCAGTACATGCATTTGCATGTAGGTTAATTGCTTTTGGGGTGTATTGTCAACTTCACTTTTGAGTGAAATTTGTTACAGTGAGGGGAAGATGAGAAAGCTGCATAAATAATAAGCACACTTTGCTACAAGAAGGGATAGAATGAATGAGCTTAGCAAGGTAAAGCAATCAAAGGAAGGGACCTCTCTTTTCAGAAACTCATCATACTGTAGCTGGTAGCCCACAGTAAAACTTCCATGTCCATGCTTCCTGATGTTACATGTTACATTTATAGTTAAACTAAACTAAATATGAATAGCATAAATTTTACTGGTTTAATATATGAAGAACACTTGAACTGATCCTGACAACACTAATATCAGTAATGGATATAGTGGGATATGATTATCTACCTCTTCCTACTTAGAAAGCATTAGAATTCAGGTTTATGGTAACTGTTCTTTAGCATATATCTTGGTTTTCATTGAAGCTGTCACATTTGTAAAACATTTGAACCTTATTTCATGAGTATGCTAGACAAAAACTGCTAGAGGGTAGATCTGAGCACACATATACACAGACACACGTGCACAAGCATGTACAGACAAATACCTTCCAATTCTTCCAGGCAGCCTTATTACTTTACAAATGCCAAAATGTCATTTTGCTCAAGTAGAGACTTTTCCCTTAAGTATCATCATTCTAAACCAATCTGATAAAGTGTGATAGAAATGACAGCAAGTACTATAAGTTACACTACTTACAATATAATAGTGTATTTTCCTGTCCTTTATCTACATCACTGTCTGCAAAGTGTGTTGTGTTGGTCAGAGATCTAGATACAGCAGCATGGAAAATTTTAAAAGTACTTGGATATTGTGCTATGATCCCAGATGGTTCTGAGTTCAGCAAAGCAAGATAGTGGAAGTAGACAAATACTAGGTTCACTTGAAAAATTCCTGTCCCAATTTACGGTTGAAAGCATGACGTGAGATTGGTAGTTGCATCAGAAAGTCTTTTCTCATTAAACATCAAAGGGAGATAGCTTTTTTAAACGTATTTATTTTCGTATCAAGCAAGCCAATTGTATTACTTTTGCTATTTTTATTTTAGCAGCATTACCAAATGATGGACTACTTTTAAAATCTGTTTCTACACTCTCAGTGTGGAGCAGAGAAAATGCAATAGATAAAGCATACTGTGCAGAAAAAGTGTCTATCAACAAGTTTGTTTCACGTTTTAGCTGTCAGAACTGTTTTCAGGCTTTTTATAGTTGCAATCTTCTTTCTTGTCGCTGTCATTCTTGGCCTTTTCTCTCTGGTTTATATTTAGATTTACAATGAAAGAAAAAGACCAATTAGAATTTCTGAATTTGAAGTTTTAATGAAAACACCCTTTTTTTTCCATCTTGACAGCAAATCTAACAGTAACTCAGAACAATTTCAATTAGGCAAAAAGTTAATGTAAAAAAATTGTATCAATACTGAAGGGAATTTTAGTGTAAAACAAGAAAAGGAGCAGAGGGAGTATCCTGCTGAAAAGAGTAGAATATATTACTTATAGTGATAAGATGTCTGGAGGCCAGAGAGAGACTAAAAGACAAGGAAGATTAAATCTAAAAGAAGTATATTCCTTTGGAAAGTTTAAGAATAAAATAATAGAGGTCTTCCCAGTCATGTTCTCTTCAGTGTAAGCTGAAAGGCTGGAGTGGTAAGCATCATGACAGTTTATTAACTGGATGATGTAGAGAAATACCTCTTACTGCTGACCTGAAGAAAAGGCAAAATAAAAAATATTTTCTTTTTTGTCTCTTAACCTGTCTCTGAAACTAGTAAGGGCTTTTGTTGGTAGTTGAACAAAGGAAATATATTTTTTCTGTGTTTGTAACTTAAAAATAATGAAGCAGAAGAACTAATTTCACGATGACTGTCAAATTATATGACATTCTGTTCCTTAGGCATGCCTATCCTGGTGCCCAGGATTCAGTTTTCTATTCTGAGAATGCCTCAATATAATGTACTTTAAGAGGATATGAATAACAGGTTTCTCTCTCAGCTGACCGCATGGAATTTTCATGCAGCGGTAAAGCCTGCTTTGCTAGTTTTAGCTAGGCATGCCTTGGTACGTAGCAAGGCAATGGAAAGCGCCTAAATCTTAAAAGTCTGAATTTATGATAGGTATGTGAAAGGTGAATTTATGATAGTTGTATCGCAGCAGTGATGAGAGTGTGATTTTTGAGTCTCTCCTGACTCACAAACAGTAAAAGAGCAAAGACTAGACGAAGGTTTTGCCACAAGACTCACAGCAGACCTGGGCTGTTGCAAGATTTGCCGAGTAATCTGAATTGTGGTCATAGTCTGAGCCCTGGATACTGCTCCTTGGTGACATAGAAGGAACTATTGAGACTGGCACTGATAAATTACTCTGTGACCAGCTCAGGCCCGTCTTGAAAATGGAGTGGTAGATCTAGCGGTAAATTACTGCCATAAACCCTCTTCCTACAACATCTGCAAGGTATGTGACATGTCTCTTGTGGTTCTTGCCTGAAAAAAACATCTGAGTCTTTGGCAAAAGATGTATATTTCAGCCAACTTTCCCATATTACGCTATGCTTTAGTATCTTGTCCTTTCCTGCAGAAAAGGCTGTCTTTCCTGTGATTCATACAGATAACAAATAGGCACATGTTTGCTAACACGACCATCGGTGGTTTATAGTCACTGCAGTTAATTGGTTTGAAATACACCTGCTTCCATTTTGTTGCTAAATTAAAAGGCTTGCTTCATGGCTGTGAAGACTTGAAGGTGAGAATATTAAGTGACAAAATTGCTGTTGCACATTCACTCTCTCCCTCACAGCTGCAGAATTTCCATTTAAAGCTGCAGTAAAGACTTACCTAATACCAGGTTTAAATGTGCTGTATTCATCTGTGTAATTTACTTTTAGAGAGAAAACCAGAACATTAATAAAGACCAGGAATAGAAAGTCATAACAAGTTATAATCACTAGTGCTAATATCAAATAGAAACCTTTTAACAACCTTGTAAGGAATTGATATTATACCTTCATTTTATTTCTCGCATCTGAAAAAAGAAAAAGACTTTCAATAATTTGAGATATTAATATTTTTGTTAAAAAGATATTTTAGATTAGACGAAAAGACTAGTATTTTGATCTAATAGGCACCAAAATGTATTATATCCACATATCCCTGTTTTAGGGTTGTGGAAATACATGTGAGGATTTGTCACAGATTTTCATTTTTGCATTAATTTAGAAGTATTTGGAAGCATTTGAAGACTTTTTAAATACAAACTATGTACTTGCATATGATGAACTTCTACAGGGTGCGTAAATGCACTTATCTAAACATCTGATTATAATTTATCAATGGCATGCTAATTCCAATACAGTAAAAATACTATAGTAGAGCTATTTAAAAAATCTGGATAATTGTCCTGCTGCTTTGTGGCCTCTTTAGCACACATAAAACAATTTACTAAAAATGTATGAATGCAGCAGTAATTATCACATACTCATAACAATTTTTCAGTATGTTACAGTAATGGCAAAGTAGAGAATAGAAATAAATGAACATTTGCATATGCAAAGAGAACTCGCCTTTGAAAGGTAAATATGGTACCCTATGAAGCAGTTAAAATGCTAAGGGCAAGTAACATAGATGACTTCTGATATGGTTAAAGTGAGATTTCCAAACAAGATTTTCCCAATGTAGATAAAATTCAGATCATAACTGCTGATCAGGTGTTGAAGGTAAAAGCTTCAAGGTGTTTGTGTTGTCTGCATTGTCGCTCTCATCTCAGTCCATTATCATTAGTAACTAACCTCTAGAGATGCCAGTTTCTCTATTTTGGTTACAGATAAAATATAAGTAATATGTGTTCCAAACTTAGACAATTAGTATGATGGCTAGACTTAACGAAAAAATTCCTGATAAACTCCTCCGAGCTTTTAACTTTTCAAAATCAAACTATTTATTTATGGAATGTCATCGCTGAAAGGAAAATGCCCTTTACTTTTATCAAAAGCTAATCATAAATTATTTTATTTTAGAGCTTTTTGAAGCAGATGCATCCTTGCCTGTATCAAAATTAGTGTGGCCAGCAGGACCACAGCAGTGATGGTCCTCTGTACACAGAACTGGTGAGGCCACACCTCGAGTCCTGTGTCCAGTTGTGGGCCTCTCACTTCAAAAAGACATTGAGGTGCTGGAGCGTGTCCAGAGAAGGGCAGTGGAGCTGGTGCAGGGTCTAGAGAGTGAGTACTATGAAGAGCAGCTGAGAGAACTGGGATTGTTTAACTTGGAGAAAAGGAGGCTTGGGAAAGGCCTTATCACTCTCTACAACTTCCTGAAAGTGGGTTGTAGCAAGGTGGGGGGGGTTCAGTCTCTTCTCGCCAGTGACTAGTGACAGGACAAGAGGAAATTCTTGAGTTACACCAGAGGAGATTTGGGTTGGACATCAGGAAGAATTTGTGCACTGAAAGGGTGGTCAAGCATTGGAATGGGCTGCCCAGGGAAATGATGGAGTCACCATCCCTGGAAGTGTTCAAGAAATGAATGGACATGACGATTAGTCCTATGGTTAATTGTCAAAGTGGTGATCAGTTAAGGGCTGGACTTGATGATCTTGGAGGTCTTTTCAAACCTTGGTGATTCTTTGATTTTATGAAATTGGATAGACATTCCTGGCTAGGTTTTGTGGGTAGGCAGCTGTATTTTTCAGAAAGCTTCAAAATGGGAAATTATTGGTATTTGTTCTTGAAACTGTGTGAGAAACAATTTTCTCATTCTCTCACTTTGTACTTGGGATATCCAAGCTTATATGCCATTCTTTTACATTCCAGGTGAGTCTCTTGGTTATGAAGCTATTGAATGTTGTTTGATAGTCTTCTTATTCATTGTTTCGTTCATCTTTTATCAGAGAAACAACAATTCTGCTTTGAAACTCATTAGCTATTCATTAGAGCATAAGCCTGAGTATTCCAAAATTTAGGGTTATCTACTACAACAAAGTGAAAATGTGATCTTTTTTACTTACTAAATATGAAAATAATCCTGTTAAAATGCTATCTTTTGAATGTAGATGGGGACACTTTTTGTGTCTGATGAACTATGATGAACCCAAAATTATTTACACAATTTTAAGAAAAATGCAAGTCCAGATTATGATTTATATGAAAAGATGATGAATTTTGAGGGGAGGTATTAGAAATTATTTACTGTGAAATCTCAATATAAGCTTTAAGTCTATTCATATATCTAGCTGTTGTAAAGTTTCAAGGAGACTGTATCAATTCAAGCAGAAAATGATTGCATTTCATCATTTTTATTGTCATGCGTATCTCCGTCTGCCATACGTAATAGGAGAAAAAAGTAAAAGATATTACAGAAATTATTATTTTTTTAGAACCTCTTTTCTGTAAACCTCTTATATTTATTTCAATTTCATTCATGTTTTGAGGAACTATTCAGATTTAATGTGACTTCTCAGCAGTTTCATTTACATTTATTGCCTTTTTCATCTCCGAGGGAGCATTTAGAATAGCCATTTCCAATTAATAATTGAATTATGTTACTGCTATTCTCAGCTCAGATTTTATTCAAATAGATTTACTTTTTCAGTAAAGTAAATCAAGTGGTGGCCAAACACAGATTATGGATGTGAACCTTCAAACAATTAGATGGATAAGAAACTGAACAGATAGGCACATTCCACTTTCATTTGTATTGCAAGACAAGAGGTGTCTCAACTTCCCACCATTATGAAGCTATGTTTCAAATGTTTGTGCTTAATAAGTTAAGATGCTATTTAAGAAGATAAATACTGACTGTTGCAATTTTGCAAGTATTTCCTGGAGCTGCGATTTGCTTTGATCAAAATTTAGCTCACTGAAGATGCTGAATTTTAATTTAGTGGGGAACTTGTTCTTCTTCTTTAAATGAAAGGCTTAGTAGAAGTTTTGCTTTAGTAAGGCTGCCATACAGAAAATATGCATCACAAATTAGTCATATTCAAGGGCTTTGAGTAATAAATCTAAGTTACTCCCTTAAGAATTTACTTTTTAATAACAGCTTACCTCTGAAGATTTCAATGCACATGCTTTAGTTTCTACGTAAACAACTGCATCTAATCAGGCTGTACTACGACTTCCTACCTATATTATACCTCATATATGGCCACATCAGTATCATATCTGAAACCTTCATTGTTCAGCGTTAGTCGGTTTTGCTGCTGAAAGACTCTGCAAGATTGAAATGCCAGCAATCATGTTTTCGTAAAATAACCCACTTACTTCCATTTTAGTCATGTACACCTCCATAGCAAAAATCCAGTTGAATCCTACTTTTTAATACAAGTACCTAGCTAAATTACACTTCAAGTAACTTATAAAATTGGAAGTCTTGAAGAGATGGACAATCACCATGATGACTGGAAGCTGCATTCCTACTCATCCCAAAATAAACTATAATAACTGGGCTTTTATTAAAGAAGGAACAAACATTTTATGTGATCTTTTTATGATCATTGGTTTGCATAGTTGAATATTTCTGGTGTCTTTTTTCCAGTCTGGCAGTGATTAGCTCTTCCAAGGTCTTAATGTTGAAGAACAGCTATTGAAGCTCACAGAAGCCCTTTTAAATTTTAACTATGTACACATGGTAAAAGAATAATGAATTTCATTTTTTATTGCAATTAAATTTTTAGAACATAAAGGTTCCAAACATAAAAGACGTAGTCTGTGTTTTTAAGGTCTCTTCAATGGTAAAAAAATCTTGATTATTTATTCCTCTTTGTGAAATCTGTCAGTGCTTTAGCTTAACTAATTAGTGTGCAACAAGTAAAATTGCAAGCTTCAAAATAATAAATATTTTACATACCCTTCTTTAAAGTCTGTAACTCAGAGGACAAATTGGCATCCCAATATAGTACTTGCTTAATCTTAGTAATTGTTACTTGATGTTTCTGAAAAACCTAGTGAAAGATCAAGGTGGTAAAACTGAGCTGTGTCTGTGATGGTGCAATGCCATGTAGTTTGTACACATCGAAATGGTTCACAATTCCATTGTCAGGTGATTTGCTTACAGGAATGATGTGGAGTGGGATAATGGTAATTTGTGGGTCATTTTCCACAGCAAAATACTTCATTAGTTTTTAGTTCTTGCCTTATCAACTCTTCAGCCAGCTTTCTTTTCACAAAACAAAACAAAACAAAACAAAAAACACACTCCAACAAGCCCCTCCCCAAAAACAACCCAAAACAAAAAAATAACCCCAGCTCGATATTTTCGTCCTAGTCACTTACAAACCACTGAAAAGTGCCATTTTGGTATGTAAGCTAACTACTCAGAGAGTATGAAAGGATTATTTACTGGTTGAATAAATGAAAAACTTCCTCAGCATGCACATACACAAGCAAATATAATCCAGAACGAAATACCAATTTTGCACTTCTATTTTTTTTATGACACTTGTTATTTCACAAAGGCTGAATTTCAGGAACCAGAAAGTTGAGCAGAAATTACTAGTTTGCACTGGTCTCTCTGAATTCTGAATGTTCAGTTTCAGCAGGAACGTGTGATTGTTTTTGCTTGTAGCAAAAGGGTAATTTTGATTTGCTCTGTGTCAAAGAAGTGTCCTAAAGGTCTGGTGTTTATAAATCAGCTATGCGTAAAAATGTTTCTCTTTGAATACAGAATTGAACTTTTGGCCTTTTACCTGACTGGTGCTGTTTACTGAGTTTTCTCCAGCAACTTCTATAACTCGTATTCTTTGGTCAGTAATTTGACTGCACAGATGCTTCTTTCTTAGTAAAGTCTTTACTTATCTCATTCTCTTCCACTGGAAGCTGAAAGTGTGAGTAATTTTGTTCAGTTACACTTACAGTTTGGATTTTAGATCCTTTAGACTCCGTGCCCTTGTGACTTTATTTCCTCTAAAAGGATCACTTTTTATAGTTATCCATTCAAACCCATGTTCCTTTGAATTCAGTTGCCTAACTACTTCCTTTTGAGCTGTACTTGAAAGGGCCTTAAGGTTCAAGCCTTTTCCTTTTATACTTTTTTGTATTCAATCATCTCTCACTAGACTTTTACTCATCTCTAAGTAGGTCTTGGCTATGAGTCTGTGAGTCTGGGAATACAGTTACTAGAACCTCCTCTTATTTCTGTAAAAAATAAGTGTTTTAACACTGTAACTTATCAAATACCTAAAGTATATTTCTTTCATTTAAAAAATAATGCTATGGACTTTGAATTTGGATTTATAGTTCTATTTATTTAGTTATGTCCTTGGAAGGTATAAGATAGATAGTCCTAGAGATAAGTCCTAAGAGTCCTAAGTAGACACCTAGTCCAACTTATGATACATAGTCCAACTTCTCATCAAATTACTACATATTTGCTTATAGTAAATTGAAAAAAAGGATATTGTCATTTTTCTTCTGTATTTTTTAGTAAAGCCGATCAATTTCTTTTGTTTCCTGTACAGTCGCTTTCCTTTTTTCTTGATCTTGCTGTTTGACTGCTGGAAACATGTCAGTAAATTCCAGTTGGCTGATCTTTTTCACCTTTCTTACTAAAACCAAGATAATTGAAAGTGTCTGCTTTTATTTCACTACATAATAAAGGGAATTGGAGATATTCTTGAGCTTGTTAAATGTATTTTTTTTAAGGATAAAGCATTTACCACAAGAACTGTTATACTTCTGCTTTTGAGGCTGTATGAGAAGAAAAAAACATATTAAGATTGTATATTCAAATAGCAAAAGAAGCATATTTCATTTGGTTTTAGCTTTAACTATATTTTATTTAATTATTTCAGTTTATCTTTAATTCTATGTGCTTGTATTTCCAGCCTGCTTAAAAAACTTGGTCTTTATTTCCAAATTTCTATTTTTTTAGGGAAGAAATGCCTTCTTGTTTTTTAAAAATGTAATGCTGAAAGTGAGGAAATACTAAAGCTGGGTTATAACAAGCTGTCATTTAACTTTTATTGTCAGACTTTGCCTGATATTACCTTTGGCACTTCTGATTGATTGAATGTCAGACTCATACTAGAGTGAAGTTTTGTGCATCTTTGCATTGATAATGCTCTTTCAAATATTACAGGCATGGTCTTCTCGTAAGCAAAGACTGGCAACTCTGCATTCTGCTCAGTTATTTACATCTTCATATCCCATTGCCCCCTTCCAAAATATAAAGGGCCCTTGGCATTGAAAGCATTTCATTTTAGTGATGAAAAAGATGAACGGAATCTGGAAATATGCTCTTTGATTTTGGATATTCGCCTCCCAGAGGGTTTCATTATAGATGGGGATGAGCTTTATTTTGAGTGACAGCAGGCCTGGCTATACAGGCATGCTATTCCAGTCTTTTAAAGGAAAGAGAACCACAAGACATTGCCAGGTTTAAAAAACAGGTTCTGCACAGCACATTTAGGAATAATACTAGGAAAAAAAGAGATGCTGGGTTTTTATCTCCTGTGGTTTTCCATAACACTCAGCAAAGCTTGGTTATAGAAAGTGGATTTTGTTGAGGTTTTTTTGTGAGATCTTCAAAGCAGCAGTTGTGATAAAGTTATTTTCAGTGTTCTTTGCCAGAATATTTGTAAAGGTTATAGATTTCTGGAGATAAAAAACTAGAATTTTAATTCATTATTCTTCTCTTCCTGTCTTCAATACTCCATACTAGTAGATCACTTCACAATGAACGTTTTGGGAGGTGGAGTGGGGTTTTTTTTTCTGGTTGGTTGGTTGTTTTGGAGTTTTTTTTTTTCTTTTAATGAAGGTGGAGTTTAGAAAAATATTACTAGTTTGAAGTTTGCTTAGGTTTTTTTTTTTGTTTTTTTGGCCTCTTACTCAAGCTATTTTCCCTTTAACGCTAAAAAATAATGTTTCCAATTTAACATTTATAAACTCATTCTGCTTTCAAATCCTGGTAAGGATTTGAAGCTAAATATCAATGGCTAACTGTAAAAATATCTAATAGCTGTCTTCTTTGACATCCAGAGTTTCCAAAAATGTTTGTTTGCGAAATATTTAATATTTTAAAAATTGAAAATAATTTATCATATTTAAAATATTGTAGCAATTAGAGTGATGCTTTTCTGTTGAGCACTTCTTGCAGAGCTACTATGAGATATTGTCGGTATATTTTTAGGCTTACTCAGAATTCAAGTTTCAGAACAAAAGAAATCTTCTGTTGTTGAATTACAGAAATTAATTCAAGAATATTTAGTAATGAGCTATAGTTATCCTGGACAGTTTCCTCAATCTTGTTTTGATAGAAGATAAATGCATTACCTGTTTTACACATTTTTATTCAGTTCTTTCACCTTTGCTGGAGGTTCTCTGTTGGGAAGACTTTCACTCCCTAGTTCTAGGCTATTTGCATTATACAATGCCCAGTGAACCATCTTCAGAGAAGGAAAGTAAAATTTATGTAAGTGGATGACAAAAATAATGGCACTGGATAAATCACTAAACGAGGATAGGCATGGTGATTGTTCAGGAAGTGAAAAAAAGAAGGCAAACTTCAAATGCCTGAGAACATGCAGAGACTATTTCTATCTATTAAATGTAAATTGAGTGGTATAAATAACTTTTATGTGTTCAGTCCTTGGAGGTGAGAGTTAAGAGAAATGCTGATTTTATAGTGTTGTTCCCTATGTATAAATTCCTTGAGTTTTCTATTACTTTAACAAAAAACAAAGATCTCTATTATTTTTTTATCTTTTTTCCCCCATCATTTTCATTTTGAAAATGCATTTTAAATGGATTATGTAAAGAATTGTCTTTTCTTAAAATAACTGCAGTGAATATTTACCGGAATTCTGTTTTTTCAATTGAAGAGGAGTGTCTCAATAAAAAATCTTGTTTGTCTAAGGAAAACTGTGGAATATTCAACTTGGACCTAGTAAAATAAATCAGAATTCAATATAGAAGCAATTCAGTTTTGGAAAATTGTTACCCATTTTCTTTGCCTGGATTTTAAATGCCTGGTAGGAGATGCCTTAGTGTCCACTACTAACACGCAACCCAAAGCACATTCCGTGAGAATAAAATTTTTCAGTGAGAAAGATCTGATGGAAGAAAACTGAAACACTCAGATATTTAGATTGAGCCTATTATTTCAAAACTTCTGAAAACCTGGCATCTCAATTTAAGTAATCAGAATAACAACAATGTAAAATACAGCAGATCTTTCTCTACTATGTTTTTGTCACACAAATTTATGATATTATTTCCATTCTCTGTAAAATAACAATAATAAATTTTGGTTCTCCAAAATATTGAGATAAGCATTCAGGCAAATCATTGCTGAAAAATTTGGATCTGTAAGTGTTTCAGATTTGTATATGAAATTCTTCTTCTGATAAGCAGAAATCCAGAGCTTCACAGGATGTCGGTCCAGATTTTGATACAGAAATGAAAATGTAAATATGAAGAAACATTTGTAATCATTAATAAAGGGTATGATTAGACATTTTGTCCTAAAAGTGTCAAGTTGTGGTCATATATATCAATGTGTTTTTATTTTCCAAAGTAATTGTACTGTATTTTATTTATGTATTTTAGGCACGGAAGGGGCAGTGTTTGGGCACTCTGTGGAGACACCCCATATCAGAGCAGAACCTTCCCAAGACCTCAAGTAGGTGTTGTTCAAAAAGTTGTTTTAAAATCAAGTATTGTCCAAAAAAAATAAGTCTGGATTAAAAGAAGAATATCTGTATAATAATAGATATACTACCTATTTAATGAGTCATAGACACAAAACCTGGAAGAATCCAGTTTGTTCTAACTACTCAAAAAAAACCCACACAAACTCCTGTCACCTGAAATGTAAAATACAGTGCTTTTTATATATGACCTACCTCCCATAGTAGAATTATTGAGAAATATATTTTCCCTAGAGACTGGAATATTCAGGTGTTTTTAAGGTCCAATGTGTCAGTATTGTTCAACAGCATCAGACCAGGTGTTGGAATTTTTATGAGCTGTTACAGAATATATAGGTCAAGTTAAATTAAATAGTCCCAGATTTTTCCATTTAGTGGTGTTTATGGATTGTTTGTTTTTTTGAATACTACATACACACTTTTCAAAAATCCGTTACCAAGTGAGGCTACATTTCTAAATGTAAAAAATCCAAATTTTACTGTACATAGTTGACAAAGTGGAGAAATCAGTAGACAGTAAAAGATCAAGTTTAAAATTTAACTAAGGCATCTGTAGACTGAGACAGAAAACTTAGAAAAGTTAAAAGCAAAACTTTTTTTTTGAAGTGCATGTATGTGCACTGCTAAGTACTAATCTGTGATTTATATGGATGACTAATGAGAAACACAGAAAATCAAAGGTCCTTCCTTGTGTTACTCCCAGCAGAACTGGTGAAAAACAGTATAGACTTTGATTCAATTCTACTATGATTTTTGATCATTGTACAACTATCCCTTTAGCTGCCCAGAAGTGTTAATGATTAATTGCTACAGAAAAGCATGGTTAAATATTCATCCTTACATTTGGAAAGCCATTTAGGATCACTGGCCAATAACAATGCTGCAGAAATCATTTGCAGGAAGCTGTCCATGTGGACAAGTTTGACCATTGTTCGTGGAGTTAATGAAGTAAATGATTGTGTTCAATTATTTACACTAAACATTTTAAAGTAATGTATAGCTTTGGGTTCTTCCAGAGGATCCTGCTCACTGGATTTTTATCTTAAAAATCTCTGTCCCCTTCCATGACTCCTGTCAGTCCTTTGTGGAAAATAATTGTAAAGGCATTTATTAGTGACAATCACCAAGGCGATATGGTCTCTAATCAGAGGAAGTTCAGGAGAAATCAAAGTAGAAACATAACAAGCTTTTCTTTTTTCAGGGACCAATAATTTGGGTAAGAGGCTGGAACCTGTCCCACTCAAAAGAATGTGGAAACACTGCTTTCTCTACTTCTTTCTAATCATTAAATAATATTAACAGAGTGAAAATGTATGGTAAAACAGATAATCCTGTGTCTTCAGGATTAATTTAAGTAAGGTTAAAATCACCTCGTGTTGCTTCTGAAATTTACACATGGGACATTCACCCTCCAGTCTTTTCTATTTATTCATTGCCGTGATTCCTATTGTTGCTTAATGTTTTCAGCTCCACTGTTCCTTCAGTTCATTTTTCCAGGATGGACTTAAATTAGTAAGCATTTGGCATTCAACTTTCTGCCCTCTCGTTAATAATGAATTTAACACATACCTTTTATTCAGAAAATTGAAGAAACAGATACTCTTGGAGTTCAGTCAAGTAACCTTAGCTTACTTGTAAGTGATTTGTTCTTAATATACTCTGTCCACACTGTGTTCTGCAAGTTTTTGTACATGTGTGCTCCTCTATATTAGTTGGGATTCCATCATATTCTTTTTTAAAGCTGTCAAGTTTATTTAGTCATTTGAAAATGATGACTGTTACTATTAGGACATTTCAGTGGGCTGGTCTGGGTCATCTTAATTTTTAATGTTTTGGAATAAACTTACCCAAGGTGTCCAATAATGGCAGTCCTAAAATCCCCTAGAGTATTTTTCCAAGTGCTACGTCCCTGTGTCTTTGAATGGTTAAAGTTAATGGTAAGTAATGGGAGAGTAGACAGTTTGCTGAATTTACATTATTCATTTTTTTCAGTGGACACACTTGAATGCAATTTGACAGCAAGTTGCAGTGCATAAGTGCAAATATATTAGGCTATGAGAATTGTTGTATACAGGGCTGAAACATAATAGAATATACATTAGAACATTAATTAAAGTATAAATCATCCCATATTTTTCATGTTGGAATACATATTTGTGGTCAATCAATAAACCTCAGGCATCAGACATTTTTTTCTTTTTCTCCAAAATAAAATATGCTAGAAATCTATTCATAGCCTTGTATATGTAAAATGATTGACTGCTGAATTTAAAAAATGGAATAATGACCACCTTGATTACTCTGAATGAAACATAACTAGAAAATTTGATCTAAGAATTTGATACCCACAAGGATCATACTACTTCCTGGGATTTTAGTTTAACCTATTGTGGACAGGGAGACAAAAAGAGAAAGTCAGATTCACATTAGCTCCCCATATCTAAACCTTGCCTCAGACACTCTTAGTTCTATAGCCAGATTTTGAGGTCTTCATACAGAGAAGCTCCCATAATATTTAATATTAAAAATGTGTAAAAATAAACTTTAGTTGAGTACTTACATAATTCATTTCTATGTGACCAACCACTTCGGTCACATCTTTCTCCTTTCCTGAACTTTCAAATAATATCTAGAAAGGTTTTGCTTTTAGACAGTGTTGTTATACAATCCTTTGTGAAAACTTTGTTCCGAATACCAAAAACTAATTAAGGATGACTTTCATTAGTTGGGATAAGTAGCATAAAAGAATCATGCATTAGAATCAGGAAAATGAATTATATCTTAATAATTTAATCTTCCTATTTCTCTCCCTACTGTTTCTCGCAGGAACAGAGTTAGGAAAACTAAACTGCCAATATATTCCCCAAATACTGGTTTTAGGCCAATAGTACATTAAAACATGGTCCACTAATAGGCAATATCCATGCACAAAATAGACAGACAGTAGTTAAATGCAGATAACTTTGCCATCAATAACCTCCTTAATAAGGGGATGAATTAATTTGTTGTTGTCCTCTGGAGATAACTGCAAGATCAAATGTAAAAGTTTTTTTCTCTTCTATGTCATGCCTCACACACCACTATCAGTTAATCCTGCAAGCTAATGCTGGGCATAATGAGATGAAAACTGATCAAGTAGAAAGGAACCGCTCAAGATAGTTGGATTCTATTTTACTTCTAATAAGAATTAAAAGTACTCATATCTTGCACAGGAAGTCTGGTTCACTCGGAGTTGTCTGATGGTTTGGAAGAGACACCTTTTGTGACATTTAAAGGGTGGTTTATTAATAGGTCAAAATATATATTCTGTAAAAGCCTGGAGCAGGAGAACACATCAGAAATTTTGACCTTAACTTGTTAGTAATCTGAGCAGGCTGAGAGTGACAAAATCACCATGACTCTGCTCATCTATTTTTAGCCAGAAATCAAATAATAAACAAAACCTTATCAAAAGGTAGAAGATGCAGCAGAGTAAAAAAACCTGTCTCCTTCCTATGCTGTTTTAATAATGTCAGATTCTAGTTACTTTCAGTGCCCTTTTTTAATGAAATAGAAATAATGACTATTTTTGTTTTCATAAGTTGTGTAAGTTATTTCATTGTTTGGGCATGTGTATTGACAGAAACTTGTTTGCTTAGTTTTATCACTAGCTGTTGAAAATACGATTTTTTTAACACTCATGTTCATACAAAAATAGGTATGGGTATAGGAAAATTTGAAAAATGTCCAAAAGTTAAACCTCTTTTTTTAAATACACATGTGCTTATATAAAAGAACATTGAAGTAAACACAGAAGAAAGCCACTAATGAAAGGTTTGAAGGTTTGTAATTGCTGTGCAGATAGGACAGAGTAGAAACAAAAGATAGCTGGGTATGGCTCTTAAACTGAAAGAATAATTTGCATTAATGTTCAGTGATGATGATTATATTTGACATTGGAAAAGGAAAAGGCTCCAGTAGGAACCAAGATATGAAGGATAAAAATATTACTACCACAAGAGATAGAAAAATCCTTTGAGTTTCATATGGTTAATTTAGGATACTGGTGCCTCATTTTCTCCAGGCTAAACTACCCCAGCTCCCTCAGCTACTCCTATGTCTTACACTGTAGACCCTTCCCCTGCTCTGTTGCCCTTCTCTGGACTCACTCCAGCACTTCAATGTCTTTCTTATAATGAGGGGCCCAGAACTAGACACAGAATTCAAACTGCAGCCTCACCAGTGCCAAGTACAGGTGACAATCACTGCCCTGGTCCTGCTGGCCATGCTATTACTCAAACAGGCCAGGATGCCATTGGCCTGCTTGGCCACCTGGGCACTGCTGGCTCGTGTTCAGCTGCTGTTGACCAGCACCCCCAGGTCCTTTTCTGTTGGGTTTATGGTTATATTTGCTTTATGATTATGCCATGTTATAGCTTCAGGAACCCACAGATGGGCTCCAAGCATAGCTGTCTCAGGCTACACAGGGTTATGAGAGTAAATATATTACCCTATCAATCTCATCTGAAAACCCATATAAAGCTTGTAGCAGCAGAAAGCGTTTGCACAGTGCTGAGTTGATGAAAGACATGGCAACTTTACACTGCAATTAGTGTGTAGGCAGCCGAGGATTTTTACATGCTTGAAGCTAGGTCAGGTCTAACAGCAGGCATGACCAGTGCTCAGAGTGCCAGAGAGAGATGTTCAAGGTTTCAGTAGGTGCTCTCCTGCACACCCTCGGCTCCTTCAAGGCTTGTTTCAACTATGGTTGCTCTTACACTGCTTCCAGATCCAAGCTGCTGTTTAATTAGTTCTAATTTCACATAGGTCCAACCTAGGACTAGATACAACAGCCCACAGTTTGTTAAAGATTTTCATTTTCACAGATACTGCAGGTAGAAATGTTTCATTGTCTTTTTAAGTGGAAGCTGGGCAGCAGTCTTCAACGCCCAGGAGATATTAGAGATACCAGAACTCATTTCTGACATGCTTTGGACTCTAAACCAAATACAGTCTTGTTTCACCATACCTCCATATTCCATTTTGCTTTAGTTTTTCTGATGAAACATGATTTGATATACTACTTATAGTCCATAAAAATTATACTGTACGTCATTAAGTAATGCTGCTGTAACATGCATAGTGTTTTCATTTCATGTCTTTCTTTTGATTCTAAGTGAACAGGCTTACTAATGCATTACTAAAAAGGGCTACTTATATTTTTTTTTTTTTTCATTTGAGCAATATTTAGTTTCCTTAGTCTTTCCATATACTAAATTTCTCCAGAGATTTTTTTCTTCATACCAGCTGTTCCTTTTCACTTTCCGGGAGTATCTGCATTTTCGGTGACACTGTTTAACCACTTTCACAAGAAAACAAGGCTTCTTAATTTTTCTGTGCGTCTGTCTACTCTCTTCTCTCATGTCCCTGATAGTTTGTGAAGCAGTTAGGCAGTTTCATACATATTTAATAGAAAGGCAAAAGATCTTTAGGTTTCTCTGTGTTTTCTGAAAGCCGGTGCCCATCTAGAAACAGTAACCAAAAATCAGCTCATAGTATTAGTATTTCCTTTCCAACATCTTGCTTCGTGGTCAGGTGAAGGTTATAGCATGTGGAGTACATGGAGTGTGTAGCAGAGTTGTGGTTGTGAGTGCAGAAGTTCTTATCTCAGCACCATGTCAGAGTCAGAGAAAGGATCTGGAGCTCACACAGGCTGGATATACGAACAGAAGTTTGAGAGAGTACATGTGTTTATAAAACTATTAGTTCTGCAGTCCATCAAACAGCTCCTATTGTTCATATATATAATTATACAGAGAACTCCAAAGATAGCCTTTAGCCATAGAGAAAAACAAATGATCTTACATGTCTTATCCTGCAATTCACATTTTATCTTTTGTTGTATCTCAAGATGGAATTCACTGCCAAAAGAATTAAAACAGCTATTTGACTTCACAATCTACTACTCTATTTTGTATTGCAGAAAGTAAAAATACCTCTCTCTAGTTTGTTAGGACAGGGTGGTTGCCCTAAAAAAATGACTGAAAGTAAACTCACCAAACCTTTTCTGATTTTTTTTTTTTTTTGTGATTGACTGGGTTTTTTTATTTTCTTCTTGGAATGTTTAGATACAATCCAAATATGGACCATTGGAAAGTATATTCCAAGCTCTCTGCTATGCTTAATCTGGAGAGTTTAAAGTAGACCTGTCAAAGGAATTTCAGCAGAATAATTTTCCATGAGATGCAGTTTTCTCAATATGTGGATCAAACCGTGTCACAGTTTGCCTCAACTAAAATATGTCTGTTTATATCAGGTGAAGACCCCTCCGAGAAACAATATAGAAAATATCATTAAACAATTACAGGTGGTCTGGACTGTTATTTCCCAATCAAAGGAAGCTAATGGTTTTCAAAACTGAGACTCTTCAGACTGCCCCAGGCACTTTATCTTCAGATCTAACTCTTGACAAGCACTTGAGCATTTTCTGTGGGCAGGTTGCTTCAATCTCTTTCTGACAAGATAGATTTCTGTTTTAAGGAAATACATTCTGAAAGACAGCTCAGGTAATGGAGCTATTTCTGGAAAGAAGACAAACTTCATGTAAGAATGTTTAGCAAAAAGGCAGGGCACGTGTAGAAAGGGATTCAAGCCAGAATAAAAATAAGGAAGATAATGGAAAGGGAAACATTTAGGGTAGAATGGGATAGCTCTAAGTTGTCAGGCCTGTGGCAAATCCTTTTCCCATGCCTTTCCTTAAACAACTATTTTGTATTGTCTCATACGCAGAACTTTTTTGCACTCTGGAAGTTTAGACTTTCAAGCGCGTTTTGGTATTCTGCTAAGAAATAAAAGCTCATGTTCTAAACCTTACATTTCTACTAATTTTCTTGATTTTCAAAGGTTTGAGTTTTAGTTGACTTATGACTGCATGGTTTTTTACTACCTGAGATGTCACTTACGGTTTTGATTTGTTTTCTTCTTAATATTACTTCTGTTTTTGATAGCTTCCTTGTCTTTAGCTATTCTGGCTATGCCTTCATCCCTGCTAAGACAATCATTCATTAAGTTCTCTTTAACCTTCCCCATATCACTTGTTTATTTAGTCAAGCTCTTGAGTTAAATATTTGCTTTCTCCAGCCTTTCTCAGTTTTCCTTGATGTTTCTTCACTCTTCATATTTCTTTAATAACACTTCTGAAAAACTCTTCAATGACCTTTTATTCCTTACTTTTCCTCTTCAGTAAGAAATATGGGGTTTTTTAATATTCTCAGAGGAGATCTTTTATTTCCCTGTGTGGGAAATTGTTTTTCTGATTTATCATCTATGCCAAATAACATTAAAATATTCAGTTGTTTCAAGTGTTGTTATGACAATGCAGACCTATTGGATTTAAACTTGTGGCATGTACAGGGCAATTAGAACTCATCTTTGAGCCCAGTGAAGTGATTTCTAGGTTAGTGAGAATTTTAGGAGTTATAATAAGGGCATGCTGACACATGCCAAAATCAGTGACATGCAGAGCATGGACATAACATGAAATGCTGTACTGAATGCCATTCTACTATTCTGATTTAAGTCATGAAAGTTTCCTCTTTGTTTAAGTTTCTCATCCATAAGTTGCACAACTGGAAATTGAGGAGGGGGGGGAAGTTGATATTTACTGGTTCAGGCCAAGACTAATTTCATAAAACACTGATTTAACTCTCCATTGCTTAAGACTTGTGTGTGTTGTCACAAAATTGAGAGACAAATCATGCCCAAAATTAGATTTTCATGTAAATAAAAGTAAGTTTCATATGAACATATGAGAATTTTGCTTCTTAACAAAGAAAAGCTGATGATCAGTAAACAATATTAAGAATGCTGAGGCCTCCAAATTTACCCCTCCTTTTCAATAATAATAATAATAATAAAATCATTCTGAAAATATAAGCATTTTGTTAAAAGCATCAGAATACAACAAGCTTCAGGAAATAGAATTATTCTGGCAATGATTCATATGCATCTTGAAGAGGTGCATATTTTGATACATGTAAATGTATCAAAATATTTTTTGTCACTTTTATATATGTATGGTAAAATGTGCATGTATAACCTTGTAAATAGTATAAGATTGGAATGAGTGAATAATAATTTTGTTGTCATATCTTTCCCACTGTGATGTCAAATGTAGCTATTCAAGAATCCACTGTTTGAATAGTTACAATATCTTAACAAAAAGCTTTAAGATTTTTTTGTCACCATGATCCGTGGTGTATAGCCAAGTTGCTGGCTATTCTTTATATTGCAACCTGACTTCCAAGAAATGGACTGAATGGAAAACCTGATTTTATCTATCACCATCAGTGTTCATTGGACTCCTTTATGGACCCTTGGTCTCACTGGAGGACTCTTGAAATCAGTTTCTTTGAGCATCAGGACAGCCACCTGTTCTTTTCATAATAATAGAAATGGAAAGAATATATATTTCAAATTGTTTAAGGTATCTGGAAAGCCAGATTTTCGAAATTATTTTGAAAAAAATTCTTCGTTCTGATTTGGAACAAAATCATTTCAATCATGGGAGAGGAAGATCTTGGATTCTCTGAGGTTTTGGGGTTGAGGGTACTTGTTTCCCATAAAAAGATAGGAAGAAGAGTAGAGAGAGATTTGCCACACCCCTTTGCCTTCCTTCTCCTCTTTGTGGGTCTTACCCACCCACAGTCTCAGTCTGCCACAACTCTTGACCTATGGGTAGCAAGATCAATGTCACAATTATTTTAATCTATGGAAATCTACAAAGGGCTTACCAAGTAAACGTGTAGACTTTCCATTGGTCTTATATTGGAAAAACTTTTTTTTATTTTCTAACAGGGTTCCTATGCTCACTGAAGAAAAGCACAACAATATGTGTTGGCAAGACTATCGTGTATAAAATTTAAATACTGGGAAGTGTTGATTTCTTAACCCTCAAATATAAAGATGTCAATAAAGGGGAAATGAGTCCTTGTTTTACATGTAAGATCTCTAGTTGGCATATTTTTAATCCACTGTTTTGAATGCAAATTCTAAATTGGTAGAGGTTTATATCAGTTGTTTTCCTAAGTAGCATGGGTTGGCTATAGGGCTTAAATAGACACAAAGCAAATAAAGTATTCGCTTCTGCACAGGGGAATCTTCTATTTCCTTCTATTTTAAGAAATACTTTCCTCTAGCCAACAGAAAAAAATTAACATAGATAAATTATATCCCATGTGAGTATAAGGGATATGCAAGAGGTAAATCTAAAATATTGCTTAAAACCCAAAAGGAAACCTTTACTTTTGGTTCATATTTTAAATTATTTTTCTCTAATTCAATCTAGGTCAGCTTGTAAACAGAAAATACCAAATGAAGAAAAAAATGTTTCTGCATTTCTGATGAGAAATATTTTAATACCTTCAAAGGAACATATTCAAGATATTTTAAAAGTTTCTCTTTTCTAGTAATAATTCTTTCATTATTTCAGCTCAAATTCATATGGCTTTGATCTTATAAAATTTATCTTTATTTCACAAATTAACCACTGATAATTAAAAAGAAAAAGCCCTTCTCTGCTATGCATAGATCATCTTGCTTCATCACATGGAGCAAATTAACCAATTATATTATTTTAAAACTCTTTTTAAAAGTCTTTTTGTCTTTTCTACAGATTTGTAGTTTCTAATAATAGCAGTATTTACCTTCTCCATCAAAGCAGTTTGTTGTTTGGGAAAGAAAAATGAATTCTGTGAATAAGATTCACTCATAGATGTAAATGCCACTGTGACAGGCCATCAGTAAATCTGAAAGGAAAGCAAATTCTTCATATGCTATTATAATAATGCACTTTTCCTTGGAGGGATGAGCATTACAATATGGAGTGTTACAATGAGTTTACAGTAGAGATTAAAGGTATCAGAAACATAGCAAAGAAAAAATATTATAAAGGAGCTGCATATCAAACCTAATTTATCTCAAAAATTCGAGGAAATAATCTATTTGTATAGACTTTTGCATTTGCAGTAGCATGCTGCAGTCACTTTTCAGATGCAGATCAGCCAAAGAATAACAATAAGAAATATGTAAAACAGAATTAGGCATTCAGTTTTACTAATAGATGGGTGTTTTTGTAAATCTGCCCTGATGATCATCGGTTATTCATTGACATTTCTACCACATTATTTGATTTCAGAAGACTGCTAAGAAACTCTGTTGTCTATAAAAAACCAAATTTCATCTCCATGGTGTGGAGAAGGCTGATATTATCAACTTTTCAAGTTGAGAAATTAATTGCCCAAATATATTCTTTTTAGACAAATTTAAAGTTATTTATGCTAATGTACTTTGTGAAAAACTGTGATGAAACTAGACTAAACAACTCTAAGCTATACACTGTCAAAACGTCAATCTTCAAAGAAACCATAGTTTCTTGATGGATGTTCCTAAACAGATTTTAATTGTCCACCTGCTGAAAAGTTTTAGTTAATACTGAGGGCTTTTGATGTTATGAAACCAGAAATATTTGTGACTTTGCTAAGATGCATAAATTCTATGCAATAAATATAGCTAAGAACACTTTTGTCTTTATGATTATGAAACGAGAGCTGAAACCAGGAAGAAATGTTAATATTCCTGGAAAGTAGGTTATAAATCACAATGATATGCTGACGAAAATATGGAATGGAAGAGTAAAATCATTTAACATTTATACCATTCAGTTTCCTTTTAAGTTCAAGGTAAAACCTCATTAGGCAATGGAGTACTTTCAGAAACTTAATTTCTAAACTTTATAATTCACATCATTTATAAAATATTTTGGAAGTTCTTTTTCTGCTGTCCTGTAGCCATCAGAAGTTCAGAAACCACCACCTGAAAAACACTTGTGCACGTCATTAAATAATTCATGATATTTAGGTTCTTCCCCAGTACAAAGAACCGCAGAACCTTCTATCAATTTTTCCCTACAAAGCGTAAAAAAAATGAAAGAAAAAGGCCTAGCAGTAGCAGAGATACATATTTTTCTATTGCTTCTATCTATATGCATCCCATGTATTTTTTTTTTTTATATCAGTATCTACAAATAGTGTTTTCCTCTATCTGGACACCTGTTTTTAATAGCTTTTTTTTGTGTTGCTGCATAAATGCTGTCCTTTTTTTTTTTTCCTCCATTCCATTTCTTCCTTTCCCTATTGAGTGTCAGTGACATGCAACAAACAGAAATGCTTCACATACACCATCTCAGTGGCTTTCTTTGCGTGCAAATGTGGAACTTTGGTTTTAAAATTATAATCCAGTACTGCTCTGTGTACTTAAAAAAAATGCAATAGTTGAAATACTTTGAAATTCTCTTCTTCCATTGCTTGAGAGATTTCATCTGGCTTTTCTGCACCAAATTACTTGTCAAACTACTCTGTCCTTTATATGTCTAGTACCTCATTAGGGTTTTTGATAGATATGACCCTAACACTTATAATCTGCTGAAGAGGGAAAATACAGTGTTTTCTTCAAGTTACTCAGTCTAGACCTTTTTATCATTAACATATTTCATCTTACAAAAAGCCTTTGTTCAGGTAAAGTGGAAGTGTGTCCTGGCATAATATTGCTAAGTTATAAATAGATAAAAAATGTTGTCTCCCTCCCTTATAGTGCCATACAATGTCTACAACTGAACACAATCAGAACCTGAATTATTGTTCAATAAGTTTTCATCCTGTCATTTTCCCTATTCAACATGTGAGCATGTTTTCTACAAAATCTTTTCATTAGCACTTCCCTTTCAAGAGAAATCTCTACAATACTATGAGTAAAGCACAACTGAGAAAGTATCGTAGTTCTGCATCAAGGTTGATGGAGGATCTTGAGCACAGGGAAGAGAGAAGCAGAAAGACTGACAGTAGAACAAGAATTGCTTTGAGTAAAGATACCAAGAAGCAGTGATGTGTGTTTAACCCTACTATAACAGAGCATAATGAGTATTTTGGAGAACAGAAAAACCATACAACCCCCCCAAATAATAGCAACGTAACAGGTTTTTTTTCCTCTCTTCGTATACGAAGCTGCTAAGCATACCCAAAACATGAATGAGTCTGTCAAGGCAAAGTCATTCTAACCAGTTTCACATCATTTAAAACATGTAAAGGTTTTGTTTTCTCTTATTTAGTTAAACATTTGTCATCACTAAGAAGACTTTGGTATTAAACTGTCATTACAGAGGCATTAACAGAGATATGCAGATTCTTAAGTACCTAGATTTCAGTATTAGTACAGTTGGATGTATTAAGTGCAAGTGCCAGAAAGCATCACTAAGCAGGTAAGTTTATATCAGTATATTCTTAAATGCTTAACTTTTTTTTTTTTCTTTCTCTGTGTCATAAAAGGCAGTCATAGAATCATACTTATAATCGGGTTTTCTTTTGTTACCTTTCAAAGTATGGTAATATCTACCTGCATCATGGGTTTTCAGGCTGGGAAGTTTTTGGTGGTTCAAATCAGTGCATTTTTTCACAGTGGTTGTTTTTGTCTTTCAGACTTGAATCTCCTACTAGATCTTTGGTGATGGAAGCACCCAGGGGAGTGCAAGTCAATGCAGCTGCAGGAGACTTAAAGGCTACCTGTAGGAAAGAACTGCACTTGCAGTCCACAGAAGGGGAGGTAAGTTCAGCCAGCAGAGAAATGTTCTACAGCTCTGCCCATCATAACACAAACAATGTGAGGAGGGTTTATTCAGCAGCAAGGTAAACACAAAAAGTGTTCTGCATTTGCCTTTGTTAAAGTAATTTTTGTTTAGCTTGTTCAATTATTAATACTTATTTCCTTTTTTACAAATATTTGAATCCATAAGTTTCATTCACACTGAAAATAAACTTAGTTAATACAGATCAGAATTACTTGTAAATTAAGAGTCAAGGAAGAAGCTTCCATGGAACAGAGTTGGTTAAGTGATACTGGTAAAAAATTAATTTGGATTAATCTGTGAAAATAAGACAGAGAAGTTTAGATTAATTTGGATTAATGCATCATTAAACCATTAAGAGGTTTAACAGATTTGCTCTACCTGTGGTTCAACTCCTTAAACTTCTCCTACCTCTGTAAGAGAGGCAGAGTACTTCAACTGAATGTTCACTCTTCTGTTTCATTAGTGTCTTATTTCAGAGATCAGTGATCAGTGATTGACATAAAAAGATTTTGGTAAAGATTCTTCACGTGTAAAGCTGTCTGAACTCATGAAAATGATTCAAAATTGAGTCACTTGTTGGGATGGCAATCTATGTATTGCAGAAATGCATGAAAGATTGCTGGTACGGGAGTCCTTTCATCATCAGACCGTAAAATGATATAACATTTAAAAAAAAAAAGCAAAAAACTTGTTGAAGGCTATCAAGAGCCCTCAGATTTCTATTAGGCACTTTGGAGAAACTGATAGATTTTCAAATTGTTCTCAGAGGGACTTGCTACATTACAGCATTTTTGGCAATCCATAATGTAAATATCTCATTGTGAATGGAGCTCTTTAGAAATCTTTTGCCTTTTGTGTTTGTATTTTTTACTCTCTACCAAAAGTTTCCAGATATTTTACATACTATCCAACATAAGCAAAACCAAACAAAACTAGCATTCACATCTGTGACGGAGAGTCCCCTGGAATGCACACTCTGCACTACAATGCAGACAGGAACATTTTGGCCAATATACTGCATCAAAAGCCTATATTGATAACATTTTTCTATTGGTGCAAGTATCTGTCCAGCATAATTAAAGCACTATGTTCTCCTAATTCAGAGTCTCAAGTATTTAAATACCACATGCCCCACCTAATTTTTGAGTTTCTCCAAAAATCAGCTCTTCCCCCAGTCTGTCGTCTTTACTTACCACCTCGGTTACTGTTTCCTAACATTGCTGAGACAGAAGTAAAAAATCTAATCCTCTTTTAATAGTAAATATTGTCCTGCCTCACCATTGTCCTTTCTGTGGGTATTTTTGGGTCTAGATCTTCCTGTAACCTGTCTTGTTTTCCCTTCATAAATCCCTACCTGGCCAAATCTACTGAGTTTCCTACATTTATTACACATAAATTTTACAAATAGAATGTATTTCTTTGCTCTTTTCTTTCATGATATTGCCAGAGGGAAAAAGTAAACTTAAATTAAAATTAAAGTTAAAAAAAGAGAAGCCGACAGAAAGACTGTTAACTTTCCTCAGTCTTCTGTTATTCTTTAAGCAATGCTTGTTTCTATATTCTCTTTGTTTTGTGTCATATACCTCTGTGGGGCTTCATACAAATATTTTATCCGTGGATCCATCAGGTTTTTTGCTCTATATCAAAATTGTGACTTCGTTGCTTAAGTATTTACTATACCTTATTGGAAAGGTAGTTTTGGAAATAATGTCCTGTGAGCTCAGCTGGACTTTGACAATGGGAACCCAAGAAAAGGTATAATGCCTATATTATGTATTATTCAGAACTGTAATTCAATTCGGTATTAAATGTTTTGTAGTAAAAAAATACCAGTGAAAAGCTGACTTTTCTGAACTTCTTATTAAAAATCAGTATTTTCTCTATATTCTGAAACTTTGCACATCTATGATTTCCTGCACAGCTGTTAGATTGATAATTATCAGAAAACAAACTACCAACTTTTCCCCACTCTTTCCCAATGAACTGTTCTATAAATATACATCTGACAAAGTTCAAAGTCTTGAATACTTGCAATTTCGGTAAGATCTGAAATGAACTGTAGCCTGAATCCACAGAGAAATTCTATCCTGAGGTCTGACCGATGCCTTTATAGTCAGCTGTTTAATCTCTTCCACTGCAGAGGGCTAGAGGAAAGTGCAGAAACACATCGGAAGGCATATGATAGGCTCCACAGCATTAGCTGTTGTGCAAAGTTACTGTGCCCACATTAGGGAAATGCTGGACTAATTACAGCCCGGTGTGAAGAACCAGGGTAAACATCTGATGGATTAAATCCCTACACACAAAATATTGATTGGTTTTCTTGCTTACAGCCCAACTGATAAACCACAGATTAGCAGATAGTATGAAAAAAATGTTTAAAGGTTTGTCATTATTCATTTTTAAGAAAATACATTCCAAAATGACAAAGTATCTGTATTAAAAATAATCTTCATTTTAGCCTAAGAATTGTATGCCTTATCAGTCAGGTTTCTTCCACAAATAAATTAGTGTTGTCTTTGTGAAATGGATCTGTGAAATGATAAGACAACTTGTACTAGAAAGAAATGGAAGGTTTTTTGTATTATTTTTATTCTGGTTAACTAAATTTAATTTTTTAATGTTTGTAAGCTTTTTCAAAAACTCATCAAAGATATGTGAATAAATATTTTCTTTCTATAGCAAAGTTATTGCCCTATTATGACAGAAAATGGCTATGTGGCACCTGGAATCAACCAGTTGTAGCCATGTTACAGAGCATTATGCATTTACTGACTATGAAACATAGATTTTCCTTTTATTTAAGAATAACTTCAGAATATTTTTAAGAACAGAAATGTGTTTATGAAATACTTTTCCTCTAGCTTTATTTCTATGCAGTATAATCGTTAGCCTCCCATATCACAAACTGAATGTCTTTGCAAGCATCCTGAATTCTGCTGTTTAATACATTTTCTTTTTATTTACTGCAGTATTATAATAATCCTTTTAGCCCTATTACGCATTATAACGTGTGATCCCAGACTGAATACTGGGGGCTGTAATTTAGATTCAGATTCTGCTGCCCTTTCTAAAGCTCTAGAGCTGCACCCTTGTGAGTCAAGGCATCAGCAGAATCCTCTGATTCAATTATAACTTGGCATTTAATTGTGAACTATGTATTATTCTATAAATAAACCATAACTAATGGTTTAAGGCAGCAATCATTTACAAGGAACGTGAAATGTGAAGCTCCAGGCTTCAGCTGAATCCACTGGTTCACGTAAGAAGAAAAAGAACACTTCTTGTCTGGAAATTCAGCACAATCACTGCTAGTTGACTACTGCTTTTTCACATAAAAGTGTAATGCAAAAGTACAGATTAATTTTGAATTCTGTAGATACTTGATTTTACTAGACATAAAAATGTTCTAATTGAACCTGAAATGCATTATTTTATAAAGATAGCAAGCTGAAAGGACTACTTGATGGTGTCCAGTCATTGGCCTAACAACTAATTGTAATAGTTTTGACCATCCAGAATCACAGAATGGGTCAGGTTGGAAAAAAATCACAATGGGTCATCTGCTGCCACTTCCCTGCTCAATCAGGGTCATTCTAGAGCACATGGTACAGGATTGTGTCCAGACGGTTCCTGAATATCTCCAGTAAGGGAGAATCCACAACTTTTCTGGGCAATCTGTGCCCGTGCTCAGTCACCCACACAGTAAAGAAGTTCCTTCTCATATTTAGGTGGAACTTCCTGTGAAAGCGTTTCTGCCCATTGCCTCTTGACCTGTTGCTTGGCACCATGAAGAAGAGCCTGGATCCATTCTCTGAGACCCTCCCTGCATGTACTCATATATATTGATGTGGTCCCCTCCCAGACGTCTCTTCTTGAGGCTGAACAGACCCAGCTCCCTCAGCCTTTCTTCATAAGAGAGATACTCCAATCCCTAAATCATCTTTGTTGCCCTCCACTGGACCTGCTCCAGGAGCTCCATGTCTCTTTTGTCCTGAGGAAACCAGAGCTGGACACAGCACTCCTGATGTGGCCTCACCAGGCCAGAGTGGAAGTACAGGATCACCCCACTCGACCTGCTGGCAATGTTCTTCCTAATGCATCCCAGGATACCATTCTTAGCCACAAGGGCACTCTGCTGGCTCATGGACAGCTTGTTGTCCACAAGGACCCCCAGGTCCTTCTCCACAGAGCTGCTTTCCAGCAGGCCAGCCCCCAGCCTGTGCTGGTGCAGGGGGTTACTCCTCCCCAGTTTCAGGACCCTGCACTTGCCTTTGTTGAATTTCAGAATGTTTATCTCTGCCCATCTCTCCAGCCTGTCGAGGCCGCTCTGAACGGCTGCACAGCACGCTGGGGTATGGACTGCATGACTCTCTGAAAGCAGAAGGCTGCTAAGTAGGCTCAGCTCTTAGGAATCTTGAGCAGCTATGTGTCTTTGCAAGGAGCTTCTATGTAAGTTAGGCTCTGCACTTTCATTACATCCTGTTGACTGTCAAAGATGAAGTCAATAACAGGAGAAAGATGTACAGAGGCTTCTTATTTTTACATATGTATTCATATTAATCACCCTGTCTATGACCTTTTTCCTATTTACTTCTTTATGCCCTTGTATTTCCCTGTCAAATTACACTCTGTCATAGCATCATTTGTAGAGTATATTTTGTTGTTTCTGGCATAATGAGGCTGATCCCTCATTATGGTGAGGCTTATAACTGTCACATTAAAAATGAGCAATATTCTTTAACAGACAAAGTTTACTCAAAATCAGTGTGACAGACAAGAGGCCAAGTTTATATTTACCGTTTTAGCACAGCACATTTAATGAAGCCCACAGATGATATTACTTTGTAGAGTCTAAAAAATGCATATACTACTAACATTTGATCTATAATCTCATCCAGTTCTAAATCCAGGAGATGTATTTAACACAGAGATTAATAATTAAGGTTTATTAATATTTAATAAAACTGCAGTAATCCTCACTCGTAAGCTCAAATAACAGTACCATTTTAAAGCATTTGGTGGCATTTTTGTGGATGGTTTTTATGTTCTGAAACAGAAAATAAAAAAGAAACAGGACTTTTTAAATTAAGTAGATACACACTAAAATTGAATTACCTTGTTGTACACACTGCTTTCCATAACTATGGAGAAATGGTTGATCAAAGACAAAAACATTTCATAGATTAGTTCAATTCAACCAAGTTGTGTTTGTCTGAGATTAAATGTATGCAAAAAAAATTAAATATTTGCATGCATGAATTGAGTTCAATAGACAATAAGCAATGGCAGGCTCTAGAGCTCGAAGATCCACTGTTTATGCACCAAAAATTATCTAATACATGTGCTGCATTTTGTTTTCAAAACCTTTTCCATGGTATTAAGCAGTTGACTTGTTACTGTTGTCTGTGAAGATAGAGATTAGTGAAAATGAAGAGAATTTTTTCTGTATTTTTTTTAAGTTATAGGTTTAAAAATTCTATTAGGATGTTTTGACAGATATTTTAAATTAAATGCATATTATTTTAAAAAAACCTTTTGTTTTCAAGCCAGTTATTCACATGTAATTTAATTTATAGAAAAAAACAGTGTTCTGTACCAGTCTACAATCAGAAATACAAAACTACGAAAGCAAAGCAATTTAACTGACAACACCCATATTTGAAATGTTTTTTCTTGGCCAAATTTTAAAGACCCACACCATAAGGAATTTTATTAGAAAGGTAAAAGTGACAATGAATAATTTATTATATAATTATTTTTTTAAATTAATATTACCTTTTAATCTAGTGATTATTTGAATGGTAATTAAGTTTTTGTACTCTGTAGATTAAGCACAAATATTCCAAGTACATTTTCTTTTCTGGATTGTGTACATAAAGCACAAAGAAGTCACATCTGTCCAAGATTGAATGAATTTCCAAAGACTGAAAATTATTTCCTTAACAGAAAGAATATATACACCAGAAAGTGTTTTGCTTCAGTAGGCTCCAATATATTATACTGGGGTTATAACTCAGAAGTACCAATATATACTTTTGTGTATTAAATTTACAAAAAATTGTACTTAAAATGAAACCTTACCCTCACAAACACCTCTTTGGTACTGATGAGTGAAAACATAAATTCTTCCATTCAAGAACAAACTGTACACTTCACCAACGTACAGTGTTACTTTTAACATACAGATATGTTATTTTTTAAAATCCCCTTCAGTTGTCAGTAGTTGTAGTGATAACATGGAGATGGGAATGGGAGCAATGCTGCCAGGGTGGCTCTGCTCAGGTGTACCAGGCATAATCTTTAGAAAGAGAACATTCACCACACCAGGCCACCCTTAGGTCTGAAGGTCTCATTTGTCTTGTGGTCAACTGATCCTAGTACTGTAGAGAAAACATTTGCAATACACAGTTTGTACTAGATATTTTGGTCTTCTCTGAATATTTAGTATATTCAGTTTCATCTCAGTCATTGCATTAATTTCACTGTTTAACTGTTCCTTAAAACTGTTAATCATTATGACCAGTATGGTTCCAGATATCACGCCACCATATATTTAATTTTTCCAGTATATATGCTATCAAGTTAATATTTTAATTTTTCATTATGTCTTTTTGTTCCTTTTCTCAGAACTATCATTTAGATTTAATGAAAGCCTCAGGTAAGTGTTAGAACAAATGGTCCATGCAAACTAAAGTACTTCAGTTTATCCTATAGTTCATCTTAACCTTGTATATTGAAACACAATGGCATATGAGAATTATCTAGTTGACTCTAGTGACCTAATCTATATAATCCTCTTTGTGGGATGTTTCTGATAGCCTTTGCAGAATAGCAAAAAGGTGAAGAAAAAACCTTGCATGCCTGTAATTCAGATTAATTGAATATTTAAGGGAATTCAAAAGGTTTATTTAGTGAGACATCACTACAGTGTCTTCTTATGCTGGTTGATTAACACCCACCTATCAGATTTGCTTCTTTTCTTTCACGTTTCCTCCAGTTTCCTGCCATTTCTTATCTACATTAGACCTGAAATATGCCTTTGCAGCCCCATAGAATTCCCTGTTTAATCAAAGAGTACATGGATACAGAAAATTCTTCAATGTCTCTAAATCCTAACTTTTTAATTTGGCCGTATCAACTTAAACCGTCATTTGCTCTCTTGAGAGGACTTGTTCAAAGACCCATTGGAGAATTTTATACACGACAGGTTCATATCTCTGTATTAAAGGGCTTGAATAAAGGGTATGAATATTTGATTTTCTAATCTTTCCCACTGAAAGTTTGCTCCTACAGTTTAGTTCTTTGTTTTGTAGGGAATCTATATTTCCTGGCTTGCCTTCCTCTCCCTTTCCCTCTCAATGTTCAGATTAACAATACAGTCTGATGAGCAGGTGAACGGCAGATCTTCATTAGCAAAAAGTCAATGTAAAAAGTGTACCATTTTTCCATTCCTATCACATGCACTACAGGCTGGTTCAGTTTGATACTTTAGTTAGTTAGAAATCAGATCTACCTTTAAACATTGTAGAACTAATGTATTTTTCTCTGTACTAAGATGCATGAGACAAAGCAGTTATCTGGGATTTCTAAACCTTAAGTCTTTAGAGAGAATGGTTCTGCTCAGCACTCTGCTCTCCATGAAATAACATTTCTCTGAGTTTCTGCTGCCTTTTCCATTTTGCAATCTGTCAGTCAGTCTCCTACAATGTTTCAAGAATGGATGAAGGCTTTGGTTTTATTTGTGCCTATTTATCTGCTGAGGTGTGAGACTCTCAGAAAGAATATGACTGGCCTGCATTGGTTTGGTGCATGTGAAGTATTAAATGGCTTATCTCATACCTTGCACATCAAAACAGGTTAGAGAAAGACCCTGTACAAAGGCACTTCCAATAACTACTGTCATCTAGCAACAGTGTTCCCTAGAAACATCATACTGTTTAATTTTTTGTCTTGCCACTTCGCTTCTCTTTAAACACCTGATAACATCAGGCATAAAACAGTAAGTAGTTTAAGATTTGCTGGTGTTGGAGGACTTTTCAGCCATGAATTTCAGTTTTTAGCAGATCAGAAGACAGGAAAGATATATCCTCAAATATGTACTATGTTTTCTGAAATTCCTAATGTATTGGGCTACTCTGGTGGCATATTTGGATTCCTGCTTAACTAATAGATATCAATGTTGCATCTCTAAATTTCATCTTTCATTTATAACCTTGACAGCACATGTACAGGGTAGATTTTAATACTGGCTTTAAACCATCTTTATTAATCCTCTTCATCTCAGGCTTCACCAGGGTGTAGCTATAGGAATGTGATTAAATTGGACTCACTGCAGCAGATATCACCCTCTCAAGAAGCCTGTTCAATTTTTCTCAGACACCATGCCCTAGTATCCACATCGCTCACCAGATGTTCTGGGATGCATGCTGAGACAGGACTTGATAGCTACCATGCAGGATTATGATACCAGATAAACCTGGATTGTTGTACATCACAGTATGAAGCTGTAAGTACCAGTGGAATAGCCTGAACAGCTATGCTTATAAAGATCATTTCATTTAATGAGCAAAATAACTGAGCTACATTGTATTACACATCAGAGTAAGGTGCTCTGGATTAAAGTCTTGGAGCAGTACACTACAGAACATCTACAATGATAGGTTGTAGAAGTGTAGCTGTCCTCATGTAAACAAACAGAAAAAATATTGAGCTTATAGCAAATAATAGAATAAAGTTCAAGAGATTTAACTCCAGCCAGATCTCTGACACATAGGCCCTCTGATTTTTTTAGTTAATTATTGTTTGAATCAAAACATGTCTTTTAGAGCCCATTTAATTTTGTTTTACAGATTTCTCATGATCCTTCCCACCATCACTGCAGCTAAGCTGTTAAAAAGGCCAGTCACACAATCTGCCAAAAGTATAAAGAACTCATTTTGTATTTTGTTGGATTGCCTTACATGTATGTCTTCTATGTTGAAGTGCTTTTTATTATTGCATATATATTCTAATGTCTCCAGTTTCCATTTTTTTAAAAATAAAAGCATAGAAATAGTCTTTTTCTTATCTTCTTTGGTATTCCAAGTATATCAAGGTGTGCTGGTTTTGGCTGGGATAGTATTTATTTTCTTCGCAGTGACTGGTGTGGGGCTGCGGTTTGGATTTGTGCTGAACACAAAGTTGATAATATAGAGATCTTTTTGTTATTGCTGAGCAGGGCTTATACAGACCCAAGGACTTTTCTGCTTTTCATCCTGCCATGCTGGGAAGGAGACTGGGGGTTCACGGGAAGCTGGGAGGTCACACAGTCGGGACAGGTGACCTCAACTGACCAGAGGGACATTCCATACTCTATGACATCAGGCTCGGTATATAAAGTTCCGGGGGGTAGAAGGAGTAAGGGAGAGGGCCTTTGGAGTGCGGGCATTCGTCTTCCCAAGTCGCCCTTATGTGTGATGGGGCCCTGCTCTCCTGGAGATGGCTGAACACCTGCCTGGCCATGGGAAACAGTGAATTCATTCCTTACTTTGCTTTGCTTGTGTGCATAGCTTTCCCTATTAAACTGTCTTTATCTCAACCCATGAGTTTTCCAGCTTCTACCCTTCCAATCCACTCCCCGATATTTCTGGTGGGGGAGTGAGTGAGTGGCTGTGTGGTACATGGCTGCTGGCTGGGGTTAAACCATGACACAAGGCTTACTGAAAGTCAGTATTAAAAGTCCAAAAGGCCACTCAGATTTTTTTTTAGCTCTATTTGTTAAAAGTTCTCAAGAACTGCTGATTAAAATTATATGACATTACTGGCTCCAGTTTAATATCCTGTTGAGTTACTGTTGAAATTGAACGTATTTTATCACAGTCATGTTCTGACATTTTTGATCTTTTTCCAAGTACAGAACTATGCTGAGCACTATTTAGTACAAAAGATACATTTATACTTACATAGACCTTGCGTTATTAAATGCTACTGGATTTTTACGCAATGCTATTGATAACTCTACTGTTACTACTTTAATAATGGACCTGTTACCATTTGTTTTTTCTTGATACGAGAAGTGAAAGAATACTTTTAATTACTTGTCACTCCATTCATTATTATGTCCTTTGTTTCCTTCCCACGTTTTACCAGTTCCTAGTTTCTAGTTTGTTGTTAAACTCTTTTTCCCCATCCGTTATTTTGTTCTCTTATTATATTTGCCATAGATACTGTCACATTTACTCTTAGATGAGCCGAATGTTTTAACATGTGTAATATTTTTTTTTCAGTTATAATTCTAGCAGAACATTATTAAATTGTTCCCAACACCATCCACATTTCTTGCATATAAACTATTTCTGCAGGGGTTATGACTACTAATTATGTCAGGTCTCTACTAATTATCTGAGGTCTGTAATACTGTGTACTGCTTGTTTCCAAGCAACATTGTGTGTATGCGTGTCTAAATACATCATTCCTTTGTTATATAAGTTACAGAACAAATATAATAATTTGCTGCATTTTAGCTTTGTGATTGCTTCCTCTATCAGCCACGATGTGAATTAAAGCAGGCGTTGTGACATGCAGATGTCACCTTTGCCTCTGAGATTCTCCCTTTCTGTCCCTTTTAGTGCGTATTTCCTCCCGTGACAGTATAATTACTGTGGGAGCTGGAGAACTTACAGCGATGGGAAGCTGTAATGTTTGGGGCTACTTTCAGACTATATTACCTTCAGTAATTCCAGTCATTTACAATGCTTCTGCTGTGGATGGAAACATGACTATGCATCAATGTCTGTATGGAATTTTATCCAGACACTTTATTTTTGTCTCAGCCTGCTATTCCTCACTTCCCTACAGCAGGAGCTCAGCAGTCCTTCTGCACTGCTTTGCTGCCATATACCACTTATTTTATCACAGAATAATACTTGTCTCCTGTCAAAAAACAAGCGCAATACTTTCCATATTTCTTTAGGTCCTTTAAATGTACTCTGAACATTGTGGTATAACGACATCAAGTTGGCTTCATTGATTTTAGATACCATATAAAATACACTAGCAAGCATTTAAGGAACTCACCTTTTCCTAAGCTTCATACTGTTACCTCCAGAGCTTAAAGCCATTTTGATTTATTGCCTGTCTTCTAGAAATTCTTAGTCTGCTCCTGAGATAATGACTGATCGTACTTTGGCTCTTATTTACTCTTTCCATAAATAAAAAATAAATTCTGAGCAGCTGGACACTCATCTGTTCGTGCCAGTGGAAGACATGCAGTTTTCTGCAAATGTAAGTGTAAATATTGCAGAACTCAACAGAGATTCATGAATGTTACTGGTATCTACAGTTTCATACTGACTCATGTTATTTCCAATGGAAGATTAAGAAAACCCACGATATTTTTTAATCATATTCAATTTCAAAAACAAATGGGAATATCTTGATGACCTTCTTAATAAGACTTTAACCTGAAATCTTTCCTCCTCTTAATTTAGGTCAAAGAATCTCTTTATTTTGCACATATGACTTTGTAACCTTATTTAATTATTCTCTGGAAGTAGCTATTGTTAAGCCTCTACAATTTAACACAGTTCAGCACATATTTTCGTCTGCTTACAGGAACACACTGGGGAATGAGCTTTAATATCACTTCACACTTATTAAAATACAAATTCTGCCAGAGCAAGTATATGCAGCTGCTGTGAATGAATAAATGTTAATCATAAAATGTACAAGTGAAAATTCAACCTATTCAAGAATAGTCAAAATGTTTTTGTATAATAATATTTGTACCTGAATAAACATGTTTGTGAAGTAATTGCATGTATTGCAATAATGACTATTAATGCAGAAATGACTAAACAGAGATGAAAAACAATAAATGCTGACAGCTTTTTTATTTCTAAAAGGAGTAATTTCTAATATATCTTTACAATACCTCTAATAAAATATTTCTGAAATTTTAAATATATTTCTGAAAATCACAGCTGCTTCAAAACACTTCTTTAAAATAAGTCTCGATGCTGAAAGAAATTTATGTACTTCTTTTTTTTCTCCCTCTTTTAGATATTTTTAAACGCAGATACAATCCGCCTGGGAAATCTACCAGTGGGTTCCTTTTCATCTTCCTCCTCCTTCTCCTCCTCCTCCTCACCCAGCTCTTCAGCTTCTCGCCAGACTATCTATGAGCTCTGCGCCTGTCCCAATGGTAAACTTTACCTGTCCCCAGCAGGAGCAGGCTCCACATGTCAATCCAGTAGCAACATCTGCTTGTGGAGCTAGAATGACTCCGTTTTATCCTCACACCAGAATAGCCTTTTGTTACTATCCCTCTGCTTCACAGTTCGGTTCGGTTTCCCTTGTGACAAGTTCGACGCTTCAAACGGCCTGCAGAGCAACTTCTTCCACTGTAAGCAGGAATGCAGCGCTGCCTTCTCTTGTGGTTTGTGCTGCCACTCAACACAGAGATGGGAGAGAGATATCCAGAAATCAATGTATTCTTCATCAGGAAACCTAGAACATAAAATCACCTTTTTTTCCAAAAGGGACAATAACACAGGTGCCTTTGCTACTTGAAGTGAAGCACATAGTTTTAGATTTTTGCAGGACCTGGATATGAACTGCACATAAATATATATCTAGAGAGAGAGAGAGTACATGAATTTACCCAGAATCTGATGGTGAGATGAATTGGTTCCCCCTGTATGACAAATAACTTTAATGTCTGAAAGCACAATTTTCCATTCATCTTTTTGGATGTAAACTTTTATCCCTGAATTTTAAAATTTTAAAGCATTGTGTGATGCTTGCTTTACTAAACAAATTCAGTAAATGGTTTTTAATACAAAAAGAGACAGAATTCCTCCCTGAGTTTGGTTTCTTTAAAAATGTGTTGTTACTATTTGTCTACTAAGTCTAGGGTTTTGTACACTAGCTAAATTTTGGAAGTGCTCAGCAATATTACTTTAAAAGTTAAAAAGACATGCTCTTGTTTGTCAGATCTGAATGACCTTATATAATATTTTCGTGGCCACTGCATGTGAAGTAATTGCTTTAAGTAGCCATACAGTTTCTGGAAAAGAAGAACAGGGTAAAGAAGGAAATTCTGATGATATGTCTGTTGATCAGTTTATTGCTCTTCACAAGGTTCTTATAATTGGCAAATACAAAACCAAGAGGGAAATCTTCAAAGGTACCTCTTGCCCATTTTCTGGCTATGTCTAACTGCTGCCACTTGAACACAGTACAAACGTTGTAACGTAATGTAACGTGTGACGCTGAGAAGCAGTGCAGTAACAACTGGTATGACATTCACATTTATTATTCTCTTTTGTTTACCGTCTGCTGCTGAGGTTTCAAAGTAATAGCAGTATATATAAAACCACATATTAAATGACATTCAGTATTAAAAAGTACGTCAATATTACATTGACTTTACCAGGTCTGTGTTTAAATTATGCAGCCACATTTGCACTCAGATCTCACTACTGACTTTCTTTTTTTGACAAGTTTCATGTGGGATTTCTTTCTTGTATCGATGTTCATACTTATTTGGTTTGATTGGTAAATGAAATCTTAGAAAAAATGCTTTGATATGCTGCTGGTAAATTTGTCACTGCATTGATTAACAAGAGCATCTTGAAACTTGCAGAAACCAGGTAAGTAACCCAATATAAAAATGTTTCCTATTGTGGAAGATGGCTTGATTATATGAGGTAAGTGTGCATTTTAATTCTATTCTTTAAATTACATCGCCTAGCTTATATTTTTAGAGGCTTCTTAATCTGAGATCGCCAATGAAATGAGAGCTTTTGCAAAGTAATTCTCAGTCCAGGGGAGATGGTGCAAGGTGGGTATTTCTACACTTTTTTCTTTTTTCTTTTTTTTCCTTTTCTTCTTTTTTAGAAAAAAAATGGAAATGAGGAAACTAGTACGGTGATTGCCTTGGCATTTTATTACCACCTAATAAGACTGATTTTGCTTTCACTTCAGGTGAAATTCACTCCTATGCAGAAGACCAGCACAAGACGTGTCAGCAGCTTGACTGGTGCTTGCCTTACAGTTGGCCCTCTTCAGAGGCGTGAATTTCACCCCATAGCAAGAATTCTGTATTTGCTGATTTTAAAATTTAAATTAAGATTTTAAATTGATTATTTTATGTCTTCAAAAGAAGGCTGTTAACAGCTGACTTGTTGTCTATTTGAGATTTTTCTTCTTTGAAAGAAAATGTACTAGAAAATACTGCAAGAAAATACATTTGAACATGAGGATTTTTAGTGAGAGGGACAAAAAGAGTTACAGATGACAAAGAAGATGACAATGAAACATTGGAAAGTGTAGCCATAAATTAAATCTTTAAAACTGTAGGGATAGAGATGTCTTTTTCTTATGCACAGAAGTAATAGAATGGTAGTGTGACAGTCACGAATAAATAGTATTTCAGGAGGAAAAGCATAAAAATATATATGAGGACACATCTACATGCATTCATTATTTGTGCACACCTACATACACCTGTTGCTTAAAAGATGAACAAATATAGTGACTAATCTATTTGGTGAATTAAGATGTGGCTTCCTACAAATTGCATACAAGTAGGCTAAGGAGTTTTTTTCTCCTCGAATAAACCTGCAGGATGACTTGCAGATACTTTGTCATGAATTTTCCACTGAAAAATTCTTATTTGGTTGTTCTTCATCTTCTGAGAGTATTTACATGTTATTTGTTCAAAAAAGGTCTCTGTTCACTGAATGGAAGGACCCAACTTTAATAAATTTTACACCAACTTGTTTGGGAATGGGCAGGTAAGAAAAAAAAATATTTTGTTACTAGATTCGTTTTAACAGCAAGACTGAAATAATTTGCCCCTTTGTATGAAGAGAACTCAGAAGAGATATGTGAATAGTACATTGAACTCCTAAAAACCAAGCCAGTAAGTTTGCATAGCTCTGCACTGTCAGGATATTCATTACTGGAGTCCCATCAATATGAAGTAGAGCATATTTAAGAGCTTCAACAACCTATGAAATAGAATAACAAGTTATCATAATGTGTTAATATTCTGTTGAATTTTATAATATTGATGTTTTACTTTAAATCCGTTGAAAACTGTAAGAAGGGAAGAAATCAGTTTTTATTTTAAAAAGTATTTCTAGCCCTCATGATTTCAGGGAGTATTGGAAAAGTGATTTCAATGCATTAACCATACTAAAAAATTAAAATGCCATCCTTATGACAATAATGAAATATCTGAAAAGACCTTATTGGCTACATGTATTTAATATATACGATAGATTTATCTCCTGTAAAAAATATTTGTGTCATATTATAGGATACTGTCTCTTTCTTGTTAAAAAAAAAAAAAAAAGAAGAGAAAAATAAAAGCATCAGCCAACCTCTCTGAGCACTGTTAGCTGTATGGTTTGTATTGCAGTTCATTCATTGGTTAAGTGTTAAGACCAAAGACAGACACTTCTATTATATCCAACACTATGACACTGCTGTTTCTACTAATTCTGTTGGAATGAAGAGATGAGAAGTTGTAATTACAACATGAAATGTAACATAGTTTAGATTTGTGCAGCATTTTCAGCTGTAGATTTTCACTTTTTTCCAGGGTTTAAATTTTTTGTCAGTGTCTTGCAATTACATTACTATTGATGCATATGGCGTTTTTTTGGTGTTCCTAAGAAAACATGCCAAGACCTTGCTTCTTTGAACTGAAGTTATATTGGTTTGCTTGCAAAATTGTCTTGACTGGATAAAAGAATTCACTTTCAACCATTTTAGATGCAGAGGGTTATTAAATCTGGAAGATACAGCCATAAATGTCTAGAAGGATTTAATGAAGGATATTTAAGATATTTGGTTGCTAACATAATGTATCTTTTAGGGTTTTTAATTTGTTTGTTTTGCTTTGTTTTTAGATTCCAAATAATTGCTAAATAAAAAGAAATTAAAAACCCACGAACTTTAGACTATGGAATTGTTATCAGCTGATTCACTGTAATGCACATGGAAGTTGCATCAAAATCTGAGTGTCATATTGTTTCAATCACTACTCAGTAAAGGTCTGGTAACCATTTTTGTTTTGTAACCTTCATGTTAATGGTTTTCTTGTGTATAAAAGTATATATAAAAAGATGGGAACTATTTTCTTACACATACTATGCAATATGTTTGTAGAACTGCAATATTACCAAAATTACAAAAGCTGTGCTTTTGTACTCTCTTGCTTTATGTAAAACAAATCTTTTTTCTATTTAATGGACTGTCTGTCTTAAAATTGTGGATAACATTATTCAAAAGCAGTACACTGAAAGTTTTAAGGCTTTTGTTTTATTTTCTTTGGATTTTTTTTTTTTAAATTAAAATAATAGCAAGGTTTTGGAAGTTGGAAATTGCTTTTTCTTGGAAAGCTAGAACTTTTTCAGCATGTAATTAACACTGTCAGTTTAAAATGTCTCCTGTACTTCTTTCATTTGGTCTTAGCATGTCCATCTGGTGCTACTATATAACCATAAATAAATGTGATACATTTAACAGGAAACATATCAGAACTAATTTCAAGAATAATCAAACAGGAATCCCGCTAAGGGTGAGAAGAACATATAGAATAGCTGATGAGCAACTTTTAGATTTTCTCTATATTTTTGACAGATTTTTTTTTTGTTAGTTTGCATTTCCTTACCTCTGTCTACATTAGCAGCATGGCAATAGCTTTAATTTGTTTTTCAGTTGTTTTGTCCTCACTACACAGAGTATAGTACAGTTTTATTTCAAACATTTTTTTGACAACAACGGACACTGCATCTAAATGCAGTATTTACATTAAGGAAACCCAGTTTTAAAGAAGTGTAGGCTTTATTTCTACAGCAGCATTAGTAAAGTTTAAATTACAGTGTTGCTATATCATCTACCATAAGAGCATATTACACTACTCAAGTTCCTTTGTAGCTTGCCAGAATAAGCTTAAACTGCATGTTCGTGTTTAAACTGCACTTGTTTACAAGCCACTTGAGAATTACACAGTCATGTAAAAGGTTTTGTGGAGATGTCATCAATGCAAACAAATGCTCTCTGTGTTTAACCTGGGCAGTGTCAGTGCTGGTAACAGCACAGCCTTGCACAGAGCTCTTATAAAAAGCAAGGTGAGAGTTTAGTGGGTTTGTTTACACTGAGCTCCTTGATGCCGTATTATGATTTCATCAATATCCAGAGTAGCTAGACAGCAACTAGCTTAGCAATGCCTAAAAAAATCAGTAATTTCTGTACAAGAGCAACAGTTGTACACAACTATCAGTAATATAGGACAATATATCAGTAATGTAGACTGATAAGTCTCAAGTGACTAAAACACGATACCTGATACAGCAAGAAAAATTATTCTTGGCCGTTTTACTCAGGGTTGGACTAGTCCAATCTGGGGAAACTACTGTCAGTAAAAGATAAATAAAAGATAAGTGAAAATAAATCCACCATAAGCATTTTGTTGATTCAATACGGTCCACACCAAGACTAGAATTTAATACAAGCTCTCTATGGAAAATATAGATATGTCTCCTCTGAAACTTTGAACTGAGCTTCAGATTATGTTGTTTGAATTTGTAAGTATTATTTGATCTTTAACCAATACATTTCTTATACAGGCCAGGACAGGAATAGTTTCAGAAGAGCTAAGGTAAAATCTTATACTGTATATCCAGTCTGATTAGAGTCAATTAACCACAATAAAATCTAGGCTACTTAACAAAGAAAAAAAAATTTAAAAATTGAAATTTGAAAGTTTTGCTGGGTTTTGGGAAAACTTTAAGTGGATTTCACCTTATTAAGGAGTGTCCAGCTCTAGAAGTGTCTCCAATTCTGACATGTTTAAGCAGTGACAGCAATGTATACTAAAAAATTTGGCCTTGGGGCTAATCAGCTTCATTTAATGCATGACTTCATCTGGGAAGCAAAAGTGGCTTTTAGTCACATGTATGCCTCCTTGTTTGTGAGACCTGTGAGGGAGAGGTTCAGCTTCCAGCATCATCTAGAGCACAGTGAAAAGTAGGATTTAAGCATTAGAGTTGCATTACCGAAGGCAAGATGTATTGTCTTCTGTGCTTTATGATATTTTGAGAGCTTGCATACAGCCATTTTTTACCAGTGAGAGATCTGCGTTCTAGCACAACTTATTTTTAAGTATATATTTCAGAACTATTCTGAAAAAAATACATAATTATTTTCTTTCTAGATGATGTTTACTCAGTGTTCTTGTCCCAAACACTGCAACAGTTAGTAAGTCAGATCCTGCTTCTTAACTCCCACTCACTCTTAACTCTTCAGCTGAGCTTCAGTTGTCCCCTTAAGCATCTTTCTTTCTTCACAAATAACAAAAGAATAGGCAACAAAAAGAATTTTGCTGTCTCTTTGTCAGGATGCTTCCTGTGTGACTTACTTAAACTGTGTCAAAGGGAAGGTTATTTGCTTTGTGAGAGCAGAAGTTATATAAGAAGGAAAACACATAGAGGTAAATATCATTTTTAGTTTGTCTTACTAGAATGAAACTTCTAGAGTGAATGATTTTAGGCTATAGACTCCTTAATAACTTCTAATTTCTCAGAAGTTTTGTCATTAAATGAATGTATTTAAAATGCCATAAAATAAAAATGCAAACTATCTTATCCTGTTAATTTTTTTTTAAAATCGAAATCACTGACCTCATTATTTGTGCATCTCAACTAATGCGCTTATTTAGTTTTACAAATCTGAAAGGAAAAAACAGAGCTAAAATGTTAAATAATATAAAGATAGCTATTTAAAACCCCTACCAATAGCAGAATATTGTTCCTTTTAGTTCGTGACCGACATTCTCATTCATCCTTGGTATACTAATGCTCTGATTTCTTTCTTTCAGTGGCAAGCTTTTTGTTGTTTTGTGTGATCTCTGGGAGATAGGAAACCCCTGATGATGAAGGAAATAGAATAACTACAGTATTAAAAAAAGGATCTGTGATAGTATTCCCCATGCTACCGTGGAACCGGATGAGATACAGGGACATTTACTCATGTCAGGAGAGAGGGTCGTCTACAGCTTTTAAATATTGTGAAGAAAATAGTCGGGATGCTTTCCAGCTCCATGCTCCCCAGGATGACTGAGTCACAGTTTTGCAATAACCTTTGAGAGACAGACAGGAAAGTGGTTTTCTTGATCTGCATAGGGGTGTGTAGGACAGTGATGCATAGACAGTAAGCCCTACTCATGTTGCAACAGTAAAAGCAGTCACAAGATTTCTCCCTAAGCTTCAGAGAAACTGAAAGAAAGTCAGGTGAAGATGTATAATGGATTCCTAGAACGGTTTGTGTTGAAAGGAACCTTAAAGAGCATCTAGATCCATCTCCCCTGCCCTGAGCAGGGCCACCTTCCACTAGAGCAGCTTTCTCAAAGCCCCATCCAACCTGACCATGAACACTTCCAGGGATGGAACATCAGCAGCTTCTCTGGGCAATCTGTGCCAGTGCCTCACCAATCTAAACCTAACCTCATTCAATCTAAAGCCAGTAACCTTCGTGCTGTCACTACATGCCCTTGTAAAAGGTCTCTCTCTGCAGTTTTCTTGTAGGCCACCCTTACATACTGGAAGGCTGCTCTAAGGTCTCCCTTGGAGCCTTCTCTTCTCCAGGCTGAACAACCCCAATTCTCTCAGCCTTTCCTCACAGAAGAGATGTTCCATCCCTGTAATCATTTTTGTGGCCCTCCTTTGGAACTAACTCCAACAGGTCTAGGAGTAATTTTTGCATCTTTATATCCTTGAAATTTTCTTTTTCCTTTCTTTTCTTGTCTCTTTTAAAAACCAGCAGCAAGAAGGAGTAAAGCAGAAACCTAGGAATAAATTTTGTGCTTCTCAAATAGAAGGCGACAATGAACTCTCTGTTTGAACATGTATCTCTGTTTGTGGCAGAAAGAGGTGAAAATAAGCCAGTACGGTAGGGTGGATTCAAACCCCAGTAAAGTCAATAGGAAATACTGAAAAATTCTGTGTCTCTGGATTAGGCTTTAAATGTTCATTAAAGGTTTGTGCCAAAAAAATATAAAATTGTCATAGTCCATGACTTTTTATAGCACATTTCTGAAATGTATTGTTAACATTAGTACAATTTTCCCTCTGGAAATTATTCCCACTTCTAACTGCCGGTATCACTTTGACTCCCCCACAAAGGAGAACTCTAAATAATTGTGCAGTCTTCAGTCATTTGTCAAAACCAAATTTTAAAATTACAAGATGTCCAAAATGAGTCATTAAAAAAAATGGTAAAAAAATCTACTGCCACTGCCTTTTTGTATTTTGGCCCAGTGTTTTCCTCACAGTGGGGGAGTTGCACTGTTTCTGGAAGCAATAAATTTGATATTCCTGGCCTTCCCACTCACTTTTAAAGAGGCTCTGCAGGCCATGCTGCTTCCCTTCCATTTTGCACAGGAGAGGAAAATTAGGGAAATTAATTCTTTGCATTGGATTTGGGCTTGATTTTTGTTGCATGATCTATCTTTAGACTTACCTTGATCCCTATTTTTAAGTGTAAAGGGAAGAGAAAAATCTGATGGCAGCTACTAAGGCTGACAATACTAATTGTGGCATGGAGTAGGTTATTACTCAAGATAATAATTACTGCTATGGAGGAGCAAAATGCAGGAGGAGAAAGGGAGAATACAAAGAAAAAGCATGGAAAGAGAATAAAGGCATGGGGAAAAACAGACAAAGAGTGGTATTAGAACAGGTTTACTGTTTAAAGGGGAAGAAGGTGCTAAATAGGGAAAAAGAGGGCTGAGCAGGTGGGTTCCTCACCCTCGCCAGCCATGCAGGCGCAGGGCGGGATTTGCTCTGGCCAGCGGCAGTGTGTTTGAAAAAGGGCTCTAGGGAGCACGGCAAACAGGAGCGGGCGAACAGGCGCACGATGAACAGGAGCACGATGAACAGGCGCACGATGAACAGGAGCACAATGAACAGGCGCACGATGAACAGGAGCGCGATGAACAGGAGCGCGATGAACAGGGGCGGGCAAGCAGTGGCGGGCAAACGGAGACGTGGCACAGCACTTTGCACGGCAGCTCGTGCAGGCAGGGTTGCAGGTATCCTCCTGCTAGTGGGACTTTTGGTTTGTTTTGTGTTGAGATGTGGTCGGTAGGTTGGTTTTGGGTTTGGTTTTTTTTCAGCTATGGTCTTTACACGATCAAAAGCTACAGCTAGTAAAAGTGTATCTAGCCAAACAGAACTCTGCAAGAAGGACACGTCTGTCCAGACCCCTTCCTGTGAGGAGTGTTTGAGTTTGTCCGTAGTACCAGGGGACGTTGCAAAAGACACCTACCTGCGGTATGAACAGGTGAATGATCTCCTTTCGCTGGTGGCCCAGCTTAAGGAGGAAGTAGAAAGACTAAGGAATATTAGGGAAAGTGAAATAGACTGGTGGAGTTCTACCCTTCAGTCCTTGAGGGAAGCCTGCCAGGAGTCAGGGGACTCCTATGCCTCCCACCTTCAGGCAATAGGAGGACACCTGGTGGATGATGGGGAGTGGGAATGGGTTCCTACTCGAGGAGGTAATAAAAATTCCTCCCAACTCCCATCACCTATCCAGGTGCCACTCCAGAATAGGTATAAGGCCCTGGATGAGGAGGGTCAGCCAGATGACATAGAAGAAAGTGATCTGCCGCGTGAGCCTCCCAATGACACTTCGTCTGTCAGATGGATCACTACTTCTAGCATTAAAAAGAAAAGAAGGGTAGTTGGGTAGGTGACTCCCTTCTGAGGGGAACAGAGGGCCCTGTGTGTCAACCAGACCCATCCCACAGAGAGCTCTGTTGACTCTGTGGGGCCCGAGTATGGGATATTACTGAGAGACTCCCTGGGTTGATTCAGCCCTCCGATTATTACCCTCAGCTGATACTCCAGGCTGGCAGTGCTGAGATTGAAAAAAGAGCACCAGGGCAATTAAAAGGGACTTCAGGGCACTGGATCGAGTGGTTGATAGGGCAGGAGCACAGAGAGTGTTTTTTGCAGTCCCTCTGGTGGCAGAGACAAATGATGAAAGGAATAGGAGAGCCCATATTATCAACAAGTAGCTCAAGGGTTGGTGTCATCAACAGAATTTTGGGTTTTTTGATCATGGGACATCTTTTACAGCCCCTGGCCTGCTGGAGCCAGATAGGCTTCATCTATCTGTTAAGGGCAAGAGGATTTTAGCCCATGAACTGGCGGAACACATTGAGAGGACTTTAAACTAGGTTTGAAGGGGGAGGGGGCTGCAGCTGGGCTCTCCAGAAGCAAGACTGAGGGTGGTAAGCCAGAGTCAGGTGTGAAATCAGTAGCCCAGCTGAAGTGCATGTATACTAATGCACGCAGCCTGAGTAAGAAACAAGAGGAGCTGGAAACCATGGTACAACAGCAAAGCTATGATGTAGTCACCGTCATGGAAATGTGGTGGGACGACTCACATGGCTGGAGCGCTGCACTGGATGGGATGGCTACAAGCTCTTCAAAAGAGAGAGGAGAGGGAGAAGAGATGGAGAGGTGGCCCTTTATATTAGGGAGGCTTTTGATGCTGTGGGTATTGAAACTAATGACAATGAAGTCAAATGCCTTTGGGTAAGAATTAAGGGGAAGGCCAACAAGGCTGATGTCCTGCTGGGAGTCTGTTATCGACCACTCAACCAGGAAGAAGAAGTGGACAACTTATTCTACAAGCAGCTGGAGGATATTTCAGGATCACCAGCCCCTGTTCTTGTAGGTGACTTTAACCTACCAGACATCTGCTGGGAGCTTAACACAGCAGAAAAGAGCCAGTCCAGGAGGTTCTTAAGATGTGTGGAGGACAACTTTTTGTCACAGCTGGTGAGTGAGCCCACCAGGGGAGGGACTATGCTAGACCTGTTGTTTACGAACAGAGATGGGCTGGTGGGAGATATGGTGGTTGGAGGCCGCCTGGGGCAAAGTTATCATTAAATTATAGAGTTCTCAATATTTGGTGAAATAAGGAGGAGTATCAATAAAACTTCTACATAGGACATCCGGAGGGCAGACTTTGGCCTGTTTAGGAGACTTATTCAGAGAGTTCCTTGGGAAGCAGCCCTTAAAAACAAAGGTGTCCAGGAAAGGTGGGCGTGCTTCAAAACAGATCTTGAGGGCACAGGAACAGACTGTCCCTGTGTGCCGAAAGATGAGTCAATGAGGCAAACGTCCAACCTGGATGGGCAAGGAGGTTTTGAAGGAACTTAAGAATAAAAAGAAGATATATCATCTTTGGAAGGAGGGTCAAGTATCTCAGGAAATATTTAAGGGGGTTGCTAGGCCATGTAGAAAAGAAATTAGAGAGGCCAAAGCTCAGTTAGAACTTAATTTGGCAACTTTTGTGAAGGATAATTAGAAATGTTTTTACAAATATATTAACGGCGAAAGGAAGGGTAAGACCAACCTCAGTTCTCTACTGGAGGCGGGAGGGAATTTAGTGACTGCAGATGGGGAGAAGGCGGAAGTGTTTAACCCCTTCTTTTTCTCGGTCTTTGGTGGGAATATGGTTTGTCCTCAGGACAGCTGTCCTCCTGGGTTGGGAGATGGTGTCAGGGACCAGGATGGTGCCTCTGTTATCCAAGAGGAGGCAGTCAGGGAACTGCTGAGCCATTTGGATATTCATAAATCTATAGGACTAGATGGGATCCATCCCAGGGTGATGAGGGAGCTGGCAGATGAGCTTGCAAAGCCACTCTCTGTCATTTACCAACAGTCCTGGCTCACTGGTGAGGTTCCAGATGACTGGAAGCTGGCCAATGTGATGCCCATTCACAAGAAAGGTAGGAAGAAGGATCCTGGTAATTATAGGCCAGTTAGTTTGACCTCGGTACCCAGCAAGGTAATGGAGCAGTTTATATTGAGTGCCATCATGCAGCACTTAGAGGATGGCCAGGGTATCAGACCTAGCCAGCATGGGTTTAGGGGGGTAGGTTCTGTTTGACCAACCTGATCTCCTTTTATGACCAGGTGACCCACCTGGTGGATGCAGGAAAGGCTGTGGATGTTGTCCATTTGGACTTCAGCAAGGCCTTTGACACTGTTTCCCACAGCATCCTTCTGGAAAAGCTGGCAGCCCACGGCTTGGACAGGAGCACTCTTTGCTGGATTAAGAACTGGCTGGATGGCTGGGCCCAGAGAGTGGTGGTGGACAGTGCTGCATCCAGCTGGAGGCCAGTCACTAGTGGTGTCCCTCAGGGGTCTGTACTGGGACCAGTTTTGTTTAATATTTTTATTGATGACATGGATGAGGGTATTGAGTCTTTCATTGGTAAATTTGCAGACGACACTAAGCTGGGAGCATGTGTCGATCTGTTGGAAGGTAGGAGGGCTCTGCAGAGACCTGGAATGGTTGGATGGATGGGCAGAGTCCAATAAGATGAAGTTCAATAAGTCCAAGTGCCGAGTCCTGCATTTTGGCCACAATAACCCCCTGCAATGTTATAGGCTGGGGACTGAGTGGCTGGACAGTGCCCAGGTGGAAAGAGACCTGGGGGTACTGGTCGACAGCTGACTGAACGTGAGCCAGCAGTGTGCCCTGGTGGCCAAGAAGGCCAATGGCATCCTGGCCTGTATCAGGAATAGTGTGGCCAGCAGGACCAGGGAAGTCATTCTTCCCCTGTACTCGGCACTGGTGAGGCCGCACCTTGAGTGCTGTGTCCAGTTCTGGGCCCCTCACTTTAGGAAGGATGTTGAGATGCTTGAACGCATCCAGAGGAGGGCAACAAGGCTGGTGAGGGGCTTGGAACACAAGCCCTGTGAGGAACGATTGAGGGAGCTGGGGTTGTTTAGCCTGGAGAAAAGGAGGCTCAGAGGTGACCTTATCACTCTCTACAACTTCCTGAAAGGTGGTTGTAGTCAGGTGGGGGTTGGTCTCTTTCTCCAGGCAGCAACAGGCAGAACAAGAGGATACAGTCTTAAGCTGTGCCAAGTGAAATTTAGGTTGTATGTTAGGAAAAAGCTTTTTACTGAAAGAGTGATAAAGTATTGGAATTGTCTGCCCAGGGAGGTGGTGGACTCACTATCTCTGGGTGTGTTTAAAAAAAGACTGGATGTGGCACTCGGTGCCATGGTTTAGTTGAGGTGTTAGGGCATGGGTTGAACTCGATGACCTTAAACGTCTCTTCCGACCTAGTGATTCTGTGAAAAAAATGTTAAAATTTCTCTTTGTCTCTCTGACCTCGTCAAATATATCATGCCAAAGTGCAGAAAGCAGGGGAAAGCTTCAGGATAGCATTGATTCAGAAGTCCTTTTCACGATCATAAATATACTATTCATAGGAACAAGACAGTACAAACAACATCAGAAAATTTATGTTGCTTCTCTGGCCTCTCTGTGGCAAGAGGCACAGATGTGGAAGTTATAAGCTACAGAAACTGTATAGAAGACAGAAAGTATTTCTGGAAGAAGAAGTCACTGAGGCTTACATTACACTGCAGCAGTGTAAGCAGAAAATACCTGGAACAAGAATTAGAAACTACAGAATAATATATAGGTTGGTGAGGTTTTGTTTGTTTGTTTTGAGGTTTTTTTTTTTAAGAGGAAAGAATCTGGACTGTAAAGTATTTTCTTATTTTTTTATTTCTCTTTCCTTTTGTTCTATTTTATCTTCCAAACAGCATCTGAGAACACACAGACTTCTGCTATGATTTGTTTCACAGCTGTAGAAAAATGGGTGTGTGTGTGTATATATATATATATGTATATATATATATATATTCCTTTCAGGAAAGGGAAGGAAATCTTGTGATTTTAATGAGGATCAACTGGGCAAGCTTCAGT